>LOEQ01000074.1:692804-705548 GCA_001685075.1 Bramus lutescens
ATCTAGTGTGGCCCTATAATCAGATCTTCCCTGTGTCTGTCAGGCTGATCCAACCAATGTGCTGTATAACCTAGAGAGTCTCTCTGCTCTCTGGAAGGCTTCATTCATCGAGCCTAGGGAAGGCCACTGATCTCTGTGGACTATACCCGGATGTCTGTGCAAGCGCCATCATGTTTGTAACCATGGCTGTATAGAGGCCATTTCTGTGGTACACCAGGACTTAGAAGATCCAGACAAGAACTAATGTAAGCTCATCTGCATTTGCTGGGCACTGTATGACCTTTTTTGACAACTTAACATGCAAGTTAGCATGCCCAAGGCTCCAAGAAGACCCACCAATAACATTTTACTTTACATTCAGCTTTAACCTATTTAACAAGGAAACCAATGCTGCCCTTTGGCACCTGTTGAAAGGGGATTTAAGGAGACACACTTAAAGAAATTGTCCTATACCCACTGAAACAGTCTACCTGAGCTAATGGGAGCTCACCAACTCCAGCCAGACAGGGAAGGAACCAGCATAGGACCAAACTAGTCTCTCTGAATGTGGGTGACAGTTGTATGGCTGGGGCAGACTGTGGGCCACTGGTAGTGGCACTAGGATTTATCCCTACTGCATGTACTGTCTTTTTGGGATTCTTTTCNTCTCTTTGGATGGATACCTTGCTCAGCCTAGATATAGTAGGGAGGGCCTTGGACATTCCCCAAAGCAATGTGCCTTACCCTCTCTGAGGAGTAGATGGGGCTGTAGGTGAAGGAAATGGGAGGAAGGGAGGAAGTGGGAACTGGGATTGGTATGTAAAATGAAAAAAAAAGACAGCTTGATAGCTTATTTTCTTTTAAAATAAAATAAAAAGAAAGAAACTGTCCTGAAGTTTCTTCCTCTTTCCATTCTACAGTGTTGCCTTTTGTCTCATTTTCCCCCTGAAACAGTGCAGTTGAAGTGGGGTTCACGTTCTTTGTACTGCTAATTTATTAATGAAGCAAAGGTAGAGAGCTCTAGGCTGAAGATCATGAGGACACCACCCACTCCCTTCATGATGCGGTCAAGACTCAGAGCAGATACAACCACATGCACAGGCAATGCCAACGTCAGGCTGAGGGATGGAGGTGGGTGTGGAGGGACCTTAAAATAAGTCTGGAGATGTCAGACAAGTTTTCCTGGAGTAGAGGCCTACCTCCTGTCCCCCACTGCCAACTTGCTTGGGGGTTTTTGCCTTCGAGGATTCAGAGGGAGCACAGGCAGCCCCAGTGTTTACTTTAAAGAGAAAAAAAATGTCTGCTTTGTAGGCAAATGTTTTCAGCATGGAAATGATCATTGCAATTGCTGTGGTTGTCACAAATGTTTCATCAGAGCCGATAAAGCAGCTGAGTGTTGGCAAAATCGATGAAAACATCTTGCGAAGTGTTCGCTGCCTACTTAGCCGTCTGTGGCTCATCTGGTGTGAAGGGAGGAGGGGACAGAGGCGGTGAGCTGAGGCCACACAGGAGAAGCTGAGGGGAGGAGGCGGTGTGGTAGAATGCCAAGGCTTTGACTCTCAAGGGCCCTGTGACCTTGAGTGTGTCACATCAGCTCTTTGTGCCTCAGTTGCCTCATTTGAAAACAATGGCTAAAGATTCAGGCCGAGTATCCTTATCTGAAATGCTTGAATATTTTTGTTGAACGCTTTTTGTCCGAACACTCCAATTATAAAATGTGCCAATAGAATTATGTTGTAACACTTTGGATTTCAGATTTTTGGGTTAGTGATTGTCAACCTTATTGACTTTATGTATTTAGATAAAGTAACATAAAATGTCTTTAGCAATAGATAATAATTTATGTAACAATATTTTGAGGTTCACCTATGTGTCTCAACTGATAAAGATCTATAAAAATATTCATCCAGTGATTATTGGTCACACACCTTCTAAATGGTAGACTATACATCAGTGATCAAGGCATAGTGGTGAGTGAGACAGGCTACTGATATAGACAGATTGATCAAACGAGGTGCTGTCAAATGGCCGCAGAAAAGGCGTATCTTATCTAAGTACATGGGGCTGGAGAAACGGGTTTGGTGAATTGCTTCCCTTACAAGCATGTGGACTTGAGTAGTCCAATCTCTAGTATTATTGCATAATAGTACAAGGTGCAAGCTTGTAGTCCTGGTGATGGAGAGATGGACACAGGCAGATCCTTGGAGCTCATTGGCCAGCCAGACTAGACTGCTTGGTTAGTTCCAAGTCAGTGAGAGTTCCTGTCACAAAACAGGTGGACTGTGTCTGAGGAAATGACACCAAAGGTTGTCCTCTGACCCACACATGTATGCATGTATGCATCCACATATACATGTACATGCATACACACAGAGACACACACTTCTAGTAGTCTGATGCTCTTTGTTTCCTGGTAGTTATCACAGGATACGCTTAATATTCATAGAACAGTCTGTAATTTGATATGACAGGAGAATATAACGTGCTGCTTCAGGGCTTGTTTCCTATGTTTAGCTGCAAGGAAGATCTCATGTACAGAACACCAGCTTCCCCTTTCTAAACTTTCTACTCCAAAGTCAAGACCCTGCATGCATGTCTATCCTCCTGCAAGGGAAAGTGGAGCAAGTCACTCTAACTAGTGACTTCCCTTGGCCTATCAGGGAAACATAGGTAAAGCAGCTCCTGCAAATCTGAAGAGATGGGTAGGCCTGAGAGTCACAGCTGAGATCTGCTCAGTGCATCACAAGACACCGGGGCCAGAAACAGGGACAGTGTGAGGGTGACCCCGATGAATTGTTTGCGGTTGTGTGGCCTAGGTGGCCTCAGTCACCTACTCTCATGGGTTGCCTCAAGGAACTCCACATCTCCTATCATCAGGACCCAAGAAAAATCTGTGGTGGCTCTGGCCTGGAAGAGGGATAACCATCATGAAACACCCAGAGTGCTCTCTTTGACAGGGAGGCCTTCTGTGGGAAAAAGAGGCTTGGAAGGACTTCCCTGGATCTCGCCTTGTTAGAGGGAAGGACCTTCTTCCTATCATAAGCCTCTCCATCCTTCCTGTCTCAGCTAGGGGAAAAACAGTGGAGAACAGTTTTGTAACACTCAGGGTGGGTGTCTCAGGCCTGGAAAGAGATGGGGTTGTACTGAAATTAAAGAACACTCTATTCTTGCAAGCCTTACCACCTTGGCAGCAGGACTCCAGCATAGTTACAGTGACTTAGAACTAATTTGGTGGTAGGTCCCCAATTATTTGAAGAATATTCAATGAAGCCCAAAGGCCACAGTGGAGACAAAACCAAGGTTACTAGAGGAACTTAAAGCCTCTTGCAACCCCAGCTGCAGTCAATTTTAACATCATCCAAATCCAAGGCCTCTCTCTGTTCCTCAGCTCAGCACAGCAAGTCTGTCTTTCAACAAATAACATATTACCAAGCATGCTGAAGTCAAGACACTGAAGCATGAGGACCAACCTCAGACACCACACAGATGCCATCATTACCAGATGTGGCATTTAACATAGCCACCATTAACTTGCTAAGGATTTTAGTGCAGGAGCCGGAGAGATGGCTCAGTCGCTAAGAGCATGTGCTACTGCTTTTGCAAAGAACTCGTGTTTGGTTCTCAGCACCCACATAGGTTATCACACAACTATCTCACTCCAGCTCCAAGGGACTTCGAGACCATCTTCTGGACTTGGAGAGTACCTGTGCTCTCAAGTGTATATACCAATACAAATGCATATACATATACACACATAACTAAATATAAAATAAATGTTTTTTAAGATTCTAATGGTGAAAACTGACAATGTTGATGAATGGATGCATCATGTAACTAGGTTGATGTAGATCCTAAGAACCAAAAGGAAATGCTAGAAATCAGAAGCATCAGGACAGAAGTGAAGAGAACCCTTTGATGAGCTTTCAGTCTCATCAGTAGACTAAACAGTCACGCATGAGTCAAACAGGAGACTCTCTGGAAAATGAGATGCAAAGAGGAAAACGGATGGTGGGGAGAAACAGACACTATCCAGGGACTGTGAGAAAATTCAGATGGTAACACATATGTGTGTTTGGAAAACAGAAGAAAAGAGGACGGAACTCAAAAAATATTTTAAGAATTTTCCAGAATGAATTGTTGTAGGGAGGAGTGGACTGTGTCCCGCCACTGGGCTAGCTTAGCCCCTGAAATAACCACACAGAAATTTTATTACTGCCTGGCCCATTATATCTAGCCTCTTATTTGCCGACTCTCACATATTAGTTTAACCCATCTCCATTAATGTGTATCACTACTTGACTGTGATACTTACTTGGCTTACCGGCATGAGTCTAACCAGTGTCCATATCAGGAAGGAGAACCATGGCATCTGCTACACTGCCCTTCTTCCCAGCATTCTGTTCTGTCTACTCTGCCCACCTAAGTTCTGCCCTATCAAAAGGCCAAGGTAGTTTCTTTATTCAGCCAATGAAAGCAACACATAGACAGAAGAACCTCCTTTATCAATGAATGACAGACACCAATCAAAACACAGACACAGATCAAGCCCTTTACTAAAGTGTATCAGTCAAGGAAAATGAAACCAAAACAAACAAAAACAGTGAGAGAGTCTTGAAAGAAGGCAAGGTCGGATACCAGAGAGGCTCCCTTAAAGAGGAACCAGATAAAAGTCCTAGAAGATCCTTCTTTAGAAGTCATGTAAGAAGAGGGTAGAATTAAGGATGTAACTGTACATCCTTAACCCAAACAAGCATCAACCTAGAATTCTCTATCCAGTTTAACTGTTCTTCCATGGTAAATAAAAAGCAAAGATATTGTCTGATCAACAGAAACAAAGAGAATTCACCACTCATTTATCTCCCTCACAAGAAATGATGGGAAAGTTAGAAATAGGGTCTGCATAGAGAAAGAATGGGGATGGCAGAAGGAAAGTCCCCAGTGTGTCGTCCCTTTGCTCAGTAGCTCTGCTCACAGCAGCAGGGCTGTGTGTGCTTGTGGCAAGGGGAGAAGTGAAGCGAATGACACCACGAGTGAAGGGAAGAGGAAGAACCAGGCTGATTGCTGTAGGAGCTTGGAGTGGTATGTTGAGCGCTGTAGCAAGACGTTGTGGTAAAATGTGTGTCAGTATGGTATCTGGTCCTGTCAATGTGGAAGTGTACTATGTGGTGATTTGGGGTATAAATGTGATGTGGTGATTTTTGCAGTCTAGTTGACTATGGGTAACTAAAAGCACAGAAATCAAAGCCACAGCTAAGGGGGCTGCTGTGAGGTGTTATTTGAACATCGAGTTGGTTGGATTTACAACAGTTTGCAGACCCTAGATATTGACCCTTTTCTTACGGTGATGCAGTGAAGGTCATAGGAGGAAAGACCATCATCAGAGCTCTTATTTTTTCTATTATTTGAGGTGATGCAGGGCAGACCACCTTTCCTTTCCTTCCCTTCCTTTCCCTTCCTTTCCCTTCCTTTCCCTTCCTTTCCCTTCATTTCCCTTCCCTTCCCTTCCCTTCCCTTCCCTTCCCTTCCTTCCCTTCCCTCCCCTTCCCTTCGCTTCCCTTTCTGACTATTGCCTACTGGCTAAAAACTCCAACTGTCTTAGAATTAATTTTGTGGAATCCAAAAAGCCCATGTTGCCTGGAGACAATCTACCTATAAAACCCTGAAATAATTTTTGCATCATTTTCTGTGTCGGAATATATAAAGCTCAGTGATTTGTATTAATTAACTGGAGACAATAATCAAAAGATCTTAGAAGTCATTTATAGGAAAATAAAAGATATGAAATGGATTTCTGTACCCACAGCAAGCCACCCTTCACGCTCCATCTTGGAGAGAAGAGGGAAAAGGAGACTTTTTATGGTCTGGAAGAGTAAGAAAAGGGAAGTAGCTTGCAGGCTTGAGGAGCGAATGGTAAAACACAAGCTGTGTTAAGTTTCACGTAACTTGACACAAGATACAGGCATTTAAGCAGAAGAAACTGTAATTGAGAAAATGCCCCTACTAAATTGGCCTATGAGTAAGTCTGTAGTGCATTCTCTTGGTTAATGTTTGATGTAGAAGGGCCAACCCATTGTGGGTGATGCCACTCCCAGGCAGGAAGTCTTGGGGTATGTAAGAAAGCAGGCTGAGGAAGCCATGAAGAACAAACCAGTAGGCTATTTCTTCTTCAGCCTCTGCTTCAGTTCCTGCCTCCAGGCTCCTGGCCTTGTGTTCCTGCCTTGACTCCACTCAGTGATGGAGTGTGACCTGAGAGTTGTAAGGCCAAATAAACCATTTCCACCCCAAGTTTCTTTTAGTCATGGTGTTTTCTAACAGCATTAGAAATAAAAGTAAAGCAAAAGTTCTTGGAAAGTTTTCTTATCTCCAAGTAGCAATATCTACTTCTAGAGCCGCTAGTGACAAGCGAATAAGATAACCCATGTGCAGTCACCTGTGTCAATCATGCATCCCGGTACTCCTGGCGCAGCCGCATCTTCATTTTCCTTCTATCTGTTATCCTGGTAACCTCCTTTCAATACATTGTAGGATTATTGCATCATGATCGCATCAATGTCCTTCAGAAACTAACGATATGAGTAGCAGTGAAACCACAATGGCTTCAGCCGGTAACTTGACACAAACCTAAAGTCACTTGGGAAGACGGGACCTCAATTGAAGGATTGCCTCCATCAGCTTGGCATGTCTGTGGGCTGTTTAGCTGACTGTTGATTGATATGGGAGAGCCCAGTCCACTGTGGGTGGTGCCGCTCTAGGCAGGTGGGCCTGGAGTGTATAAGAAAGGCAGCTGAATGTGAGCAGGGGAGAGAAAGTCAGTAAGCAGCATTCCTCTGTGGTCTCTGCTTCAGTTCCTGCACCCAGGTTCCTGCTTTGTAACTTGTAAGCCAAATAAACCCTCTCTTCCTCCACTTGCTTTTGGTTAGTGTTTATCACAGCTATAAAAGGCAAGCTAGGACCAATAAGAGTGTGATGTCCTTATACCCCTTAGCTGTTCTTCTGGAACCCAGTGATGGATGGAGATGGTGAGCACTCTGGTGTCCTCTGACCCAATGGTGACTGACACTTGCGTTAGATGTAGTAAGAGAGATGCCTCACCCATACTTTGTTGGGGTTCAGGCTTGGAAGTGACTGCAGAAGTAGGGTCAAGCAGGACAAAGGTCTTGCAAGATGCATCCAAGGTGGGAATGTGTGGGGGCGGGGGAAGAGTGCTTCTTCATGGCTATCAGTAGAGAGAATTTGGACAGGAACAGAAAGTCTGGCTGAAAGAGCGGAATCCATGAAACAAAAACATGAACAATATATGATCTTGAGAGTAATAAGAGTGAAAAGGCAGTGAGAAGACACTGCGATTTGAAACTCATACATGGAAGGTGCTTAGCTCTGCACTGTGAGTTCTTCATCTGTGAAATGGTAATTGGAGTGAAGAGACCTCATAGGGCTCTTAACCTTCCCGACTGCCACAGGTCCCCCTGGCAGTTGATCCATGTATGACCCTGTCTTTGTTTGGATTTTCCCAGAAGCAGACCCAAAGCACAAGTCACTTACATTGGGAGGAACAGAAAATATCCCTGGAGATATGGGAAGGCAGTAAAGTGGAAAATTGGAGCTTTATCCTACAGGGATGCTAGGGCTAGATGCAAGACTACTTCTCTGAATTTTCCCAGAGAACATAAGGAGCTGGAGAGTTCCATGGTGTTCAGACTCTGGCTCTTGTACCTGTCCTGTGGGCATCTAGACACTGCTGTTTTGCATAGTTGCTCATGGAAGGCATTCTCAGAGACTGGCTTTGGAAGCCAGCTGCTCCTATGGGAAAGTTGAAGGGATGTGTGAAGAGACACTTCCAACGTCTNTCGCATTCTGAAATGCATAAAATACATTGGATTACAAAGCAAGCCAATTATATTGAAATTCAGTTCTATCCACAGACCCCTTGGGGGGTCCCTAGATTAAGAAGGCCTGCTAGGATTTCTTTTCAACATGAAATTATATGGTTTTATGACCTCTGAGTGTGGATTATGTTACTCTGCCAGGAGGTGGCTGAGTGTAGCCCTGTCTGGTCTAAGTAGAAACGATTTCAAAGGAAAACGGTGCTCGGCCAACCTGACAATCCCCTGCAGCCTAGGGACTATAAACTGTACTGGTGGACTCTCTCACTCCTTTCATGTTTCATGGTGTTTGTTTTGCTTTGCATATGTTTCTATGTTTATAATGTGTCCTTTGTTAGACCTCAACACACGCTGAGGGACCAATTTGCCCCACATCACCCTGGCAGGAGCTCTTCCCCCTCTAAGCCCCCCCTGGAGAGTTCCACCTGAAGGTGGTGTTTCTAAAGCGCTGTGAGGGTCCCACAAAGCTGCCAAGGGCCAGGATCCACGATGTGGCTTCCTGGTAGCAACAGGTGGCTGTGTGTGGCATGTTGGAGCAGTGGCCCCGCTGGGAGCTACATGCCACTGTGACACTATCCCACCTCCTAATGTGACTTTGTGGCTCTGTTACTCACAGCTAAATTACAGTATTATGACTTCATTGTTGAGTCCCAATTCTCCTAATTATAGCCTAGAGATCTATTATTTGATTTGGTAACACCACGTGCTTCTTTTCTAAATCGTGTAATCTCTTGTAGCTTATTAATGTCAGGTTTGCGCACACGCAGGGACTTGGTTGTTTGCCAGGCAGAATCAAATTTTTAAATTTTCGCTGTGTTATGTTACAGGGCTTTGCTTGTTACAATCTAATTATATTGGCACTGAAATACCGAAAACCAATTTATATTAGAAAGCTCTTTAACTCTTTCTTTGGAGTGAATTTACATGCTTAAGTGTCTACCACACCATTGGTCTTTATTTGTTTTTATTTTTGTTTTTTTTTCTTCTTCTTCTCTCTCTCTCACTGAGAAATTCCTTCTGAGGAAGAGATGGACTGAAGAGACTCTTTCTATGACAACATCTGCCTGTCATGTGAGAATTGGGACTGGGGCCTTTCTATAACTTGTTTGAAGCATGGGTGGCAATCACGCTCCTGAGCAACCAGACATGCTTAGTGCAATGGATGGCATTTACTCTCGGTGCCCGAAAGCCTGGTGGTTAATACCCGTGGAGCCGGCCTTAATTCTACCCCTTCCATGCCCCCATCTTTTCCCTTCAGAAACACTCTGCTTTCTTCTAGGGCATCCATTGTTCTGGAAACCAAGAAGGAAATGCTTCCATTGCTGGTTGTCTAGTGTGGCTGATCCTCCTCCTCCCCTCTCAGGAGAGCCCTGTACCTGTTGCCATTCTGTATGGCAAGAAATACGCAAAACCATCCAGCGCACTGCTGTCTTGATTTCTTTGGCTTAACTTCTCTTGCTATCTACTACCTTCTTCTACTACCTTCTTCTCTCTCTCTCTCTCTCTCTCTCTCTCTCTCTCTCTCTCTCTCTCTCNNTCTCTCTCTCTCTCTCTCTCTCTCTCTCTGTGTGTGTGTGTGTGTGTGTGTTGTAAGCCAGAGGGCAGTAGTAGATGTCATTAATCAGAACACTACCTACCTTGTTCTTTGAAACATTTTCTCACTGGCCTGAACTCATTGCGTCAACTGCACTGACCATCTGCACCAGGATCTGCTGGTCTCTGCCTAGCCCTGCTCAGCTATGAGAAGCATGCAGCATGCCTGTGTTTTCTAGGTGGGTTTCAGGGATTGATCAACCTCAGATCCTCATGTCTGCATGGCAAACACTTCACTGACCATGCCTGCTCCTGCCTCTACCTTCCTCAATCCTCCAGGTAACAGACCCACTCTGGCTGTTTGGTATAGGACAGAGGAGGAGACTGTCTTGGTTAGAAAGGAATTCCCAGAGGGTCAAACAGTGGTGGAATGAGAGCAGCTGTGTTAGAATCACAAGAGATCTGGGCAGGTAGATTTCAGGGCTTCCATCTCCTCTTGTATATCTTGTGCAGACCATTTTTTTTTATCAGTTTGAGTCATAGTCAACCTCGTGTAAAATGGGTGTAGTTGTAGCTACCTATTGCTTATTGTACAGAGTTGATAGAATGGCTGTTTTGAGACCTTTATAGATTTCTAAGAAGAAGAAACACTCCACGTCTGTCTCCTCATCTCTTAAAAGTGTGTACCTCTTAAGGTCACCCTCTAGGCCTGTGGGACTCCAGATACCAAGACTCTTTCCATCTGAGGACATTTGCTTCTCTGTCTCCTGAAGTACACTGGACCCTACCCAACACAGCTCTTGGTTACCACAGCTGGAGTATAGCAGTTTTTTTTTCTGAACTATAAACTTCCTGTTGTCTAGTTGGGACTGTGTAAGCCATTTTCAAAGACCCATTCCAGACCTGTCCTCACGAGGCATGTTTGTGACTACAGCAGGCAGAGATTCACCCATGGACATTTCCTGAGGAGAATTAATGTTGGTGATCAAAGCCTTAACTGATCTCTGAGGCCTTTGTGTGCTTCATCTGTTTAATTTTACTTTTATTACGCATATTTCCAGCACATTCTGAAATGTGTTGCAAGCACTGTAATGAACGCCTCTGTCCCCACCACAAGCTGTATAAGGTTTTCACATTTTTTGCTTCCCTTCTGTTCTGAGAGTTTCTGCCTCTGGGACCTCCTCTTTGATCCATTTCTGGTACCACTTCTCCCTCAGGGGGCCCTCCCCTGTGCCCATATTTTATCAACTCCATGCAAGAATTTACGCCTTTGCACATAGTCTATTATTCTGTGGTCTGTTTCTACAATCCTTCCTTAGCTTATCTTTCGTTAGCATCCAACACAAAGATGCAACTGGTAGGTTCCTCCATCTATTTATCTCAACCTCAGTATCTCTGTCTGTAAAATGGGCTTTAATACCCCCTTCATGGACATGCTTTGCATCCAGTATTAAGCTTAGTGTTTGGCACATGAAGTATTCTCAAGAAACATTTGCTCTTCTTGGGTGGGACCCTACGAAAATCTCAATGTATACTTAATCTTTAAGTTGTTGGCAGGCTTCCCTTTTTCTCTTTGTTTTTTTTTTATGGGAGTTTTCAAATATGTCCCCAACAGAGAGCTGAGTGTGATTGGTCTGAACAGATCTAGTGATAATATTATCTAAGCTCTTCACACTTTAAGGAACATGTTGCACACCTTGGCTACGCAGAGGACCCTGTTCACCCATACTGGGCTCCTGTCTTGTGGACCCTGCCGCTCTAAGTCAGTAGCTTACTGTTACATAGCAGGAACAGCCTGTGGTGTGGTTACTCCAGCGGCACATGAACCAAATAGTCCAATGGTCTTGTCTCCCCCACAGATTGCTGGTTCTGAAAGTTAAGGTGTCTGATACATTTATTTCTCTAGATTCCCTGTTCTCAGAGCACTAACCCCTCTTTCTCTGGTCCCCCCAGCCAGCACAGTGGCACAGTAGCTCTTTGAGAAGAACACAGACTGGGAAGTCGCTGTCACTGACTGGCTGTGCCTTTGAGCCTCCCAGGGGCTTTAGTTTGCAGAGAGAGTCACAGTAACAAGAGCTGGGTCCTATGGGAGGTGAGGTTGCACCATTTATACCTCTCAGTTCAGCGCTGGCTAAGTTTGCTGTCGTCCAATGCTCTTTACCTCATTTCATGCTTATGTCTGAGCTACCACTATCCCCATTTGCATTTGGGAAACTGAGGCAATATGCCACCAATAACCCAGCTAGTAGGTGGAAGAGATACTCAAATTCAGTCCAGACTTGCCTTCTTCATCATTGCGTGCATCTACATCATTCTTTTGGATGTGGGTTTGGGGAATTTCTCTGGGATTCCTTAGCAGAACCTACAAGAAATAGGTATTTAAATACTCAGGCTTTAAGTTTGGCTCATGTTCAGACATGGTTGGTTTCTGGAAGCGCAATGAGCAGCCAGACAATGCAGACATTTTAGTGGGATACAGTGGTCCACAAATGAGCACAGAGACCCGTTAAGCTGACATACCACCTGGCAAATGGCGGGGGACTTTTAAACAATCCCAGCCTACTAAGAACCTGGTATTTACATAAGTGCAGACTATGGGAAGCAGTGGATAATTTGCTACCTGCTCGCTGTTAATGTGTTTGTGAGCACTGGCGAGAAGCTCATTCATTGTAACTGTCTATAGGCTAACTGCGCTGTAAAGCAAGCTGACAGCACAATGCACACCTATAAAAGCTTCTGCTAACCGATGCAATCTGGGGAGGAGCGCATGCAAATGAGCACAAGGATAATGGGCGAGAGATTGCTGGGATACATGCGGCCATCATCGGAGCAAGTTTTATGCTCCTGTCCTTAGGTAACCCAGCAGAAATGTAGGCTGCTGTGATAAGGGTGACTCTAACCAAATTCGCCATGGTGATAGTGCAAGGTCGGGCACCAAAAACCCATAATCGAAAATGCGTGAAGGCCGTGGCCTGACAAGGCTGAAATCCATTTGTTACTCTCTGCTTCCAATGCCCTTGCCGCCTGGCTGAGTCCAGACTCCTCAGTCTGAGGCCCTGAACTTCTTGCTGTCTTCTGACTTGACTGGGACAACCTTTCGGGTTTCAGTGAACCTGGGACCTTTTCCAGAGAAACTTTGATTTTGTAGGTAGCTGAAACACTTCCCTTTTCTCCTTGCCTGAGTGTGTGCAGAACTCAAAAGTTCCTTAGGGTTGTGCTTTCTGGAAATTCATGTTGCAATGAATGCAAATTGTTTGGAGGCAGAATGCAAACTGAAGTCCCAGTGCAGGTGCATGAGCTAAGCACTAGGAGAGGATTCAAGATCTGGGCTTCTACAGCTTGGGTTTCT
>LOEQ01000074.1:715346-735820 GCA_001685075.1 Bramus lutescens
GTGTTGTTATTTCCGGGTATAAGCTAGCCGTGCAGGAGCCGGGCAGGACGAAAAACAGGCCTGCACTCCCCATATCACTACACCCACCTTTAGTCTGGGCCACACTGTCTGGTAGCAGCCTATATAAAGGACATGGAGGAAGGAAGCTTTTGTTCTTTGCCTGCCTGCCATCACTCTATCAAGTCTATCCCTTCACTGGCATTAGAGTCTACTTCTTCACTATGTTGGTTTGTGTCCTTGTCTGGATTCTGTGACATGAGGGCCACCAGTTCTCTCTGTTTATTCCTGTTCCTGGTCTATCATTAGCCCTGGAACAAGCGCTACCACAGGATGCAAAACATCTAACGCTGGACTTAATCATCTAAACGGTCCTAACAGAGTCACATTCCCTGTTCAGCTTCCATTTCACCTCTTGTTAATTGCTCAAAATAATGGTACCAGAAACACCTTTCAGGCCTAATACCCCACACAACCAAACACCGACTCAGGGCAACCTATTTCTTTGGCTTGAAATTTCCCTGAAGACCAGGCCTAATACAATGCCCCATGTAGAAAGCTAGGTCTAGAGGCTAGATGCTTTCTTCGGGGCCTGTGATAGCTAATTTAAGGGTATTATCTTTCTTTTAGGAAGGTACCTATAGGGTCCAGGAGGTCAGGGGGTTAACACTCAAAAATCCACACCCTTAATCAGGGGTTTTAGGATAGCCACCTTGCCTTTGACTGACTGAAAAATGAGCAGACACAGCTCACACTTGCTTCCTTGCCCTCCTCTTGCTCTGCTGGACCTTTTCATACTTCTCACATGAGAAAGTTCGGGTAAGACTAGGCCACAGCGCAAGCTGAACATGACTGTGAGCTGGCTACGCGTGCCTCCTCCCGGAGATTCCATCTCCGAAGCGGTCGCCTGCCTNAGATTCCATCTCCGAAGCGGTCGCCTTCCTTCGCCTGTCCTGAGGTCTGTGGCTGGAGCCACACACAAATCTTGATCTCATCAGGATCCCTCTGGTCCCTCTGCTGCTCCTGTTTTCCCTGAAGAGACGCATGTCCTTCCCTGGAAGTTTTATTGTTCCCCACAGCCTCATTTTGTCACACATTCCTTCTTCAGGAGCTGGGAGCTAGCCAGGCCCTTCTTGTGGGAGATAGACCCTGGCATCCACAAGGAAGCCCCTTCTCTCCTCATTATGTCTCTCTGTTGTCATTAAAGAGAGAAAGAAAGACAATAAAAATCCTTCTTCCTCCTGGTGCTTTTTATAGATTTTCTCATTATGAGAATTAAGAGCAATCAAAGGCAAATCTATAACTGCTTCTCTTCAGACAAATCATCTTGCAACTCTTTGCTACTTGAGTCAAACATGACAGCTGCTGGCTGCCAGCACTGAGCCCCCAGGGTAGGTTCCAGTCATCTCTACAGTGTAGCTGGAGGGAAAGAGAAGAGCGTGGGGTAAGTAGCCTTTGAAGCTAAATGATTTTGCCCAGCAGCCACCTGCCCTAAGCCCCAAAGACTGGGGATTCTGGATATGGGTTCTGGACAGGGCATGGATAACTATTTGGGGAAGCAATCCAGACCCAGAGGGGCTTAGCTGGTGAGTGTGATGTTCTTGGAAACCATTGCATAAAGAACAGATGGACATTTCTAAACTGGCTGACCATAGGGCTGAGATGGAGTGATTGTTAAAATCACTTTTACTTGGCCTCTCCCGAGTCTAAGGCCCATTCATCACTAGGACTAGTAGAGCAGGCCCATCAAGGAAGGGTAGGATGGAGTACAGAACCTAGGTACTTCCAGCAAGGATAGGCAGGTCTTGGAAAAAGGTGTCCATAACATTGCGTAGACCTAAGATTGCCAGACCACACATTTCAGGGCAGCTGTGCACTTAACAGCTAATATATGGTAGGTTCTAGGACAGGCTGAAAAATAATTTATGGTGACATTAGCTTGGTGACTGTATTAATGACTTTTCTAGTCACTCTGTCTAGCTACCAGATATATGGGAAGACCAGGAAGCAGAGAGTCGGACCAAACTTTCACCTTCAGGGACCAGTTTTGGAAGCTCCACCTCCTTCAAGTTTCCCAGGTGCTCAGAAGAGTGCCACTAGCCAGGAACAACTTCAAACACAGGAGCCTGTAGTGGAGACTTTACATTAAAAGGGGAGCAAGATGGGGAGACACCAAATTACACTTGAGCAGGCAGTGATCTGAGGGTCAGACCTGGTGGGTCTTCTTCTCTTTCTTTCTTTTCCCCTCCCCAGCCCCTGTGTCTCCATTAATTAAAAAATCCAAACTGCTCTAAACTTCCTGAAGAGGAAGGTTTCCACTGAAGCTTAGTGTTATCAGGTATCTCCCAGAGGAGGATTTTGTGGCACAATTCCTAGAAACCCTATATGTATCAAAGTTGCCTAAAGGATGGCCATGCTGGTGCACCTGGGAAACACACTAAACAGCACCGAGTGAAGACGTGTACTCATCTTTACTTAACCTTGTCTATCTGGAATGTGTTCTTTACTTAATCTTATCTATCTGGAATGTGCTTTGACAGAGAAGTCTTTTCATCCCTATAAGCCTTTAAGACTCAAGGAAGCAGTGTTCCTCAGAACACACTCTGGGAAACAGGACTAAGGGGCATCTCTAGATAATCCACAAGGCTGTGACATCTGTGATTCCTTGGCTCTAGGATGTCCCATGCTTCTTTAATCAGAAGCTTGAGTACGAAGTGCCACGCTTGCCGTGCATTTACGGTTTCCTCAGTCCCTAATCTCCATGGATACTGTCTCTTGCCTAAGGTACCTTCCGTAGAAATTTGAATGACTGACCCAACTTTTTTGACTCCTCTCTGGGGTCCTTCCTCCGAGCTGCCTTCCCTTTCTTTGCTGTTTGCGTAAGATAGCTTACATGTGTCTTTTGCTTTACAAAGCATGCCTACATTGGAATCCTGAAAGGTCCCTGGAGACTGAGGTGTGTGGGGTTCTTCACTCCAATCCAGTGCCTAAGGAAGTGTTTGACATGTGGGAAGCCCTCAATAAATATTTATTAAATGATTAGACACAAATTAAGTGACTTCATAATTGTTCTCTTAGACTGGGAGAAGAGTGAGTGACAGTCTTACAGGAAAGGAAGAACCTCATTTTCTCCTCATTCTCTGGAGAAGTTGCTGACAGGAATGTGTCTTAGCCACTAAGGTAGACCCAGTCACTTCCATGCACAGAGACTTTCCCACACTGAGCATGCTCACCAGACTTAAAGGAGATCATCGTCAATTGGAATTCGAGTTAGCTGATTTTAACATTCTCGGCTAATGCTAAGAATCTAGTAGTTAACTTTTATTTAATCAGTATGCTGTATAATTTGCAGTTCCCTACAAAATAAGGCCTCTTGCATTCACTTTCTTTGAATTTAAGAACAACTACATTTAAACAATAACTAATATACTAACAACCTATTACATTAATAATAGCTAACTAATGCCTTAATAAAAGCAGCTTAAATGCCACAGTCGATGAACAATTAGTGGTAGGTGCTATAACTTTTTCTTTCTCTTTTGTTTAGATTTAGTTTATTTTATATGTGTGAATGTTTTGCCTGCATGTATATAGGTGCACCAGGTACATGCCTATTGTCCTCAGAAGTCAGATGAAAGCATCTAATACCCTGCAACTACAATTACAGATGGTCATGAGCCACCATATGAGTGCCTGGAATTGAACCCAGGTCCTATAAGAACGAGTGCTCTAAACAACTAAGTCACCTTTCCAGCCCTGAGATCATATTTTCAAAGTTGTTGACAAAGTGATCAACACAAATATCGAGTCAGATAATCATTAGGGTGATTATAACCCATTCACACATAGAAGCTCAAAAAGATGAGACAGAAATACAAACACAGAGCATCTGGACAAATTGATGAGAGGTAAATCCTGTCTATGTGATTTAAAAATCTGCTTCTGTAAATTTTTCTCTAATTCTTTCAATGTGCTTGTCTTAATTGTGCATTTCAAAGATAAAAATAAGACTAGAACCAACAGGTGATGTGTTCTTTGGCTCTGAAATATTAGTTTCATTTTTTTTCTCCCCAGCTGAGGTTTGAGGATTTTGTTCACAGATGACTGGACTCATTCATCTTTTCCAGCTGCCCTGACATGTCCCTTATAACAAGACAGAATTCTGAAGATCATACCAAACTCAAATAATCCTCTGGTTATTGGTGACCCCCGAAGCCTCTTATATTTAAAAGTTAAGAAGTTCGGCCTTCTGCTGCCCTCATTTGGGGGGCTATGTGTCTTTTATTTAGAAGATGGAGTGAGATGGCAGTTGGCCCAGGTCTGTAACCTTTTCTCTTTGTCCTGAGATGAATGCCAGAAGCTATTACCAGCAAAAGAGGAAAAACAAGTTTCTGTTTGGCTTTTCTCTTCTCTGGCAGTAAACAGCAGAGCAGGCTCAGGGGCGTCCTAAGTGAACAGGATTTAATCTCCTCTGAATTGTCCCGATAAACATCCTTTTAGCTGTCCCCAGCCTAAGCCATTTTCTCCTTTCTGAGGCTGGGGCTTGGTTTTTAGTGGAGTGACTAGTGCTGGGCTCTCAGTGGATCTAACTCCAGACTCTGACCTCTCCTGCCTCCATAGTCCCAGCTCACTCATGCTTGAGATATCTGGACCCAGGATGGTCCCTGACTTGGCATGTCAATCTAATTTGATGGAACAAAGAGACCTGTCATCCTGTCATACTGGAAAGACCC
Source organism: Bramus lutescens (assembly GCA_001685075.1). NCBI lineage: Eukaryota > Metazoa > Chordata > Mammalia > Rodentia > Cricetidae > Bramus > Bramus lutescens. The sequence goes on from LOEQ01000074.1 coordinate 720,077, forward strand.
TGGCTTCAGGGAGGCAGAACAATCAAAGTTTGAGTCCCAGTCCCTCCACTTATGCAATGTGACTTTGGTTAGAGCAGTGATTTCATCTTCAGGATTTCTCATTTCTTCTTCTGACAGAATGGAGGAAATGTTCTAGCCAAAGCTGTTTTCTGCCTTGGAGAAAGTATCAGGTTCCACAGACTTGATAATGTAAGCCCAAGTTTCCATTCTTCTGATAGCCAGTGCTGCATGCCGAAGAGTCAAAACATTTTTAAATACCATTGATGAGCAAAACTGAGTCCCAAAGGTGTCAACTGGGATGATGAGGAGCCCAGAGCCTGAGTACACCAGGCTGGAGAAGAGAACATGCTAGTGTCAAGATGATCAGGTAGCCCAAACAATGGACTAAAATAACTTCAGGTTTGGGAACACCTCAAGTCTGGGATAAGGAGCCAACTCATAGTAACACTGTTTTTGATTGGTTATTGCATCAATATTTGTCAGACGCCTTCTATGAACCTGACTCTGCTCATCAATGAGGACAGATGACACCCCCTTCCAATATAGCACACAGCTGGAAAGACAGCCAGAGGCTAAGTAATTGTGTGGTTGAAAACAAAACCAGGGAGTCAATAGCCCTGTGTGAATTAGGGCCAGGGATAGGGACTGGAGGTGGTTGGTCTCAGCATGACTCACAGAGGCGTGGAGTGAAGTGGTTGGGTACTTACTGCATTGTATAAAGCTATGGTTGAAAGGATTTGGAAGCTCTGAAATGTAGGCATTACTTGTTCTTTGAACTATAAATCAAGATGGTGGATCTGCATAGAGGTGATACTTTAAAAAGTTTTTACCAGGGGTGTTGTTTGACCTGGTAATGACCACCCAAGGTCTTCAGTGGTAGCCTATGGCAATAACGGGGATAAAGATATTCCTTGTTGGCCTGCAGTATTTTAGTTGTTTGTTTCTGTTTTTAGTTTGAATTAGTTGTTAGATTCTAAAGTTCGGGAGACTGAACATGAGAGAGAATGGATGGATATATATATGCTCCCTCGTTGTTGGCATGTGATGTCCTGTGACACCTTGGGACACGGTGACTAAAAGTCACATCACATTTAGACCTCCAGAATCATAGACCAAAATAAACCCTTTTCTTTATAACTTACCAATCTAATTTCATGTTATAGTAGTAAAAGAAGACAGATAAGAAGGCAGGGTTATCCAGACCTTCCCGGCCTCGGCGCACATTAGTTTTTCCTCTGGGTTCTCTTCAGACTCTAGGGGACTCTATAAGGAGCAGTGGCATGATCTCTGAGAAGGGTCCCTCTGACTGCTTCATTGAGAAAGGAGGAGAAGGAGGAGGAGAAGAAAGAGGAGGAAGAGTGCAGGAGTTTGTCCTTCCCACCCACCCTGGACCTGCTCAGGGCTAGGGAAACCCACTCCTCTACTCTGAATGTGGGTTTATGAGATCCTGGGGTCTCCACAGACTCAAGGTTCTGAACCTATACTGCATGGTGGAAATGGTCTCTGCTGCTCCCCACTTCCTAAGATGATTCAACACTACCCTAAGAAAGCAAGATTTCATGCTACCCCTGTTCTTCAGGGGCTCCAGGGCTGGCCTTCCCTCATATGAAAATGGGTCTGTCGGCTGGGGCCATACCGTACCTGTCACAGCAGTCATCATGTGAAGCCCAAATCACTGACATTTTTTTTCTCACTGACTGAAGAAATAGAGACTTCCTGACTTTTGTTTCCATTTTAAGCACCCAGTAGAGAACCTTATAAAAACGATATTTCTTTATCCACTTTGTAAGCCAAACAATGAAGGAACAGGGTCAATGGTCAGATGTTACAGGGAATCTTGCCTATTACAAAGAACAGTACTGATATAACTCAGGGACTAGAGTGCTGATCAGACGTGCACAAATCCCTGTATTGGTTCCCTAGCTATACATAAACTGGGTGTAGTGGTGCACACCTGTAATTCCAGCACTTGTGGTGAAGGATGGAGCTCAAGGCATCCTCAACTACCCAGTGAGATCAAGGCCAGCCTTGGGAGCACGAGACCATATTTAAATAAAGTAAAACAAAACCTAACAAAAACATTCTATTCATCAGGGATCATTAACAAAGTAAGAGACTGACTCCTCCAGGAGAGAATTCCCCATACTGGGAGGTCCAGACAGGGCCTGGATAACTCTTTGGCTGTTAAAAGATGCTATGGGGAGTGATGAATTCAATCTGTGCAGGCTTTCCCATAAGGATGTAAAGTTTAATGTCTCACCCACTCACTGAAGGAATTTCAGGAGTCAGGGGTATCCAGTTTGATAGTAAAAAATTTAGATATAAAACTTTTCCCACTGTATAAAATCATCCATTTAAGTGAACTACAAAGGGGCCATGGAGAAGGTTATGTCTGTAAAATGCTTGTTGATCAGAAATGATGGCCTAAGTTCAGATCCCCAGGAACACATAAAAGCCTGGAGCTGCGGTATATACCTGTCATCCAGAGCTGCAAGGAGAGACACAGACAAGTGGAGCTCTGTGTCTCATTGGTCAACCAGTCTAGCCAAACTGATGAACTATTGGTGCAGTAGGAGAACCTGTCCCAAAGGAGTAAGGGGTAGAGCGATGGAGGTGGGTACCTGATATTCAACCATGACCACCACATCCATGAAATACACACACACAGAGAGAAGGGGAGATGCACATACATGTATATTAAAATAAACAAAACCCCACTAGAGTCAGAATAATGAAAAAGAAAAATTTAGTAGACTTTTGATCTCTCTGTTCTGGGTCCTAAATCTTCCCTTTTATCCTGAACTAGACTTCTTGACCCATGTGAAATGGTTGGGGAAACACAGGCCTGCCTAGTGGTGCCCACACAAACTGAAAGTCAGAGGAGAAAATCTACTGGACTTCTGTCCTTACGCCTCATCTCCTCTACACTTTGGGAGGTAAACAGCGGACAGAAGAAAAGGACACGCTTTTCTCACATTGGAAATAGCCCGAGAATATATCTCCTCCAATGACTAAGTGAGGGTGAGGAACGGAGAACCTGTCAATGGCCCCAAGCATACTGGATTCTGAAGCGGAGCATTTAGCTGGTGCCCTTGTTCAGAGTCGGTTGAAATCCAGAAAGGGTTAATCAGCGCATGTTGTGTTTCTTTTCCTGTGGAAGGAAAGACTCACAATTGAAGCTTTTACTTTCAGACATAATAAAAGACACTGACATGCTGGGTAAGCATTGTTCCTGGCTGTGGTTATTCCAATTATTTTTTATGTTTTCTCCTTAAACAAGAAACACATCAGACAGTAACTCAAACATGTAGATACCTATTTATGCTTCAGAACAAACAGTTTAAGGGCATTATATACAGATGTCTAAATATTTAGAAAGTGTCTGTTTATGGGAGCAAAATGAGAAGTACCTGTTTTCATTTGAAGGATTTTATGTGAAATTTGCATGTAAAAAAAGCCAGAGCCCATGGCGGAGGGTGTTAGAGATGCGAAGTGTGTACAGGCTTGGAGTTTGGGGGGTGGGTTACAGGGTGGGGGCTGCGCTTAGCTGTCAAGGGTCCTGCACTGGTTCAAAACTGGAGGGAACAGATGAAGTGAAACTGGGAGATGATTTTCCTTAGGATGGAGCATAAGTAAATGCCTTGAAGACACTGGTGTGTTTTAATGACCTAAAAATGGGCTTCTGAACTCATAGCTTTATCTTCTTATCAGACACTCTTCGTAGGTCCTCAGGGACATTTAAAGAAAAATGGGATTTTGGTTGCTTCAGAAGAGGGTTATAAACTGGGGGTTGATTAACCTTCCTGGGGTTGACCTGAGCTCTCCCCAAGCTGTGTGGGAGCATCATGGAAGTTCAGAAGAAAGAGCTAAGAGACTATCGAACACAGTTCCTGACACAGAGAGGCTTTGGCTCAACTCATAAAGAGCATAGTACACAAAGGTGCTGTGAATGGAACCACAAGGTCTCTGGTGCCTGAGATGTTCTGTAATGGGGTGGCTCCACCAAAGGGCTGTGAAGGATTTGCTACATTGGAACATATGGCTTTTGAAAGAAAGAGAGAGGCCATGTTTGTGTGGGGGCACTCTCACGTGTGTAGGTTCACATGTACACATATACTTGCGGAGGCCGAAGGCCAGTCTTGGTTGTCTTTCTTCAGGCACTGTGGACTTTTTTATTTTTTCATACAGAGCCTCTCACTGTCCCAGAAGGCCAGCATGCTAAACTGGCTGACTGTATATGCCAGGGATTCTTCTATCTTCACCTTCCTTGCACTGATATTATAAGCAAATACCACCATGCCTGGCTTTGTTTTTGTTTTTTAACATAGTTCTGGGGAATGAACTCATTTAAGCAACTGAGCATTTCTTTAGACCCCAAAGCTGTTTCTTGAGCAAAGAAGAACTGTAACTTATACTGTCTGACCCTAACTAAGACACCAGACTCTGCTAGAGAAGGTAATATCATAAAGTGAAGACTTTAAGAGAAGTAAATAATCTTCAAGAGTGAATATTCTAGGGCCAGGTCACTCTGTTGCCTCATCCTCAGAAAGGTGAGCTGTGAGGTTGGGCACACATCCTTTCACTCTGTTCATCTAGTATTCTTTTGGTGCTATACATGAGACAGGCCCTGTCTGCCTTCTGGAATGTAGTCTCAATCTTCAAGAGGCTGAGTGCTGAGTAGTGCTGAACTCTCTATATCTTAAAGGGAACTGTGCCCTTAATTGTCTGGTCAGAGATCAGTTGGGGGCAGAAGAACTTCAGCATCTGGAAAAGGGACTGGCAAGAATATGGTGCCCTCCCCCAAGCCACTTAAGAACAAAGGACTGAGGTTGCAGAACTCATCAGAGATTGGGCTTAAACATCCCCATCTTGTACTGAGAAACACTTTACAGAGAGACCCAATTCCAAGCACAAGGTGGAAGTGACAGGAGGCAAGGGGGACACAGAAGCCTGGTTGGAAATACAAACCAGTTTCTAGGGCAGACCAACAGGGAGAGATGAGCTGGGGAGGCAATGGAATTCTGAACTCAGTACTAGGGAAATGACTCACTCATGAGGAAGGCAAGTGAGGCAAATGACAGTAAGCCTCATTGGATCAGGTTCCGAAGGTGCTTAAAGACGTCCGGCCTTGCTCCAGAGCTGGAAGCAGCCCCAGCACAGCTGTGGGTCACTCCGGCTTCTTTTCCTGTCTACTGAGGAATAGGGTACTACTCTGTGCACCATAGCTTAGAGAGGGATTTAATTCAACTGACATTCTATTGACCTTTGCCCTATGCCCACAGAGATGGAAGACACATCCTCTTCTAATAGGGAATAGGCCCCCTGATGAGACAACAGCTACCCTAAGAGACATGAACTCCCAATGGATTTGGATTAAAGAGCTTAGAGGACACTACCAAACCCAGATTCTCTGCAATAACATCAAGTGCTATTGACTTTTAAGCCGCCTATATAGCCTGGGGAAGGTTCACTTCAACAGGCCTATCCAGAAACATTTGTCTGTGTGAGGGAACAAAATATTAGCAGCTGGATGTAGTTGAAATTCACTACTTTTGTGTTAGTTAGTGTTCTGTTGTTGTGAAGAGATACCATGATCATAGCAATTCTTATAAAAGAGAACATTTATTTCGACCTGGCTTACAGTTCAGAGGTTTAGTCTATTGTCATCATGGAGGGAAATATGAATGCACACAGGTAGACATGGTGCTGGAGAAGGAGTGGAGACTTCTACATCTGGATTGGCAAGCAGCAGGAAGAGAAAAAGTCAGTCACTGGGCCAGGCTTCAGGTTCTGAAACCTCAAAACCCACTCCTAGGGACATACTTCCTCCAACAAGGCCACACCCTGTTCCAACAAAGCCACACCTCCTAATAGTGGCACTCCCTGTGAACCTATGGGGGCTATTTTCATTCAAACTACTACAACTTTGCTTACAGCATTGTTTCTAAAGGATGGGGATCACAAAGACCGTGGTTTACTTGTCTTTGTAGCCCTGTCTTTGAGTGCAACTTTGACTCAAAGCAAATGCTCAGAACACTTGAAGAATGAATGAATGAATGAATGAATGAATGAATGAATGAATGAATGACATCTCAATCGAGTTGCCATAAAGCACAGCCTAAAGCTGAAACAGTGATGGGAGGGACCACACCTTGGCCATGATTGCTTATGAATATCTCTTGTCCTTTATATGTGGCTAAATTTAATAGGAAATGCACATTTCTGTTTCCACAGACAATACCACTTAAGGGTGAGTAGGGTGAAGATTGCAATCCAGCTATCCAGGTTGGCACAAAAATGCTAAGCAAGGAAGCCCGTACTGTTAGAGAGTAGGTGGCCCAAATGCTAGTTGCTATAGTTAAGGAACCACTGAGGATGAGAGTCAAAGCCTGTCAGCAATGTGGCTTTTTGGGCTAGAGAGATGGCTCAGTGGTTAAGACCCCTTGTTCTTGCAGAAGATCAGGATTCAATTTCCAGCACCCATTTGACAACTTATAATCACTCATAACTCCAGTTACAAGGGATCTGGTGTTGACTTCTGGCTTCTGAAGATACTAGGCATGCACATAGTTCACAGACATACATGAGGACAAAATACTCATTCACATAAAATAAAATAATAAATCTTTAAAAATTGATGGTGTTTCTTTCTGCTAACTATCAATAAGAAACATAGGCATCCTTCTAACTATAATAAAATGTTATATCCTACAAATCTGGCTCAATCATACTGGTTTTTTGTATTATTTTTTTATGGGGTCCTTCCTCAAACCAAGGTTATCAATAGACATACTACTGAAGAAAGCAATGGTTCCTTCCATTGACTGCAGTTGCATTTTCCCAAGCCAGGTTGGTGGCAAACAAGGACAGAAGAGATGAAAGCAATGTGGATCTGCTCAAGTCCTGTAAGCAGAGCTGATGAAGTCAGCATCATTGAGCATCTGCAGATGGGAGATCTGGCATGCACTGCAGAGTTCCAGCCCTCAGATATAATACATCTCCAGGTCAGTGGACCACAGACAACAGGGACAAAGAAACAAAGACAGCGCTGGAAAAAAAAGAGGCTTCCTAGCCACTTTGGGCTCTAGATTCTTTCAATATTCTAGTAAGGAGGAATTTAGGTACCAGGATACCTATCAGATTTTCTGGGTAAATAGACCCTCAAGGGCAAGATTCTTGTTTCATTAAGACTTTCCAGAGTGTAGCTTGATACATCCTTACAATGACACATTCAAAGGTCTATACTCTGCTAGGTCTTAGATGGGAAGAGGAGCTCAAGAGGAAATTGGGGTGGATTAATGGGGAATAATGAGTGTATAAGAAGAGTTATCAATGCCATTGAAAGACAAACCAAGAGGAAATAGCATGGTGGGGTCTCCAAAGAGAGCTCAGACCCCAGTACCAAATTCAAATAGAATGGTGGGGTCTCTTCAGAGACATCAGAGCCCACCTGGCAGAAGTAGAAAACTGTTCTTATGCTTTTTGAGGATGAGGGAGGTTTCACTGCAAGAGCCTGAGGCCAGGCTCTCTGTCTGCCACACAGGAGGCTGGGAAGGAGTTGGGGATCATCATGCAAGACTTTGGAGATCATTTACTTTTCAGGATCATTTGATACTGACCCCTGGGGAAGTCTGTTAAGTGGGGATGCACAGATAATATCACAGTAGGGTAAAAGGGGGCTGCTAAAGATCTGATGGCCACTCTTGTCTGTCACTGAGAGGAAAGACACTTGCCAATCCCTTATCCATGTCATTTTACATATTCTTCTCTGGGAGATGTGCTAGTGGCAAAATGAAAGTGTAGCCATCCTGGTAGACACTAAATATTCTAAAGAGATTTTTGTGTCCCTCTAGCCATGAAACTTTGAAACGAGCCCCAAAGAATTAAACTTTCCCCAGGAAATACTTGCTGAGTCAGGAAAAGGCTAAAGCCTGGTACCATCCAGAGAAGTCTGGGTGCTGGAATGTCTTATCACACCACCTTGAACGGCAGGTTAAGAGCCTAAACAGCGACAAGAAGGGCTGTACCTTAACCAGGACCATAGTTAATATTGACCTCTTGCCTGCCATTTAAACCTTAACCTCACATTGGTACCCTGAAGATATACTTGAGGCCGTTGGATGTGCTGACTATTTTTATATCAACTTGACACAAGCTAGAGTTATCTGAAAGGAGAGGACTTCAAGTGTGAAACTGCTTTCATAGGATCTGGCTTATGACATTTTTAAATTAGTGATTGATAGGGGACAGCCCATGGCGGGTGGTGCCATCACTGGGACAGATGGTTCTGGGTTTCATAAGAAAGCAGCCTGAGCAAGCCAAATTGAGAAAACCAGTAAGCAGCAGCCTCCATGGCCTCTACACCAGCTCCAGCCTCAAGGCTTGAGTTCCTGTCCTGACATCCATCAATGGCCAACAATGATGTGGGAGCCTAAGCCAGATAAACCCTTTTTTCCCCAAGTCGCTTTGGTCACGGTGTCATCACAGCTATGGTAACCCAGCTAAGACACTGGACCTCCTTGTTTGTTCTTTTCTTCATGAGGCCACACTGGGGGGAAAAAAACCTCTTTTCTCTGCATTTCACTCTTGTTTGTTTCTCTCAATGGTGTACTCAGGGTGGGGGATGGGTAGCACTGAGCCTCATGTATTAGAGATGTCAGAGCTCAGGCTTCTGTCCTAACTCTTAATGGCAGAAGTACCCTATTCCCATGGAACTTTAGAGTAAATTGCCCATTCCATAGTTCTCTCTTTTAACATTAAAACATAGTCTTTTCTTCAGTTCAGTACCTGCCATCACATCTGGCCCCAAGTCTCGTCTCCCGAAAACAGACCCTTGGCGAGAGTTCCTGAGTGAAGATAGGAGTGTTCCTACTCCACACAGGCAAAAAACAAAACCAACCAAACAAACAAAAACAAAAAAACAAAATAAAAAATCCCCAAACCCCCCCAAACTAGAAGCACAAGTAAACAAGGAAACAAACAACCCCCCCAAAGCCTGAAGAAGGTAGGCAGAATTTGTTCTGCATATGGGATGAATCTTTACCATTTCTGACTTCCAGTCATCCATCTCTCCTGGACCAACACCCCAATTCATAACGCTGTTGTTACAACTACAGAGAGAAGAGATATTATCAAGATGGCGGTTGCACTTATAAGCAACAGATGCTCTAAGAGAGATCGAGACTCCTGACAGGGGAATTAGGAGTTCCCTCATCTGGTCCTAATGTTCCCAGGGCTTCTTTGGGGACCCGAGGGAAGAGAAGTGAAGAGGATGGATCTGACTCCAGGGTCAGTTACTGCAGCCGAGCTTGGCTATGAATCCTGGGTTTCTGTTCAAGCAGACCAGAGTGGTTGGACCCCTGCAGAGGTGAAGCTGTCAAATGACTGGGCTAGACTAACCCTCCCATTGTGTGGGTGAGAAGTGAGAGGGGCTGAGGGTGCAGACGTGGGTAGTGGGTAGTCAGATCTAGTAGGTCCATCATTGGGCTTCGACAAAAGGCTTCCTACCCTGCTATTGAAGAACGGTGCCCACCTTCTCTTTCTTCTTCAGTCAATCAAGGTGTCCCTCTCCTTCCCCTTAGAGGAGTCAGGCTCCTGGCAAAAAAAAAAAAGACAAAGGGTCAAACTGGAAAACACACCAATGTGCCCAGCTGGCTCCCCACCTGCTAGGCTCTATCTGGAGCAGCGGTTCTGAAGCGTGCTATGACCCTTTAATACAGTTCCTCATGGTGTGGTTACCTCCCTCCACCAACCATAAAATTATTTTCGCTGCTACTTTATTATCTGTAATTTTGTTACTGTCATTCATCATAATGTCAATATCTGATATGTAGGATATCTGATATGTGACCCCTGTTGGATGGGTCATTCCCCACCCTNGGGTGACCCACAGCTTGAGAACCATTGTTCTAGAGGTTCCAGGCCTCCAGATGGGTGAGCAAAGTCCATCCTTCTTATCACTTGGAGTCCCTGCTGCTTCCTGGTCTCACCCCTCCCCAAGCCATGGACCCTCCTTTCTACCACCATTCTGCTCTCTTAACATTCTCCGACCATGGAGGCTCCTCAAATTCTGATCCCTAAAGAGTCCTTTCACCAAGAGGACCTTGTGCACTTGCTCAGGTTTGTAGGGCTCACTCTTCCACCTGTTCAAAGACAGCTTTACAAGCTGCACGTGGAGAAATGGATTGCGAAGCTCCCAAAGTGCCAGAGAATTTTAAGAAAACGTTGTGTGTGCTTTCAGGCAAAGCACTCCGGTTTTCTGGGTCTCAGCTTTCCCTTTTTAGAACCAAGCAGCTGGAGGAGTTATTTCTAAGGTCCTCAGCGGCTGACAAGTGCGGTCCCGCCTTCTTCTTGCCTATTCTCTGAAGGCATTCTTTGAAGATCATTGTCCCAGGAGCAAAGTGCTCCCTGCAGGGGAGTATGCCTGGTATGCATTCCATCTTTAGGGACATTGTAGAGCACATGAAATTAAGTGAGATGAAAGAGCGGTGGATTTCGCTACTGACTTGAAGGACACAGAGGACCAATCCAGGAGATCTGAGCTCACAGGGGAAACCAAGGGGACAGAGATGGCTTGATTACCACCAGGTCCCAGCCCTGGCTCCTCAGATTCCAATGGACTCTAGAGTGGATTTAAGCAGGGCTGAATCTCAAGGTTAATCGGAGAACTGGGGGTGTCGTCCAGTGGGCAGAGTGCTTGCCTAGCCAACAGTGGCTGGTTTCTATCCCCAACATCAACCAACCCAACATGAGGTGTGGTTAGTGTATGCTTATAATACATGTCCTGGAAGGATCAGGAGTTCAAGGTCTTCCTCTGCTCCATGCTGAGTCTGCTGTCTAAGATGCTTGAGACACTGTCTCACAAGAACAGAGACTACATACCAAGGAGCAGAGAATGGAAATGAAGGAAATGCTGCCGCCTGCTACTTCCATTTCTGCAGCTCCTACTGTGAGAGGTCTCTTTAAATATTAATATAAAATTCAAGTAAGTCACTTTTATATAATCATTTTAATTTACATTTGTGTGCATATATGTATGTATGCATGTGCCTGTGTGTGTACAGAGACCCGGGGAAGGCATCTGTATCCTCATCTTCCACTCTCTTCCATATTCTCTCTGATGTAGTGTCTTTCACACATTCTCTCTGTCGACCTATAGCTCTTAATGTTTTTGGCCAGGTTGGCAATCATCAAGTCCCAGGGATTTATTACAGATATATTCTGGGCCCCATCTATCTTGTTATGCAGACAATGGGATCCAGGTTAGGTACCCATGATTGTACAATAAGTATTCTTAACTCACCGAGCCATCTCTTTAGACCATTATAAAGTCATTTTGAAGGCTCTAGTTCAGGAAGAGCTGATGTACCAGCTCACATATCAACTATTAGCACCCATTTGCAGACCTAATTACTCAATCCTGTGTAGAATGAATTATTCCTATTTTAAATATTACTTGAACGTCTAGAAGTATCTAAATTCAGAACTGGAGGTCAGATCTCTCTTTAGTTCCTGGTACTGTAGTCCAACTCATGGACTTTTACATTGTTGAGTCTACCAACCAATTCTTCAAAGAGTTCCAAGACAGGAGCAATTTCAAACTCAGCTCTCCCACTGAAGGTTGCACATCTCGGAACAGAGAAGTAAAGGATACACAAAGCCTTCGGGAAGGACTTTTGCAGCATTCCATCACACGTCAGACCTTACTCACGCCTTCGGTCCCTAAGCCTTAGGTCTGCAACAGTAGGTTTGATACTGAAGCTGTTAGGGTTAAGCCCGTACCCAAATAAGGTAGGCTTGGCTACCCATCCTCAACTGGCCAATTGTAAGTAATCGAGAAAGGGCAGAAAAATGACCTTCGTTTGTTATGTCCATTATGTCCACACTGAGAAGAGGAACACATAAGCATCTAATGACTCCAGTCTGTCTTCAGGGTCCTGACATGAACTTTAGGTTACCGTAGAGAGCAGGAAGTAAAGGTGACAAAGCAGTCCTTGTCAAGGTGTGGTCCTGCCCATAAGTGACCCATAACCCTCTCAACTCTCACCTCTCCTGCAAGATGGTCAGACAAGTTGTCAGAACTGTGTCTCCTGGGAGACAAGACCCCCTCTGGCTGGGACCAGGCTTCCATTCTTTCCTTCTCTGAGCATGAGATTCCCAAGGAAATTCTAGTGCCTTGAGAACCACCGTCTTCATAACCCAATTGTCGATGTTGGGGTGGGGACATAAAGGTCTCTTGAATATCTTCCTTTCTGTCAGTATGGGTTATAGGTTACTCTTGGAAAGGAAGGGGGCTGTGCCACCTCATTCTACTGCACAGCACTCATAGAGGAAAAGACTGGAGAACCCTGGGATGTCTTAGGTGAAACAAAACCTGTGTGGGATACTCACTTGGGCTCTATTCTACTCAGTTCTTTTCCAGTCCTGAAAGAGAATGATTGTTGCGCAAACAAACCAGGTCCTCCAAACCTTTTTCTGGTGAAGAATTTCCTCCCTCTCTGTCTCTGGATGAGGGGATGAGGGGGGCACGGAGCTGTCCCTTGGAAGTGTGTCAGGCTCGGCTTCACTCCCTTTTCAGCCTCTGTTGCGGTTTTTAGAGATATCTTATTTTCTTTGTATATCAGGTGTCTCAGTGTTTGGCCTTCATGTGTGTCTGTGTACCATATGTGTGCAGTGCCTGTGAAGTGCAGCAGAGGGCGTCAGATCCCCTGGAATTAGAGTTAGTGAGGATGTGAGATACCATGTGGGTGCTGGGAACCAAACCTGGGTCTTCTGGAAAAACAGCAAGCTCTCTCCTTTTTAAATTTTATTTTATTATTTTACAAGTATAAGGGTTTATCTGCATGTATGTCTGTGTACTGCATGCATGCCTGGTGCTCATAGAGGCTAGAAGAGAATATTGGATCCCCTAAAACTAGAGTTACAGATAGTAGTGACCTGCCATGTGGGTGCTGGGAATTGAACCTGGGTCCTCTGGAAGACAGGGAAGTGCAGTGTTCTTAACGACTAATCCACCTCTCCAAACCTTGCTGTTATTGGTATTTGTGCACCAGCTTCTATAGTTTCTAGGATTCTTCATTCATCTATTTAAAATGTCTTGCCTAAACAGACCTGCATCCCCTCCGAGAATGGACCAAATCCAATCTGCCTTGGCCCTCAGTGTCTGAGAGTGCCTGGTACATGGTAGCTTTTGGAAATACTTGTTGAATGGAAAGCTGAATGACTCAGTCAGCAGGAATGAATAAACAAGCAGATCCATCCCTTGTCTCCAGTGCTCTGTAAGGCATCACACGTGAGCCTGCTTATCTGGCTCCTGGGGCCATGTGTGTATGAAACCCCCCAGGCCTCCACTGTAGGTGATAATTCATTGCAATCGGGACTGACTTGGGCATCAGAGAAACCTCACACAGCAGATGTCTGGCTAATCAGAACAGAAATTTCTTCCTTTCTCATGTGAGATTTCGGAAGGAAAGCCAAGCACTGTCAGCCATTGCCCAGGACGGGTTACTCTAGACTAGCCATCATATGTGCATTACACACTGCAGGAAGGAAGCATGACAAAGGGACATTCATTACTTGTCCTTAAGAATATTGCTTAAAGTTGTATACTCCAGTATATGTAAACATCATTAATCACAGTTATGTCAAATGGCCGCACCTGGCCGCAAAGAGGCTGTAAAAATGTCGTCTTCATTCTTTGTAACCACCCAAAATGTGGGCCTGAATCACTGTGGAACTATGATGATTGAGAAACAGCAGCGTCTTCTGTAGGAAGCACTGAAAGCGTTTTGTTTAGTTTCAGTAAGGAAATGCCGGAGCAAATCAGTAATTGAGGAAGATTAATGTGCCGACTGTCCAGAAGGAGGGATTAGAGACGGAAGAGAGTGACAGTGGGGGCAGGTGCATACCTCCAGACGGAGGGGAGGAGGAGGAGTCTTGTAACAGCCTCAGAGGAGACTGACAGGAGGGGTTGCTCAGCAACTTGGGGAGGTAAGAACGCCAGTGCCTGCTGAGCCTGGCTGTTGGTCAGGAGGCCAAAAGGGAGCTCCTAGGCGCTGCAGGGAAGAGGGTAAACTGGTCCAGCCCCTCTGGAAATCAGAACGAAGATTCCTCAGGAAATTAAAAATAAACCCGCCATGCGACCAGCTATGCATTCCTGAGCGTTTACCTAAAGGATGCACGTCCGCACTTCACAAAGACACTTGTTCCCCAGTCACAATAGTGAAGTCATAGATCCAACGTGGGTGTCCACACACAGAGGACCGATAAAAAAAAATGTGGTCCTATGTACATAATGGGTTTTTTTCCTATCTGTGAAGAGTGAAGTTATGGCATTTACAGCAAAATGGATGCAAATACCTAGAGATGTCCTAAAGTTTATTTTATTTTATTTTTAAATTGGTGTGTGTATGTGTCTGTGTGTATGTCTTGTTTGTGCGGTTGACCACTGAGGCCTGAAGCAGGCATTAGAGCCTCCTGGATCCCAAGGTGCTGGTATTACAGGCAGCTGTGAGGCACTCAGTATGGGTGCTGGGAACTGAACTCAGGTCCTCCAGAAGAGCAGGCAGCGCTCTTAAGCCTTGAGTCATTTCTCCCTCTTCTGAAGATAATCCGCTAAATGAACTGGGTCAGTCTAAGAAACAGAAACACGTGTTTGCTCTCACTTGTGGGTCCTAGATGTCAGGGATACATAATATTGTCTATGCCTTGATGATCTGAAAGTAGATACAAAATAGACTGAGAAGCAGAGGGACTAAGGGGAGCGGGAGAAAGAGGGATCTGTGAGATATGGAGCAGCGTACTCAAAGCATGATACTCACATAAAAATGGCCCTGTATAACAGAAAAATTAAGTTAAAATCTTAATATAAGAAGATGTCTAGCTTTTGCCCTGTTTCTGTCTGGGTAATGAGGTCTGGTCCTGACTATTTGGGGAAATTCAGGAAAAGTTCACCATTTGACCTGTGGTGGCGACTACCTATGGTGCTGACTGGGAGGAAACTCTAAGGTTCTCCAGAGTCCCAGGGGTCCCCAAAGGGGGTCACTAGAAGTGTGGGCAGCAGGTGCAACCGGGCTGGGTGAAGCGGGGACATGAAGCTGTAAGGGTGTCTATGCCTGTCCTGTCCTGGCAGGGACTGCAGTCACAGCCCTGTCCACGGAATCCTCATTGTCTTCAGGACTGCCAACCAATGATCCCAAGACTTTCCAGACAGAAGCAGTTTCAAATTCCCTCTAATTAAAGGGAACAGCTCTGCAAGTGCCCAGAGTCCTGCTGCTACTGCTGGAGTTTGGGGGGAGCTCTCAAATCCCCAGCCAAACCTCCAACTCAGAGGGAGGTGCTAAGAGGGGCTGAGGAGGAGCTGCCACGTGCCAGCTAGATGTGCCAAGTGGAGGAGCCCCAGGCCGGGGTTCTGCGATGTGTTTATTTGGCTTGGCAGACGCAAAAATACAAACACATACTCACTCACACAAACACAGACACACACTCACACACTGAGAATCACAGCCTCTGGACCTGAGTGCATGCCTACGAATCAGTTCTGTACTAAAATCAGAAATGGGGCAGTACAGAAAAAGTAGCTAAAACAGCAGGAGGCAGCCATGTAGCAGTGTGGTTTAATGGCTCACTCACTCCTCACTCACTCCATACTCTCCTCACTCACTCCTCACTCACTCCTCACTCTCTTCACTCACTCCCTCACTCTCCTCACTCACTCCTCACTCACTCCTCACTCACTCCTCACTC
>LOEQ01000074.1:756085-772064 GCA_001685075.1 Bramus lutescens
GAAAGAAAGAAAGAAAGAAAGAAAGAAAGAAAGAAAGAAAGAAAGAAAATCATCCTTGAGATGAAATTACGGGTGTACAATGAAAATTGATCACATCTGTCTTGTGTTTATCTCTTCTAAATCTCCCTATACCCTTCTAAGTCTCCCCATATATCCTCCAATGTACCCCCTCCCAACATTTTGTCTTTTTATTTTTATAATTTTAATAACCAGTTAGTGCTGCCTGTGTGTGAAGAGGTATGGGGCCATCCACTAGAGCACCAGAACCCTACCAGTGACCATGACCCCCCAAAAGGATAATTCTTCTCTTAGCAACGAGCAACACCAAATGGCTTCTTAAGAAAAGGTAGGGGCCAGAGATCATCTACCTGGCTTGATTTTATGTAGGTGAGTCTGGCTGCTGTGAGATCATGAGAGTAATAGCCATGTCCTTTCCAGAAGGAAGCCTTATATTTCTCATTGGTGCACTCAATTTTATTCTCAGCGTTTTGATCATAGTTTACATTGTAATTTCCTATAATTTTTCATACGCTGGACAGATTTGGATTTGCACGTTTTGAGTATCATGTGTCTCTGGGTCTTGTTTAAGGCTATGGAAAATGAGCTGTGTGTTGGCAAGTTATCAACATGTTTGGGTGTAGGACGCACATTCCAAAAAGTATTTTCTGGGTTCTCTTGTCACCGCCAATTCTTTCAGAAACATTGTGGTGCTGTTTGGAGCCCTGGCAGGGCTGGGTGTGTGGAGGTCTCTCCTGCAGCACAGCTCTCAAAATATTTCTCTCCTTTTATTTTAAAGGTCAGATTCACCACTCCAGGGACGATACTGATCGACGGGGCTCACCCTCAATTGGAAATGGCCATGGAGATGACCTGTTTGGTTTGCAGTGAGGAGTGATGAAGTAGGATGGCCTCTGTCATTGACAGCTGTGCCAGGTGGCACAGGAGAACCAGTCCAATGTAGGATGCTGACTCTTGATCAACTTTTCCTTTGCTCCAGTTTGGCCTCTCTTTTCTCCTGCTTATTTACTTTTTTGTTTTGTTTTGTTTTGCTTTTTTGAGACAGGGTTTCTCTATAGCTTTGGAGCCTGTCCTGGAACTAGCTCTTGTAGACCAGGCTGGCCTCAAACTCACAGAGATCCACCTGCCTCTGCCTTCCAAGTGCTGGGATTAAAGGCGTGCGCCACCACCACCTGGTTTTTCCTGCTTGTTTACTTTAAAAAATGCAGATATTATTTATCTAATAGGCAAGTGGAACATGTTAAATGGCATAAGCAACCTGAGCTGTAATGTCTACTGTCTGGCACATTAGAAAAATTCAGTTACTCTTGAGAATTTGTCTGGCCTAATGAAAAAGGGCTGAGCTACCAGGAGGCAGAAATCAAGGACAGGTCTGGCTTCCTTAATTAGATTCCCTGTTTGCATCTGAGTTATGTTATAATGGTGAGGGGCCTCACTCCTACTCAGTTCTCACCCTTACATCCCTTTGAGCCACAGCCAGGGCTTAGAGGATCCAGATGCTCTTCAGCATCTGGGGCTACCCTGGAAATGGAAAGACAAGCGCGTTGTTCCACAGAGCTGCAGAGGATGCTCCACAGAGAGCAGAACACAGGCTGGGCAGCCCTGGAGCTCTCTGCATGACCATAGGATGAGGCTTTAGTGCATGGCTTCAGGGATCAAAGAGATGGTAAACTGAGTCTCAGTGGAACTCACCCAGGTCACAGCATGTCTTATAAGGAATCCAGAGGTTTTTCTAAGTTTGAAAGAGAGCTGGGAGAGAAGAGAGCTGCATGTGTTGTCCCTGTCCTCACTCAAGCCACCAAACCTCCAGATCCTGAATGAGGATCATTGCAATACACACTTTAAGGTTTATTGTGAATATATGGGTCAAAGACACCCCATGGTGGTTAACTTAGTCAGCTCGATTTCATCTAGAATCAACTAGAACATAAGCTGCTGTGCGTTCCTGTAAGGGATTTTCTTGGTCAGATGATTTGAGGCAGGAAGACTCACCTTCAATGTGGCCAGCATCTTCTGGTGGCAGGCCAGATAAAAGAGCCGTGGAAGAAGGAAGCTTTGCCTGCATGCCCCCACTCTTGCAGGCATGTTCATCTCTCTGTTGTTGCAGCATCCTTCACTAACAGTAGAAGCAGTTTCTTCACACTTTCAGTGCAGAATGAAACCAGCATCCTCCAGGCCTTCAAGGTCAAACAGGGCCTGCTGAGACATCCAGCCTCATGGACTGAAGAGCTACCAGTTCTTAGCCTTCCCAGTGTGAGACAGACTATATCCTATAAACTAATAAAGCACCCTTTAATATATGTGTATTAATATATATTTAATATTTTATATGTTCTGCCAGTTCTTTCTTTAGATAGTCATGATTAATATACACCTTTCTTTGGATCTTGACTTTAATACTACTAACCAAATGTGGCACTCTTTCTTTTGTAGCCTATTTAGAGCCCAAGAACATACCTTTTTACAACCATTACAAAGAAATCTGAGAGAAAATTAGTCATATATACCTGGAAGGATTTAAGTCTTCTGATTGCAAGTCTACTGTTCTTTTTTTCTTTTTGACACACATTATATTGTCATTTTGTCCCTAAAAATCAATAACGGTGGTGGTAATCTAATGAGAGCTGCTTTGCGGATTCCAAAGTAACCGAGGACAGTTCTCATCTGCTTTTAACAAGGGCCTAGGGAAGATGAAGAAACCCTCACCTGAAGGGTAAAAGCATCTACTTCTTCTGGGCCCTGGGAGGACATTCTAAAATGATGATGAAGATATAAACCCTGAGGAAAGGTGCCTTTCATATACTGTAGTTAGTCTGACATAACTTTAATGTGACATAACTCCCCCTAGAATAAAAAGTTTTCTGGTGGATGGAGTCTTAAAAGCATCCATGCATTTGTGTGCTCATGATCATTATGAACATGCTAGATTTCATATGTATATCATGCCTGTGGCTCTTGCCTGGTGTGTTGTGTGCAGGTGCCACAGCATAGAGCAGTATGCCTTCTGTGCTAATAGAAGCATATGTTACACATGCTGGTGTGTGTGTGCGCATATGTATGGGAATGTATGTGGATTTTACCCACAGTGTTTGCCTTCACCACTGTCATACTGAGGTAGATGCTACTATGTGACTTCTTGGCTGATTCCCCAGCCCTCATTAGCACACACACTTGCTCTTCATCTTCTGATCACTCATCACTACCAGTAGCTGGATGCTTGCCAATTAGAAGTCAAAACTCCTCATAGTTTCCTGGGGATCCAGCTGTTTGTGTCAGCCCTAGTTCATCTCAGGACCAGGAATACTACCTAGGGTCAACAGGAAGGAATTAAGTTTATTATTCTGAACATCTGCCCTAAGGCCCCCTTCCTGGTACCCCTTATATTCTTCTGGATCATGTGCCCTGTCTTAGTCCTCCATCAGATTGTACTAAAAGCAGGATCTTTAAAGTCATCAGCTTTGGCCCATTGTATGTGGACCCCCATCTTGAAGTATGGGCCTGTGACAGATAAAGATGTTGAAATGATCCACATGAGATAGTTACTGACAAACACACTGACTAAGCCAATTAAAATTTTTGAGTCCTTTATTGATGGCCAGACCAAGAGTGGGCTCATGCGTGCCTCTGGAAATTCTCTTGGTGTACAAGTTCGGGGTACTGCATTTTTAAAGATTAAACCGTAATTCTATCAGTGGAGTGGGACGCTTACATTAGTGAGGGATCTAGAGTATCCTGGCAATATCTCCTTTCTTTGCAAGACTTATTGGTATTTTCCAGATACTGCATAATGGGTTTGGACCATGGTCAAGGTCATGGATAGTTCCAGAAGCTTTGCTAAGGTGGAGATGGCTATTGAAGGTAGAAGGCTGAGAAATGACCAGACAGGTACAAAATAACATTGGGAAAGGATGGTATTAACTTCTTCATTTCAATCTTACCCTAGATGGAGGAGGAATTTCTTCTTCTTCATAATTACTTCTCAATACTAGCCTACTAACTAACTGACTATAGGTACATTAATTAACATTCATTACTAACTTCATTAGATTTAGGAGCACTTAGGAGGTATACCTCTGGGCATGCATGTGATGTTTCCAGAGATGTTTAGCTAAAGAGGGAAAACCCACACTAAAGGCAATGCTATCCATTGGGTTGACATCTCAGGCTGGATAATAAGGAGCAAGGGAGAAAGCATGTTAAACACCAGCATTCATTTTTCCCTGTTTTCTGACTGAGAGTACAATATGACCAGCCATCTTGCTACTGGCTCCATCCCTGCCCCACCATGATGAACTATGTTCCTCTGGACCTTGAACCCAAGTGAACCGTTCTCTTGGGTTGCTTCTTGTCAAATATTTGGGCACAACAACTAGAGTAACTAATACAAGGCAATGAAAACAGTGATCAAAGTTGGGTACCAGTTAGGAACAGAGCTGATTTCTCTGTGGTTTGAATGTTTTGCTTGACATTGATATAACTGCAAAAAAAAAAACTGCTATTCATTCAGTTCAGCACTTACCAGGCCCCTCTATGTGCCAAGCCTATGTCTAGAACTCTTTCCCTCAAAGAATGTCACAGAGTTTGGGGTGATAAAGTGATCAGTGAGCTAGGGCTGCTATGGCATAAACAACAGAAATAACTTTCTTTATAGTTCACCATCAAGGTGACAGTGGGGTCTGGGAAAAGACTCATGCAGCTGGGCTGCGGTGGCACACACCTTTAATCCCAGAACCCGGGAGGCAGAGATGGGTGGATCTCTATGAGTTAAAGGCCAGCCTGGTCTATAGAGTGAGTTCCAGGACAGCCAGGGAAGTTACACAGAGAAACTCAGGCAATAAACAGACAAACAAACAAACCTCTGACTGCTGTTGCTGTTGCTGTTCTTCCAGAGGACCCAAGATTAATTCCTAGCACCTGCTGGAAGCTCCTGAACAAACCCAAGGGATCTGATACACTCTTCTGGACTTCTAGGCACTGCATACATGTGGTGCACTTGCATACATGCATCATCCAACACTCATACACATAAAATAAAGTATCAGGGTGACAGTGGATTGGCTTCTGATGAGGACCATTAGAGAAACATGTGCTCCCAGCTGTCTTCCTGTTGGTAGATGACCAGTATCCATCTCCTCCCCATGGTTCCACATTGTCTTCTCTTACTTAGTATTACTCTACGTACAAATTTTCTCGTTGCATAAGGATGCCAGCCACATTGAATTAAGTCCACTATAATGACTTCATTCTTACTTCATCACTTCCTTGTGGCACATGTTTCTAAATATGATCAGAATTTTGAAGGTGGGGTTGGAAATTACTACATAAAAATTTGGAAAAGGAGCTACAATTCTATGCATAAAATAGACCAAACTCACTTGTTAAACACTAGTTTCCCTATGAAGACATGGTTTCTTGGGTAAGATTTGATGTTCCCTCTCATGAGGTACCCTAAAAACTTCCTTTTGGTTATTATGTTCAATCTACTGCCTCCCTTACTAATCTGAAGACTCAAGGCCTTAGGCACTCAATACTTGGTTAGCACTGGGTCAATCTTTGACACTTAGGAGTGAATGAGTCTGTCATAGGACTGGACAGGTGGGTGGGGTAGGTAGAATTTAACAGCAAGGTTGGAAATCTCTAGGGATGCTCCAGAACCTTCTATGGTGTTGGCGATGAGCACAGCACTGGGGAAGGCCTCTCTGAAGGTAGGCATTGCACCAGTCTCTGTCCTAAGGAGTTAATTCTTATATAGAAGGCTGTTTATGGGAAGGAAGCATTCCTTGACTAGGGGTCTCCCCTCCCATTGAGCTTCATTTTTCTGTCCTTCTGCAGCATTGACAGGGGCCTCTGCCTGCTGTTCCATGATCCCAGAGGGGACTACATTGTCTCCTGTCCCAGCTCCAGTCTGCCTATCATCATAATTATTTTCTCAAACTAGTTTAAAAGCAACCCAAAAAAGTTTACCAGGCTCAAACAAACAATAGGCAGAATCGAGGTTTAAAATAGTCACCCGTGCTTCATACCTGGCCTACATGTGCCAAAGTTCTTAACAAACAGTAGTCCCATTTCCACACCACTCCTATTGTCCAAAACACCCCCCAATACAGCTGGGCAGTCCCAGACTGCACTACCCCGTAACCCTCATTTCTCATGTTATTGTCTTCAGTTTAGATCCTTTCCTTTAATATCCCAAGGTCTGAAACTTGCTTTTCTAGACCCTTGCCAGCCTTCTTGAGCAGGACTGAGCCCTTTTGGTGTTTTCTCTCTGGTTAGAAATGAAGATTAGTCTTGATTTTTCAATTTAGCTGGATTGATAAATATTGAGAAAGTTGGTAAAATTCATTTCTGGGTGTATCTGTGAGGGCATTTGCAGGCTCAACTGGCACTTAGGTGAGCCCACTGTGTGGAGGATCTACCCTGAATGAGGACTGTACATCCATTAGGCAGGGAACACCCATGGATGGCAAAAAGAAGAGATGAGGCTGGTCTGTGAGCATCAGGCCAACTTCTCAAGCGTTTTTCTTCTGTTGCCTTCACCATGGGCATCAAATTCTATTTTGCTAGCCACTGAAAATGGACTGAGCTAGAGACTCTCCAAGCTGCTCCAGGCCCTCAGCCTTAGAACGAGGCTACCAAATTGGTTCCTCTTGTTCTTCAGTTTCCAGCGTCTTAGAGCTAGCATCTGCCAGTTCCTCTGGCTTTCTGTGCCGCAAGTGGCCATTGTGGAATTACCCAGCTTCCAGGTGTGTGAGACACTTCAATAAACTTCATAATTGGATGCCCAGAATATACTTGCAACTGCAGCTGCCTCTTTCTCGTTAGTATACTTGTGTGCCTCTGCCCGGGCCCTGCTCTTGCTTGTCCTTGTTTAGGGTTCTGGGTTTAAAGGAGCCTGGGCAGGGTGGAAGAAGAATAGCAGCCATAGCTGAGCAAAGGGGCACCAGAGCACCCGGCACTTCTGAGCTCTGCCTAGGGAGTTTACTCTAACAAACAGAACCTGACCTGGACAAAAAAAACATTAGCGATCAGGACATACCCATACCCTGGCACGCTCCTGGCATAAAGGACCTCGCTAAATACCTTTGCAAAGCCTACATTGTGGGGGATTCTTGTACCGCCTACCCGGCCATCCCCACACTAGCAAATCTTTCTTGAGGCCTTTGTTGTCAAACCAAATATAGCATTACATTGTCTGGCCTTCCACCCATTCTGGCTGAATAAAGGGGCCCGGTCCCCAGACTAGGGGCTCAGGGCTCCAGCGGCCTCCTCAATGCTATCTCACCACTGCAGCCCGCACTGGGAACCTTCAGCTCCTCCACCCCCGGCTCTGCTCCTGGGCCTGTGGCTGCACCATTGATACCAGTGCATTCTTTTCCAGAGGTTCCCACGAGCATGTCACTAACCATTTCCTGGGCCTTATCACCAGGAGGGGAAGAAAGGGAGCGCCTTTGAAACCTGGAAACAAAACATCAGGCCTCATTGTTCTGTGACTTCCCTGGTCACAATCAGGCCGCTCCATCACTCAACATGCGGAGACTACAAACGCAGCCTAATACAGACACTCGGATTGGCAATTTGACCAGGACATTTATTGTTCCGTATCTGCAATCTCTGCTCTGTGTGTTTGTAGGTTTTAAATCTTCCTTTTCATTGCACTCCCCGCCCCCTTCGTTTGGAGGGAAAAAGCCTGTGTCCACTGGCTAACTTCAAGGGGACTCTGAGTCCATCTGTAAACTTCGAGGCACTTCCTTTTCACCAGAAATTCATGGGGGAGTAGCCTTGTGCTCGCTTGCTTTGTGTACCTTTCCATTCTCACCCTTTGGGGCCTTCCTGGTCCCTCTGCACTCACACCCCCNCCCCTCCTCCCTGCACACCATCCTCTCACTTCTCACCGTATACCTAAACCCAGCAGAGGTTGCTGCTGGTTGTTTCTTGTTAAATGAGGAGGGCATCGTTTTAGTTTTTAAATTTACTATTGCTCATCAGACACACACACACACACACACACACGTCCGGATTTTCTGGGGAAACAGCATAGAGGAACTTGTCAAACCTCTGGTGTTGTAGACAAAGAGGAGAATGGAGGGGCCTGAGCTGTGGCATATGTTGACTTGGTGACTGTCTGCCTGGAAATTCTGTGCCCAGGCTGTGTGTTATGAACTCTCTGAAGGGCCTGGGAAGATGGGTCAGTGGGCAAAGTGATGGAGAGAACCGACTCCACAAAGTTGTCCCCTGGCCTCCACATGCACACTGTGGGGTGTGTGTGTGTGTGTGTGTGTGTGTGTGTGTGTGTGTGCAAGTGCTCATGTGTTCAGCTATGTGGTATAGAGAACAGGTCAGTCAGCCTTGAGTATCTTCCATCTGGGTGCCACATACCTGGAACAGTTTTTGTTTGTTTGTTTGTTGTTTTAAGACAGGGTTTTCCTTGCTTGTGTTTTTCAGATAGTGTTTCATTCACTGACTTGGAAACGGTACATGAGATTAGGTAGGTTGCCTTGTCAGTGAGGCCCTCCAGAGCTGGAATAATCAGTAAGCATGTGTATCCACTCCTGGCTTTCTTCTGTACCTTCTGGGGATTGAACTCAGGCCCTTATGCTTGCATGGCAAGCACTTACCAACTGAGCCACCACCTCAGCCCTGGAAATCAGTACCTCATACATATTCAGTCACCTTGCAGTAACTGAATTCAATAAAACCAGTGACTGTCATGTCTAAGAGAAAAGGTGGAAGCTGCCAGGTCTGGACCACAGTCTGGATTCTCATGGGGAGTCTCTGAAAACAGAGATCCAGAGGCTCTAGAACCAGGATGGGCAAGTAAGGATATGATCAAGTATTATGAGGTAGGCAGGCACCCGCCAGATCTCCCGAAACTGTACTAACACACGTGGTGGAGTGTGGATATAACTCTAGAAAGTACCCAGTGTAGCACCTGATACAGAGAAAGAGTTCTACAGTGGGTGCAATTTGTTTTCAGAGACTCCGCAGCATGCATGTGGAGGTCGGAGGATGATTTGGTGGAGCTGGTTCTCTCCATCCCTTTTGCTTGTATGGCAAGTGCCAACCATCTTCTCAGGCCCTTCAGGGAGTCCTTGACACACAGCCAGACACAGCGTTTCCAGGCAGACTGTCACCAAGTCAGCACGCACAACCAGGCAGGCCACTCCATTACCCTCTTCCTCTGCAACATCAGAGGTTTGACAAGCTCTTCTCTGCTGTTTCCTTAGAACAGCAGGACCTGTTTTTGTCTTGGAAGCAAGAGTAAATAAAGTCCTATCTCCTTCCTCATTTATCCCGAGATGTCAGCCAGAAACAGCCACTGCCAGTTGACTCTTTATGCATACAGTAAAAATGGATGGAGGGGAGGGACACAGGAGGGAGAAAGGGGGAAGAGGAGACAGAGAATATACAGAGGGAATCAAAAGGACAAAATAAGGGGTTAAAAAAAGTGAGGGCTATAAAATGGGCTGTTTCCTGTCACTTCCAAGGGAACACACTACTCTGATCATGGAGAACAAGCTGTCCCCAAGCTCCAGTGACTTAGTAAAGTCTCCTTGTGTGTCAGGGACTTAGAAGAACCTTTGCAATAGTCTCTTAGGGACCAGCCTTATTTCCAGTTTCCAATTCTAACACTTTAACTAGGAGCAACACAGGTCCCTCTTCTCTCAGACTGTTGATCTGACTTCTGCTTGACCTAGCTGCAAAGGAGGCTGGGAAGTAGAGGGGGAGCAAGTTGAAATTGAGAAAGGATTGTGTGCCTCTATCCAGGCAGCAGTATTGCTCTCTCCTGGTAGGAGGACTGAGTTGAGAAAGGACTGGAAGAACCCAGCAGGAGGTGACTGGAGATAGATAGGCCATGGCAGGGATGATGGATAGAGTAGGGAACCTGGTCGATCTGGGACTATAAGATATGGCATCTGTGATCTGTACCTCAAACTGCTTCTATGAATATGAAAGCTATATTCTTCTAATTGTGTATATACTAGCCTCTCACTGGGAAATGACCTGCCAGAGGGGTTAAGGTGACTGTGTCACTGTCTGAAGTCTGTATCCCCTTTCAATGGTAACCATTCAGAAGTCATATCAAGTGGTGTCTGGAAGGATCAGAAAACTGGGCCCTGGTTGAGAAAGGACCCTAAGGAGGTCCTATCCAGTGGCCACTACTACCAAGGGTAACTCCTGAAAGAGCCAAGGCTCTCCAAGTCAGTATCTTTGCCTCTCTTCTGGGCTGGTTTTGTCAGTGAGTTCTCTGTCCCTTGTAGCACAGTGATCTTATCACAGCAGATTAAAAATGAGAATGGGCTCATAAAACATACATTATGGTCTCTCATGGGCTCATAAAACCAGATAAGTGCTCTGCTCCAGAGAATCCTAGATCGAGTTTACACTCCTCTCTCTCCCCATAATGGAATTGTCAACAGCAGATAATTGGAGTTAAAAAAAAATCCCATCACGTGTAAAGTTCAATTTAGTGCATTGATTGTCTGGCCCCGCAGCTGCCCAGAGGAAAAGCAGATCACACCAGAGGATACTTGGTCTTCTTGACCTCCTGTAGCGGCTCCATGATTTCTATGAGGCTTGGAGCAAAGGCACCCAAAGGAATCCTGTGAACTATTATCTGCTTCTAGATGGTTCCCTCTGCCATTCTCGTGATACCAGACTGACTCTTCAACACCTGAGTTCAGTTAGTAACCAGGATTGACTTGGGCCTATGCCCAGCCCTGGACAACATCGTGCTGGCCACTTTTCTGACTGCTGTGACAAACGCCTGGCAGGAGCCAGTAAAGGAAAGAAGGGTTTGTTTAGGCTCACAGTTTGAGGGGACAGTCCACCGTGGTGCGGGGAGGTGTGGCATCAAGAACCCAAGACTCCTGGTCATTTATCCCGAGTCAGGAAGCAGAAAGAGATGAACGCTGGTGCTCAGCTGGCTTGTTGGTCCAACGGTATCACTCACATTCAGGGTGGGCCTATCAGCTTATTTAACCCTTTCCAGAAACACCTGCATAGACACACCCAGAGGAGGTGTCCCTGTACAGATTCTAGTTCCAGTTCTACAGATGGTGAAAATTGACCACTCCAGGGGTCTTTCTGAGATCGAGCATTATGGGAAGGGAGAGGAGTAAGTTGAATGATCACAATGGCAAGCCAGCGAGGTAAGTTCTCACCAAGTCAGCCCTGTCTATCCCCCGTTTTAGATGAGGGGATTGAAGGGACTGGTCTTGAACAATGAGGCTCATTCTTGACAAGGTCTGATTCTCACCAAGTTTTCTCCCTTGTGTCCTAAGCTTGATAAATAGCTCTATCGCTATGATGCCTGAGCCCTTAAACCATTAATGCACCTTCAGAAAATGAAGTCCATCCACTGGGTTCTGAACTGTGGGAATCCTGCCTGGGCTTAACCCAGTCCAGCCACCAGGACCTCCTCCCAGCCTATCCTGAGCCAGGAAGCTCACTTCCAAGGAGACTGGCCTTCTACCTACCCTGTGGATCAATCTTCCACCCCCTGCTTGCCTATACTCCCACAGTTCTGGCTGCCAATAGAAGCCTAAACACTCTCCCACTGTAGCACAGACAGGAGGACAGAAGGCCCTCCATAGGAGCTTCACCACTTTCACGGAGCTGAGCGTGTCTTAGCTAATGTGTTTATCAACCTGGAGATCTACACTGCTGGAAGACACATCCTTCCTGGTCACAGTATTGACACTTGTCCTCTCTTTACACGGCTGACTCTGAGGATGGAGGGCTGTCTTCTCACTACTTAGTCTGTTTTTTCCTAGACCTAAAACTTAGGCAACACATACACAGGCCATCTTTCCAGTCAGCCCATTTGCCTATAACCACACCCTCCAGTCTGAGGCTTAGTGCTATAGCATCGCACACAGACCCCTGATTTATCCCCAGTTACACATTATTGTCAGTGCTTGCTCGCTCATTTGCCTCCTGGTTAAAACTCTGCCGAGAGCAAGGACCACTTTCGACCAATGTCTGTAACAAAGTGTGTGATCGGTGAGGATGCACAGAGACTTGCAATGAGCAAACATTTATTCGTGCCTGCTTAGCTCACTGGTAAGCAGGCGAGGGCTCTGCCATGTGTGATGTGGTGGCTGCTTTCCCAAACACGGCACAGGGTGGCTCACTGATTCTGTGACCTCCTGGGATGGGCTCTAAAACACAACTGAGACAGAATAAATGTCTGGTGGTTCTGTTTTGACTGGTGACAAGAGTTGCGAGCTGATTAATACATTTAAAGTGGGGATCAATTTGTCTTTTCACATCCTCTTACCCTGATTGTAATGAGTAGATCTTTTAACATAATGAAAACTGCATATTTCACTCAAATTCCCAGTTTTGCATTCCGGAGGAGATGACATGCTGCTTTTTATTTAACGTTAAAATGAGGTGTACTCTTCGTCTTGAGAGGCTAGGGAAGATGACGAGCCATGGCTTTGCTAAAAGGCCAGGAGTGTGGCACCATGTCCTTTGGATTGGACTCTGAAAATTAGTACCCAGAATTATAGAACGACAGAGCACCTTTTCAGACAACTTGCCTTTCTGTCTCTTGCCTAGAACATGGCTGGCCTAAAGCAAGCCCAGACAAGGGGCTTTCTAGCTTTGACTTAGGTATTCCTCAAAGATAGGAAATTCACCACTATCTTTTCAATTTTCCAGGACCCAAGTGCTAAATTAATCATTTTATTGGTCCAGAGTCACTATCTGTCCTAGTCTGATTTCTGCGGGCTTACCTTTGCATTTCCTTCTTCTGCTCCTCCCCTGCTTTCTTCCTTTTAAACTTTCAATCAATCTTCCCTGAAAACGTCCACTATCACAGCAACAACCTGCAGTTCTGCAGCACCTGTCTTCATGTCACTGCACCCAAGGGCAGACTCAGACAGGTGGTTTCCTGTTAGTTTTCTGGTGACACAGGGCTTGATCCTATGGAGATAATGCCCTGTCTAGTCTGCATACCTTTCTAACTCCAGAACTTGCCTGGACAGTGGGACCTCAGTACATACTGAGTTAACTGATGCATGTGGGAAGAGGTGCAGCGATTTTATCGAATGTTTGCACTGCTGCCCATGGCTACTGCTATATAAGTATCTCTCGGTGAAGCAGGATACAGGGAAGAAGGTAAACATAGATAAAGAGACTTGCAACATCCTCTCCCTTGTGTCAGAGACGCTTAGGAGCTGCGAGGAGGCTGTGCTCTTGCCGGGGGAACCAGAAAAGTGGAAGAAAACAGAAAACAAAGGAAAGAAAAGCTTCACAGAGATGGGGAGCAGAGGGTGCTGGGGATTACCTACCCAAGTACCTAGCTGTCCCACAGGCCCAACCACACTCTGTAAGGACCTCCAAGAGGTGACCTGACCTTTTTACCCAACTACCTCTTCTTAGTGTTTCAGTCCAGAGGCAACAGAGTTTCCTTCTTGAGAAACAGATCTTTCCAAACCGATCAAAGTGGAGAGGAATATGTCTGATGCTAAGTTTTGGAGAGATGCTCAGTGAGGTGCAGGAGGGGCTCCCCAAGTCAAGCAGACAAAAGTAGGAGGGTTGGGAGCAACCATAAGTCTCCAGCTGCACCTCTACCCACCAACCTCTCTCCCAGCCTTTGCCTGTGTGATCACTCTGTGTCTGTGTGTGCATCCAGCCCCCTTGCTCATGCACCCCGAACATCATGCATCTTGCTTTCAACAAAAGAAGCCATGGCTGTGGATAAGCCAGATGTAACAGAGCAGTGGGAACCCAAACTAAGAGGAATTCGCTCTCCATAAATTATGCTTTAATAGATGTCAATTATTAATTCCTAAATAAATATTTGTTAATATTCAAAAGAGTTTGCCTACTAAGAAAAACTCAGGCTACACAGAATAATTAGTGCCTCTCACTGTGTGTGATGGCTGTGGCCCATGATTTTTTCCCCCTCCTGTTCAGATTTTATTTTTTTTTCCTGAAGTGTGAATGCCTGAGTGTGTGAGGTTTCCTGGGGATTGTTGGCTTGCTCTCCACGAGGGTAGTTTGGACTTCAGGTGTTTGCAGAGAAAGGATGCAAGCAAGCAGCTGGCTGCTCCCGCGGAAGCGTCTGTGCTGGTCCCTGGGTCTCTTTCTCTTTTGTACAATAAGTTTGTGAAGAACTGAAGCAATTGTGTGTCTAGAGAGAAATTTGTCGATCTAGTGAAAACAAAAAGTCTAGAAAAAGCACTGTCTGGTTTATGAAAGACCCAATTTGACATATTAGTTTTGGGTTCCCTGAAGAGCTGGGATGGGCAGGCATGGAAGGGCATCATCAAAAGAGAAATGCATGGGTCTCTGGGGCTCAAGAGGGGTGCAGACTGGTGGTGAGGGTGATAGGAGATGTTCTAGGCCCAGAGGAGAGTGAAGCCGGCCCACAAGAGAGTTCAACAAAATGCCAGGGGACATGGAGAAGCTGGAAACCACATTAAGTCAGGGACAAGAAGATGGAGAGATGTATGCAGAGAATAAAATTTGAGATAACTTGGTAGAAAAGTAGGATTTTAATAGGCAAAGATAGCTTGATATTTCTGTTTTAATGGGCATCCATTCATTTGCTTATCATATATTATATATTTAGTTAAAGCATCCGATAGGTATTCGGCGTAATCTGGATGCTGAGGATGTTTTTAAAAATGTGCTAAATCACCAGTACCAACAACAACAACAAAATTAATCTATAAATGCCCTTCTACTGAGCCTACACCAGACCCAATTAGAAATCAATTGATTATTTCTACAACAGTTGTACTATTAGGGTACCAGTAAGCATCTCTTCCCTGGGAAATCAGTATCGTTGCATGTAAGGTCTAAAGCTGGGGGAGACCATTGCTGCCTTTCCTTCCCTAGTGTCTCTCTTTGTGCTTTACGGATCGTCTGCTTGATAGAGCTCGATAGCACACCACACTCTGTATGCCTGCACATGCATCGAAGGGCTTCAGGAATTTTGCATGCAGATCCTGAGGGAGGAGGGCTTGGGCTGAAGTCTGTTGCTCTCAGGTTTCTCTTCCTGCCGTCCCACGCAGTGATGTTGGCAGCTCTCACGTGTATCTATGAGCATGGTGACAGCCACTGCTCAGTAGTGTTTGTTGTGTGAATTAAAGGGGAAGCACACAGTAGACTCACCTAGCGCCCCCAGGGGCACATGCTCATGCTCTTCTTCTTGACATTCCTTCCCACACTCGAACTGCTGTGGGAAAACCAAGAGTAGGGAATGACTGAGTGGGCAGTCTGAGAAAAGCCAAGGCTGAGTTTGGACTTGGTTGTGTCCCAGGGTTCCATACTTTCTTGTCTTTATTTTTGTGTCAAAACCCCAAGATATCCTCCATGTTTGCTTTCCTTTCGGAAGGACTTTTTACCAGATCTATATGTCACATGCCGGTGGGCAAGGGTCATGATGACACACGAGGCCAGCATAATGAAGGCAAGGACATCAAATCTGGATTGTGAGAGCAAAGAGCAAAGGTCATCCCACTCCAGGAAGAACCTTCAAGAGCCTTTTCCATGGGTGTTAACAAAGGCGACAATTGCTTCCACCAGTGCTTTGCATCCTGTCTCCAGGCAGGAAATAGGAAGTAGAGGCCCGGAGAGTCTGCTTTTCTTCCTGCCCCGGCCCACAGAACCTAGACATTTCTGAGTTGTTGGTGTTGCTCAGCACCTGTTTGCCAGATAGAAACATCAACAGTAGCTCTTGCTTCTTTGGCTTCCCAGTCATCTAAGTGCCAGGATCCACAAAGTTAAAACACACACAAAAAAGTCTATATTTTTTGAGAAATCTGGGGGAAATCATTTTAAGTCAAAGAATTGTTATAAGATATTAGTACACCCCTCTTAACATTAGTGTCATCATAATTTTAGTCTATATGTATATGTGTGTCTATATGTGTTTATCTATCTAGCATCTATCTATCTATCTATCTATCTATCTATCTATCTATCTATCTATCTATCTATCTAT
>LOEQ01000074.1:774730-799693 GCA_001685075.1 Bramus lutescens
TATCTATCTATCTATCTATCTATCTATCTATCTATCTATCTATCTATCAATATTCCTATCTAAATGGGAGACAAAGCGCCCAAGGAAGTTGTATGTACATCCGAGGAAGGTCATCTCATAGCTTTAGAACCAGAGAGAGAATCAGCTGGGATTCATGACACTCCCTGGGTTCAGGCTCCTTCAGGAATAGTTTGGGGATGGTTGAAGCAATGATTCAGCCAAGCCTCAGGATATTAAAAAAAATAGTAGGGCACTGTCTGCATTTGAACCCAAACACAAGGGCACTGCACAGCCCTCAGTTCATGTTGTAGCTAGAAGTAAGGAGGGTACAGGAGGTCCTTAACCTTCCCCCAGAGCCACTGTGAAATTGGAACAGACAGCATGGAGATTACCACATTGAAGTGAAGTTATAACTTTGATGGGGGGATCTCTGGAAAGGATAGCATTTACTGTTTATTTGTTTGTTTTGTTTTGTTTTTCGAGACAGGGTTTCTCTGTAGCTTTTAGAACCTGTCCTGGAACTAGCTCTTGTAGACCAGGCTGGCTTCGAACTCACAGAGATCTGCCTGCTTCTGCCTCTCGAGTGCTGGAATTAAAGGCGTGCACCACCACTGCCTGGCAAGGATAGCATTTATTCTCAACCTTTCCTAGAGGATCCTAGCAGTATCACCTTAACCTTAGTCAAGGCTAGCCCTCCAGCCTGCCTTAATTCCTATTAGTTTCTCCTTTGCTCTGACTCCTTCAAATAGAACCTAGAGACTCATTTGGGGACCGGAGTCTAAGGAATCAAGATCTTATTTATTCAACATGCCTCTGTTGCACTGGCTTCAAGGAAATACCAAATGCTAAGTAGCGGTTTGCTGACTAGGAGAATTTGGAACGAATGAGCTATTTAAAGCTCTGTGAAGCTCAACCAGGTTGGGAGAAAGACCTATCAAAAGATAGATAAAAGAATGATTTTTAAACAACAGTTATTATTTCAAACAAGAGGACTAGAGAGATGGCTCAGCAATTCAGAACACTCACTGCTCTTTCAGAGGATCCAAGTTCAGTTCCCAGTACACACACCAGGCAGCTCACAACTGTCT
Organism: Bramus lutescens; assembly: GCA_001685075.1. Taxonomy (NCBI): domain Eukaryota; kingdom Metazoa; phylum Chordata; class Mammalia; order Rodentia; family Cricetidae; genus Bramus; species Bramus lutescens. The sequence goes on from LOEQ01000074.1 coordinate 775,819, forward strand.
GTTTCTCCAGCTCCAAGAGGAGCTGACACCCCTTTCTGGCTTCCTTGAGCACCCTGCATAAATACAAATAAAACAAATCTTTAGAAAAAACATAGAAGGTGCCTGCCTGATGTGTTTTATTTATACACTCACCTACAAATCAGAGAGGGAAATGGGCTAAGAGGAGAGTGGAAGGGAGGGCGAGAGCAGAAGTTTGCAGACAGATGCTGGGAGCCAGGGTTCTATGTACATGCTGCCCACAGATTTGCTGTCTGATTCATCCAAATGTATTCAAACTCTCAGAACCTCAGTTCCTCTGTCTCCCATGGTACATGCTAGGTGCTCCATTAGTAATGCCTGGCAGAGGGAAGGAAGCCTATATGGGCTTCATAGCAATAAGACAAGCCAGAGAAACCCAGCCACTTTAACAAAGGGAAGCCTAGGAAACTGAGCCCATATGTAGACAGCGTTTGTAATGCCATAAAAATAGCCTAACAAGATTATATTGAAATATCCCACTATTTAACTTAATAATTTAAATGTTTGCTTAATGAGGTGGACTTGATTGGATTAGGGCATTCACAATTAATTTTGATAGATCATTTTCTACGTTGGAGGTGCATTCTTCTGAACCAGGAGGTGGAACGGAAGTGCAAAATGTTTATGTTCAAACGAGCATGTGATTTTGCAGAAAACATTAATCCCAGATCGTGCACACTAAGTCAATTTCGGAAATGGCTGCTAGAGATATTATTAGAAATTGCTCTTCAAATATGAAAAGCTTGTAATAGAGTTCTGTCCATTTTTCCTTCGGCTGATGGAAGTTGTTTTATAAATATGCCCGTGATGGGATGTTTCTTCATCCCAGCCTTTAGTACTAATTGCAACTTGAGAGCAGGGTAAGTAGTGGCTGTCAGGAACACTGGAAAGCCAGTTTCAAGCACTTCTGCCAGAACAGCTTCACGTTCAGGGGCGCATTCTTTCTTCCGCTATCTCTAACTACACCTCTATGGTATTTCCCTCCTGAAAAGCACTTGACTTAGACACGCTGAGACACACCCAAATGCTGTTTATGCTAAGGGAAGGACTTTATGACACAGCAAGAAACTGCCCCCAACATCCACCTTTATCTCCTCAAAGTCAAAGAGCTAGGAATGACTGCTTCTTCTGGTGCAGCCATGAGGAGGCCAAGACAAATGACCTCTGCGATGCCAGGTTAGAATGTGACCATAAGATCCACCCCAAAGTCCAGGCAAGCAGGCTCCCCAGCACTGCTGCTGTCAGATGAAAACCACATCGGGGTTTTCTATCAAAGTTTTGGGGTGCAAAGCGTCTGTCTGTTTCTCCTTACTGCGATAAAATACTTGAACAAGGCAGCTAAATGGATAAATCATTTATTTTTGGCTCAGGATCTGATCTGGTACAGTATGCCATGACCAGAAAAGTGTGCCAGAGCTTATGGGAGCTGGTGGCCATGGTAGCTCGACCCTGAGCCTGCTTGCTCACATTCCCCAAAACCAGGAGGGAACAGAACATCATAGGAAGTGGGGCCTGGCTATCACCCTCAAGGCTCACTCTCCCTACAGCAACCCAGCTATACCCTATTTCCTAAAGGTTATACAAACTAAGTACTGCCACCATCTGGGGACCAAGCACTCAAAACCAGAGCCTAGTGAGGACATTTCTTATTCCACCCATGACAGTGTCTATGGGCAAGGGGCATACGTAGAATTCTTGTTTTCAATATTTTCCTCTGGGGAGGGTGAGATTAGATAACCTGTTTGTTAAAGTAGTGAAGGCTGGCAGTCTTGGAAGTGGAAACATTTTGGTTAGAGAGCATGCTGGCATAGGAGCTCCGGATTGGAAGCAGCTGACCAGTATTCAAACCCAGATTCCACTTTCCTCCGCTAGACTCCTCCATCTCCAGAGGAAAGCAGGTGCCACCTGAGTCTTCGCCAGCCTTGTGTGTGCACAACAGAACTGTAGCACTTGAGACATTGGTACCCAGGGCTTGGTCTTGGGCAGGTGGGGTCTGTTCTGCAGCCACAAGGTCACTGCCATGACAAAAGAGTCTGAATCTTCCCTTTTCCTCTTCCACTCCTCTTCCTCTCCCTCCTCCTTCTCCTGTCCCTCCTCCTTTCTTACTCTCCTCCTCTTCATCCCCTCTACCTCCTCCTCTTTTTTATCTCTTCCTTTCTACCTCCATCCTCCTCCTTCTTTCCCTCCTCTGCCTCTTCCTCCTCCTCTTCCTCCTCCTCTCCCTCCTCCTCTCCCTCCTCCTATCCCTCCTCCTCTCCCTCCTCCTCTCCCTTCTCCTCTCCTTCCTCCTCTCCCTCTTCCTTCTCTCCCCTTCCTCTTCCTCTTCTTCCTTCTCTTTCCCTGAGGTCCAGGATTTGGAAACATTTCATTAAACTCATCCTTTGTGAGGTATCGGAGACCCTCATAAATTCCAGTGCTTCTGCATGACATATAAGGACCTTGGCAATTTTCCTTCTGCTTGCCCTTTTAGCTCTCCATTCCTCTGTTACCAAGTGTGCCCTTTAGCCATCCCATGTATCCACTCTTTTCCTTAGAATATGGATGCTTTCTCCAACCCCAGGCCCTTTGTACGCACTGTCTGTTGCCTTTTTCTGGAATGTATTTTCAACTAGATAAGGTCTCCTATTCAAGGTCAAATGCCCTCCTCCTTCCCTCATGGCTGTGACTGATGTGATTTCTACAACTCGCTCAGGCTCTCTGTATGCTTGTACTGTGCCCTTGGCACAATTCTCTGATGTACATGTCCCAAGCTCCTTCAGAACATGGTCATGTCTCTTCATCTCTGTGTTCTCAGGACCCTCAGAATTAGGCTGCCAGTCAATCTCTTAAAATTCTTGCAATAACTCTACAGGAATACACACTGTTATTGATTCGCTTTTTGCATGAAGACACCAAGGGTCAGAGAAACAATGCAGATCTCCCAGAGTAACACAGCCTATGGCTATAGGAAAGGGATTTGAGCCTGGAAAACTTTTATGCCAAATTTCCTTTTTTCTAAGTAACCAACAAGGTAGGAAACTCCTCTCTTTACTTTTTTATTAGCATGTACTGTGTATGTATATGATATATGTGCATTCATGTGTTTTTTAGGAGCACAAATGCACAGCACATGTGGAGGCCAGAGTGCAGCCTTGGGTGCTGGTATTCAACTTCCACCTCATTTGAGAAAGACTTCCTTTGTTGTTTATACTGGCTATGTCATATCTGATGCCTATAATGCAGGTAAGTTCATGCTAACAGGCGTTAGGACTACAGACACACATTGTCCTACAGGGCTTCTTTTAAGGCCTTGAGATGAATTCTGGGGACTTGAACCAGGGCCTTCATGCTTTTGTGGTAAGTGTGTCACCCACTGAGCCATCCTTGCAGACTAGGAAGGTCTCTTCGTAGAAGAGAAAATTAAGGCTCCGAAAGGTTCATTCTCTTCCCAGGGTTCCATGCCTAGTTCTCTTCAGAAACTGACTGGAGTCCTGAGCTGTATTCCAGACCAGGGCCTTTGTAAGCTGCTGTCCTGACCTCCTGCTTAACCTATTCAGAGATCTCAGCACAGTAAGCAACATGATGCTGAAGAAATCATGTGACTCTCAGAGCCCTTTCGAGACCCCTTACCATGGCGGTGATGAGCAAATGACAGGGGGCATCTCTACTCCCGAGGGATTCCAGTCACGCGAACTCTACTAATTAAGGCTGGAACGATGTCATCTCCTGAAATAGCATTTTAATGACTGATGGCTCCAGTATAAATTGTTATCTCCTGATCCCTTGTTAGGGATCTTAATTAGATCCATCATAAAACATATTGATCAATGACACTGAGCAGGCCCACAGGACATTCACTGTTGACTGGAACATTTCTGTCTTCTCTGTGACAGGGCTAGGTGGGATGGGTCCCTTAGAGACCCAGGATATCATTCCCCTGGCTCTGTCTCCCTCCCGTCTATCTGTTCGTGTCAACCATGGGTCAGACTCTGTACAGACTTCTCATATGCTTTAGCTGGCTTTCTCTTTACCAGTAGTTGCTATTTCCTTTCCTTGCAAACAGTAAAATGGACCATGGTAGCCCAGTTGTCACTACCTTGACACAGACCCAGCTGATAGAGCTACCGGTCAGATGATAGCTGGGGAGTGACAAACAGAAGGAGAAAGGGACAAGCTGGACTGGACCACCCTCCTAACCTGTGCACAGCGCCACATGGAGCCGTAGAGACCCAACAGCAGAACTTCAGCTTCCTACAGTTGAAGCAGAGCTGCAAGAATGCTACCTCAACGTGCTAAGCACATGACCACAGCATGACTTTGAGGTGCTCCAGTCCAGAGAGATGTGGGTTCAAAGTCCAGTTATTCTATTCTATTATGTATAATTTTAAGCCAATTACATGGACTTTCTGAAATCACAGGGCATCTATAACATGGGTGGTAACAACTGGGCCTTTCTCTTTGAGTAATTGCTAAGGTTTCAGTGAAATGCCTTTTTAAGTCGAACAGTTTTGGAACCTCCAAATAGTTGAGCAAATTCCATTCCTCACTGAACATCCCATTGCTTCTATCTAGAAGGAGATTGTGGCTTCTTTATAAAACAGCTAGGGATAGTAACCTGTGACATGAAATAATTTGTAGGCAGCATATTGCAGATGGTAATGATTCATGTGACATTTATTGATCACCTTCTGTATACCTGGGTGTTGGCCAGAAGGTTTCAATGACCTTTTCATGGATAAATCTTATTTAAATGCTTAATCATTGTTATCACAATTATTAAAATTATGCATTGGTGTAAAATAGGGATGAAGGTGAGGAGATGGATAGAGAGGAAATGACATGGAAGGGTTACTACAACCAGAGTCCTGCACTCAGCTTAGAGGAAAAGATGGTGTTACTATGGTGGCCCAGGCATCCCAGAGATGAGACGAGATTGTGTTGATTCAGTGGTCTGGACTCTCCAGGGCGTGTGCACATCTGTGGTGCTCACACACGTCTGCACTCTGTGTCTCTGTGTAAGTGTGTGTACCTCTTTCCGTATGGAAGCCACTTTGCAGGAGAGGTGACTCCTCACCTTATGTGCACTTGAGGGCTTTTCTCTTGCAGTAAATGTAGCTTAAAAGCTGGCGACAGGGGCTCTTGCCGAACACCAGTCACATCACATCATTTCTCTTTCAGAGAAAATGCTGGAAATTAACCTGCAAGTGGTGAATCTTTCTTTTACTTCCTCTCTCTGCTTTCTCTTCTTCTCTCTGTGTCTCTGTCTCTGCCTCTGAGGTTCTATTTATAGCTTAACGCTTTCATGTTTTCACACTTAGCATATAAACGTCCTGTCTTACATGAGAGAGCGCGCATGGAGTGGGTCTGTAATTAGATCAGCGCTCCGTCCCGATGGCACACGCTCAGGCTGGACATTGTTCCCTACTCCACTCCAACCCACAGACACGACCAATCTTCAGTGCCCTGCCCCTAATCCATTCTTCCCTTCCCCTTTTGTCAACCCCTGATGATGGTTCCAGTGTGACTACTCCCCATCTGGTCCCCTTCTGCTGCCTTGTAGGTAACTTCAGTGTTCTGAGTGGGGCAGTCCCCACTCAGAACAGCCCAGACCCTGGCTCTGATCTCTCTGCAGAAGGCTACCCATATAAGGCTGTCAGAATGACAGCACACAGTAACTGGCCCCATGCAAACAAGCAGCCCCTGCCCCCAGGGGGATTGAAGAGCTAGGTCCCCACTCCCTAGAATAAGAAGACACAATAATAAAGATTTAAATTAAATGACAAATACAGGAGAGGAAATCAGGCTTCATTTCCAAGCACTCTGGATATGTGTTAGCAAGTATTGTTGGGAACAATTAGGGCTGTATGAGTGAGGGTTTTTTTCTCACTTGCTTGTCAGGTCAGAAGACAATCTGTTTATTTTCCTGATACAATTTTATTCAATAAACTGAAAGGACGGGAGCCAGGAAAGAGGGTATGAACAGGATGTGTGCCATCAATTTGTCAAATAAATAATCGTGCTTGGAAACAACAGATTTTATTAATTAGACAGGATGGTGTATTATTACCATTAAAGTGTTATATTGCATTAATTTTTATATTTTACTCGGCTACTAATTACTGTAAAAGATTTCGGGAATGAAGCAAAATAAAATCATGCAGCATTATACATAATGTAAAGATAGCGTGAATTAATTTGCCCACTGAGTGAGAGAGGAAGAGACACTGGGTTGTCTGTGTGCTTCCTTTGCTGGCCTGCCCCGGGGGGCCCTGGCAGCAGTAGCACCCCTGTGGCTGCCGAGATGGGGTAGAGGAGGCCCTGAAGTCCTGGGTTCGAGGTCAGACACCGGATTACTGTGCACCCTTTAACAAATTTTCATCCAGAGATTTAGGTGTTCAGTCTCTATTTGCCTTAGGGCGAAAGCCAGAGCTTGCCAGCTGCAAAGGGTGGGGGTGGGGTGGANTGGAAGGGAGGCTTGCAGGGTCTCTGCAGGTGATAAATAGAGGCATATTCAGAAATCTAGACCCGGTCAGGGCAGGCTAATGCCCACGTCCTGGTAGGGCCAAGAGGCCAAGTTCACCTGGGACACACTGCCTGGAAATAGTGCAAAGCTGGCTGCTGCGAAGGTCACTGCAGCAGCATGCATCTTTGCAGACCTGAGGTCTTGGTTAGAACAGGTGTCTCTACTAGGAAACCAACCAGGCGCTGGTACCAAGGCAAAGAAAGCACACCTCACCTCTGCGCAGCCCGGCATGAGCTGTACGGATGCAGCCAAATCTCTTACCCACGCTCAGCAGTTTATTCTTTAGCTTAGAAAATAAAAAAAATAAATAAATTTTAGCTCTTCCCCACATCTCCAAATAACAAAAAATAGGTTGTCTGACCAGGCCGGGGAATCCAAGCCTGGCACAAAGTCTGATGGAGGAAGGTTGGGGCCTTCCTTGGGAACTCCCCATGACTACAAAGCAACAGGGATGCCAGGAGCACAAGGAACCCCCTCCCATCAAGGTCCTCGCTGACCTGGGCAGTGCGCCTCTCGCCCCACCCCACCCCCGGGGGTAGAGGGAACACTCCCTGGCGCAGCCCAAGCCCAGCCACGTTTTTCTGCAGGCTAGGTCTCAACAGCCAGGGCACCAGAGAACCCACATTTCTCACGACCTACTGCCACCTACTGCCCTCATCTGAGAACTGCAAGCCTCCTGAAAGCGGCCTTGGGGGACAGAGTTGCATCCCTGGGGTGCGCTCTGACCATTAGCTAGAAACCTTAATTTCCAGAGTGTTCCAGTGCATTGTATGCAAACAATTCAACCAGACCTCTTGAACTCCTGGTGCTCTGGTTTATTTGGGTGACTCTTGTGAGGTCTGAAAACCCTTCCACTGGGTTTAAAGGACCTTCTGGTGGCTTCTTGGAGTGGGTCAGAAATAAGGTTTACAGTGAATGTTCTTGTTTCTGGTTTCCTGAGTGTTAGACCTTCACCTGTGCTGGATTTCTGACCTCCATGAGCAGGGAATGCCTTCATCCTTTTTCTCCCATCTTTGCCTAAAGTCACTTCCTCTTACTATTATATGTGCTGTTTGTGCCTTAGTCCCGTCTGGACCAGCTGGCCAGGGGTTATTTCACCCCTTATGCCTAATATTCCTCATTTTAAGCCCACAGTAATCATGCTTTCCATGCAGGATGATCAAGGGATTAAATGAATAACTGCTTATAAAGAATCTAAAGCAAGCCTGGCATTCAGCAGGTGTGTTAGAAGTTCACAGGTAAGGAGATATTTAAAAAGTCTCAGATTACCTGTACACTGTCACAAGATTTTCATTTCATTTTGATATCCCCAAGTACTAGCATAATTTCTGAATTGGTTATAGACCCATAGGTACTAGCACAGGAGGAAGCAGTACTACTTATCCATCCATCATTCACCCATCATCCATCCACCTATCCATCATCCATCCACCCATCCATCATTCATCCACCCATCCATCATTCATCCGCCCACCCATCCATCCATCCATTTATCATGTGCTGCCCACTGTGCCCTGGGGATACAAGAGAATAACTGAAGACTGAGGCATTTCTCTCACAGAACTTATAGGGTTTGGAGAAAACAGAACAAATAAGTTAGGCATACCTATAATCTCAGCACTTAGGAGACAGAGGCAGGAGAATATGGAGTTCATGGCCAGCCTGGGCTCCATGGCAAGGCCTTGTCTCAGAGACTAGCAGTTGTTGGAGGAGGGAGAGACATTTTCTACAGTGACATAGTCACTGTGAACTGCCATGTTCCTGTAAAACAGCTGCATAGCCATGCTACTGTAGGCAACCCTAATTATACTCATTAGTACATGCACGCGCGTGCACACACACATACATATGCACACACACACGTGCACACACACGCACATGCACACATGAATGAAGGTGAGCAAGGGTTAGTTGGGAAGTGAGCTAAGAGTGAGGAGACGTGACGAGGTAATGGGGAGTAAATACAATCAAATGCGTTTATACCTGTATAAAAATGTCAAAATGAAACTCATTATATCATATATAATTAATCTTAAAAACTAACGAATCAAATAACTAAACAAACAAAAGGAAGTGGAAGAAGACCAAAATGAGATGAGACAAGCCATGGGAAGAAAAAGAGACAAGAAAAGAAAAGAAAGGGAAAAGGAGATAAGGAAATTAAGGTGTGAAGAGGGCAGAGAAGAGGGTCCAGACAATGACCAGAACGAGTGTGTAGAACAGGACACAGGGAAGATCTTGTCCAGTGAGGGAACCTGGGAAAGCCTAAGTGGACTAAGCCTGGCGAGGAAGGGGCATTAGCAAGAGATGAAGTAGGGCTGTGGCCTTTGGATTTTACTGCAGGCACAGTAGCCAGAAGCAGCCTTTAATTGGCTGAGGCGTTCTCAGCTACCATGCAACCATCTTACCGGCGTCATCTTGGACAAACGATTGTCCTGTCTTATACATTTTCACAGTCTGTAAATGAAGTGGTCACAATATGCAAAGCGGCACCAAGGAGGACTGTGGTAAGGATGGCCGTGAAGGCACCTGATGAGCACGGATAATGGACAATGCGTGTATCCTGGGCGGGTGTTCTGAGGGTCCCGGTAATTCCCAATACCAGCAATCAGCTGGAGCAGATGTGAGGGGAGGGGAGGGGAGGGGAGATGAGGAGGAATGGGGAAGTGAGGGCAGTGAGGTCCCACCCACCCACTACCAGTTCTGTCTTCCTGTCTTATAGATTATCTTCCTGTGTCTCATAGAACACCTCACAGTTTGTAGTTACACATTTAAGTTCTGCATGCATTCGCTCACTCAGTGTCTAACTTTCTGAGGACTGCATGTTCTGTGAGAACCAGGGTGGGTTCTACTCCTTAACTGCTGTACCTCAGGATGGGCACATAGGTGATACCCCATAGTAACTGAATCAGTGAATGATGAATGAATGAATGCTGTGATCCACTTGTCTTAAGCCAGAACCCATCCCCTTCCATTACCAGCAGTGAGTTCACCTCAGCTTTCCTCTCTTGGGCCTCTCCAACATCCTCATCCTAAACTTAGGCCCCTTCTAACATTTCTTTTGGTTTTGATGTCCCCCTAAACATTGGCACAAACGGAAGCACCGCAGGACTTGTTCTATCTGATAGATGTTCTGAAGACCCACTTAGTCAGTGGAATGGGCTGAGAAAGATCAGGTAGGACTGTCCTTCACATCCTCCAGATGAGGAGCCAGGCAGCTGAAGGGGCTCACAGCTCTGGTGAGGAAAGGACTCAGTGCAGGGGCTCTTGTGGTCTAATCATATGACTGGCCACAGCAACTGCTCTACTTGGTGATTTTCTCCTACAGCCTCAATGGGACACTGAAGGTCTTACAACCATGTGGAGGTATTTTTCAGAGAGAGCTTGGGAAGAAAGACTGGGGCTTTCTTTGCTATTGCTGTCCCTAGAGGCATCTATTCTGCTTCTACTCCTGGCAGCCCTAAGGCGAATGGTAGATGTCCCAGCTACTCCCAGGGCTCCAAAGTTGATCCTCTAGGTGGTGATATGCCAGGGCTTGTTGCTGGTCTTGCTACGGTCCAGCACACTGACCTTGGACCATTGGTGTAATGTTTCTATGTCTGCTCTGTGCTACATCCTGGGGGTACAGTGGTTAAGGAGCAAAACCCGTTCTCATAGAACATACAGTCCTCAAAAAGTTAGACACTGAGCAAATGCATGTAGAACTTAAATGAGTAACTACAAACTCTGAGGTGTTCTATGAGATGAAGAAAAATAACCTACACACACACACACATGCCAAATGCTCAGAGCAGTGTGAGGCCCAAAGCAATGACTCAATTAGTCTCTTCCTCTCCTTTTTCTGCTTCTTTCTTTTCAATTATTCTTTTTCCTTTTCTGCTATATTTTTGTTTGTTTGTTTCTGTCACACTTATTCTTTCTAAGTTCCCTTCTTCCCTGAATGTGGCTTACTTCACTAGTACACCAGGAAATGTTTTCAGAAGTAATAAATAGATCAATGAAAGGAAATGGAATTAGCAGAGCTGATGTTTGGGACAGAATACAAAGCAGTAAAAGAGCTTACAAGATGCATTTAATGTTTTGTCTCTGTGTTTTTTTTCTTTGTAAATCTCACATTACAGGCTATGCTATATTATATCAGGGAGCCCAACACTTCCATTCTCTGGCTGTGTTACCTTGTGTAAGTTGGTCAACCCCTAGGGCCTCCATTTCTGCATCTGTGAGAGAGCAGCATTGAACTTGCTCGTCTCCCTCCTCCCACACTTTATCTCAGATCTTATGCGATCACACACCATTCTGTCAATGTGAAACTTGATGCTGGCTATCTGTGATAGCTGAATGAGATTGGGGTGTGTATATAGAGAGAGGTCTCTTGTCCATTTCCAAATGGAGCCTATTTCACTGTGGGGCACACAGTGACACTTTTGTTATGGGATTTCAGGTAAAGGCTCAACTCCCTGAACCCTCATCTGTATAGTGTGGTTGAGAGGATATATGTAAAATGTTTAGTTGGATGACTGGCAGCTAGTAAGTATTCCCAAAGAAAACCTACTATAAGGCCCACTGATAGTTTCCTATTAACTAGCATGCTGGCTGTATCAAACTGAAGATGTCGTTGGTAGATGTTAGAACTCAGTCAGGGGATAGTGCTGAGAAGATGTTCTGGGAGAGAATCTGTGCCAGCCCAGAAGGGCTGGACCTGGAGGGGTCTTTGGGGAACTGACCTTGGATTTTCTCTGGCCAACTGACCCACTGCTGCAGGAAGAGGGAGAGGCCTGGGCAGAGACGTGGCAGAAACAAGTCAGAGAGAGAGAGAGAGAGATTCTTGGAGAACTATCAACTCCACAAGTGTCAGAGGAACTTGGATGGATGGTGGCCATGGATTGGGTCTGAGAGAGAGCTGGCCCGTCAAGTCCTGATTCAAAACACAGCACTCACTTTAAAGGGAATAAGAGCATGTTTATTCTGAGCAATACATTGTGGGGGCAGCTGGTAGGCAGCTATGGCCAAGCGTGAAGTCCCTGCTATAAGCTTTGATTGCTATCTGGTGCATTCTTCACTTTGGGGTTAGTGACAGCTACCTATCTCCTGAGAATACATTACAAGGCTTTTACCTGTTAGTCAAAAGAAGGCTAGGTGTGATACAGAGCTGGCCAATGCATACCTACTTAAGGGACTAAAGATAGCCCACAAAAACTTGGCTATGGACCTGCAACTTCTCAACTCCTCTAACTCACAAAGATCTTTTCATTCATTTGTCCTTACAGAATCTTCAGTATAGTGTGATACTAGGTCACACTAGGGGCTCTGGAGTGGGCCTCATTGGGAATGGATGGTGGGCATCGGAGTGCTTTTCCACAGGGGGCTAATGCAACTGAGTATCTTTTTCCATTCTTATATTGTGCTAGTGTATGTGTGTGTGTTACTTTTCATGCCCTTCATGATTAGTTCTGTGAACTATCCCCTTGCTAGTTGCAAAGACGTCTCTTTTTAAACTTTAATTGGTTGTCTGTCAATTTCTTTAATCACCATGTGCCATATAGTATGCTAAGCATTCTGTTTTATTTTATATTTGCTGCTGTATATTTTTAAATCATATTTGGTTAGTCTGTGAATCAATGAGTTTCACCATGATATTGGCATTATGTAATCACAGTGCTCTGCTCATTCACTCCTATCTTGTCCCCCCAGCGGTTTAACTCCCTCCCCCATGGCTCACCCCACTTCTGCTTTGATGCCGTCTTGCTGTGCATGTTAAATCTTCATTCCACATGTGAGAGAGAATATGGATGTCTGTCTTTCTCCCATCCACATTGCTCTTTCTTGTCTCTCCCTCTGCTGACCACTCTAACACCATTAGATTGCCCCACCAGTTCTGGAAAGTACATGAAATGATATCCGTAAAGAGAGGAGCAGGGAGATTCAGAGATTTGCCTAGAGATAGAATGTAAAGAAAGAAAAAAGAAAAGGCTTGATGATCCAGAGACCAGCTTGCTACCAGACAAGCAGCAGGGATGAAAGATATTTTATAGACTAATAAAGGAATGATGAGATAGGAGATTGTCACTAGCTGGGCAGATATCAGCAAACAGGTGTCGAGGAATTTGCAGGATGTGGGGCCAGTCTGCTGCCAGACAGCCCAGGTTCTTCTCTTCCGAAATGCAAAACTCTTCCTTTGGCTTTGAGTAGACATGGAGACCATCACCTTCTCCTTGCAGTCAAGCTCCTTCCTTCCTCCCACCTTCACCCCAAGTTAGAGCAAACTTCCAACAGCGCAGGCCATGGAACATTGTGAAGTCTTGCAGGTGATTTCACAGGATTTATGTTGGGGTGGGAGAGAGGAGAATTTTTAGGTTTTTTAGTCTGTTTTTGAAGTCCATTCCAATTCACACATTGCCATTGAAACAATTTTAGGATATTCACCGGCAGTCTCCCTCATTCCTGGAGGCAATCAACAAGTCTGAGACTTCTCAGGATACTCTGAGCCTCCAGAAACTAGAGACTGACAAAAATAAATGACTTGCTTCCCTTCTCCAGGAATTCATTCATGCACTACAGAGGCTTCTTCCTTCATGATTTGGCCTCTCCTTATCTTTTCCTGTGCTGAGGTCACCTTGCTTCTTAGCCCTCATTGTCAGAAGCAATGACAGTCATGACCTCTCTCTCACACAGCCTGTGATGGCGCTTTCTGGGCTCCAGGAATCTTCACAACAGGATAGAGAGAAAAGCAGCGTCACATCATTATGGTTCATCTCTGAAAGAAAATCAGAGAGATTCACACAGCTACGAAATTGTGGCGCTGAGACCAGAAGCTGAGGTCTGATGCCTACAGAGGGACAATTCCAACAGATAGTATTGATAGGTGGCCAATTTGCAGCTAATTAGCCTCCTTGATGACACGTGCCTGCTGGGGTTGTTCTCTCGTCTGCTCACACTAGTTAGTTTTTTCTTCGCAAAGAAAATGTAAGCAACTTCCGCCTCACAGGAAGGAAGTCCCTCTTATCGTTCTGCTTCCCACACGTTAATAGTCTCTCCTCTAAGTCAAACACAGCGAGAGAAGCGATTATGGGAAGTCCTGGGGCCATCAATACGAATAAAATAGACATATTCCCTTCTCCTCCAGGAGATATTGGCCAATAGAATAATAATATTTTGTGAGGGTTTTTGAATTTTTGCTGCGTCTTTAATTCTGGGTTCTGCCATTTCAGCTGGGGGTAGCAGCACAGAATGGCAAGGAATTTTTGAGAATGAGACAGTTGTGGCTCTCACAAGCTCCTTCTGAAAGGTTGGCTGGGGACTGAGCCAGCCCTGTAGAACATAGCTATTTAAGAACAGGGCACTTGAAGCCTCCCCTAGTGACTCATGTGGTCCTAGGACAGCTCTTCCCCTCTCTCAGTTGCCACAATTGTAAAGCAGGGGCAATAAGAACCAAGTTCCCGTCGGTATACAGCTCTATCGATGCTGTGAAGGTAAGATTCACACATGCCTGACCCAACCCTGAGCATCACCTTCCTGAGTGCTGTTATCAGCAAGCAGACAGAAGAGGGAACAGAAAGCATCTGTGTCCTCACGTGTCTGACTTCTTAGTGTCTCTAGTTCCCTGCAGCCCATGCCTTCCATCTTCTCCACCCTAGTGCTGCACCTCTAAGAGCAGGGCCATAGAGTCCATCTCTGTGACCAGGGCCTTGTCAACGATCCTCTCATCAGAAATGACAAAAGCAAAGCATCAGGACGTAGAAGCTACCAATAGGCTACTGGAAGCTGCCAAGCTCTGGTGCCCAATCCAGCAGCCAGGGAAGAGGGCAGGCAACTGTGGTATTTCACACAGGTTCTCTCTTACTTGGCTTAACTGACTGTGTGTTTTGTTAAACAAGTTTAGGTTTGGAAAAGATTATTTTTGGTGCACTGCTACATAATTAGATGAATTTTCATGAGTTTATTTTTGAAATAAACTTTGAAATTGTCCGTGTTTTACTGTTTTTTAATCATCTGCAGATAGTTTTTTTTCAAGACTTCACATAAAAAACCTTGTTACATATCAGTTTAATTTAGATTCAAATAAAATAATTTTTTGAATTTGCAGCAACAACAAGTCTGTGAAAGTGGTTGTAACTGGTGTTGAGTTGTTTGAGGATCAAGATAATTACAGTATAAAAGATAAGAGAGAATATAATATCCTGGCATGCAGCGCCTATTCAGCTAATCCCCAGCCCTTGACAGATGTTCAAACACAGTATTTTTAAAAGCTGACTTAAAAAAAAACAGGGTGATTCACTTATTAGATATAAACATGATAAGAAATTCAAAGTCTGACATCCATGATGCAGGTCCAAGCTGAGAAACTCAAGAGACAACAGAAAAGCTTTTGCTCGTTAATGGATGCCCAAGGCAGGACTGAGATGGCAGACATGCCATCCCTTGTTGCCAGGAGCGTGGGTTCCATCTGTACCAGCCCCCCAAGAAACAGAGTCCTGGGGCAGCTTCAATGTTGTTCCTTCTCTGGTGCCCTATGACTGTGTGCCTCAGCTTCTGGCTACTGCTTGAAGCTGAGGCTGCCTGAAGCCAGTGTGGAAATGGAGTTGGCTGGCTTTGAACAATGGTCACTCAGCAGTATTAGGAAGCCCGGGCAGGTAGAGGGGTTGCGAGCAGCATGCCGTCTTGCTCAGTGATTGCTCTTGTTGCTGGCTCCCATCTCTCCTGCACCCATTTACCAAACCCTCTTTTTTTTTCCTGAGTATCATTGGGTTTCAAGGCCATGTGCCAGCCTCTGAGGCTAAAATATGGGGAGATCACGAATGTCACAGCCAGTCGTGTCTGCTGACAACAACATGACCAGGCTTGGTTTATATGTCATGCACTGCTCCAAATTCCCATAGCGACTTCATGAAATGTATACCCTGTTTTGCCCATTTTACAGAAATGGATATAAACGGGACAACAGAAATGATGCCCAAGCATCATGATATTGGATGAATTTCATCCTATTTGCATCTGACTGGGGTCTGCCCTGGGTGTGTTGGAGGAGGGACCAGGGAGGACTTTATAGAAAAGGCCAGTGGTGGTTCAGTCTCTCTTGATGGCTGGATGGACAGCATGCTGATTCAGAAAATCCTTCCAGGCAGGCAGAACCATACAGGGAAAAGAACAAAAGGTCATTCTGTTAAGTCAAGGCACCACGCTGCATTGAGGATAGTATGCTATTAAATTATTCTTTAAATTAAATTGTGCATGACAAATTCTCAGTGCTCAGGGACATACAGGCTGGACTCCCATAAGGGTGTTTTGTGCTCTTTGCCAGATCCTCTATTTGGGTCCCAGAAAAGTGCTCCAGAACCTATCCCAGATGCCTGCTCCTGAGAGGTGGGTGCAGTGAGAGCCATGGAGTGAGTAAGAGACTACTGGCAAAATGGGCCCAGACTATGGACTTCCCTCTTTCCCAGCATGGGAAAGACAGACCACGTGTTCCTCAAGGCTCTTGGTCTTCAGTGAAGCCTATCAGCTCAGTGCCCAGAACTCCGACTCTCAGCTTAGTCCTGTCTTATCCAATCGAAGAGAGGGAGGAGGGAATATATGAGCAAGGAAGGTCAAGATCATGATGGAGAGATCTACAGAGACAGTTGAACCAAGCTCCTGGACACTCATGATCTCTAGACCGACAGCTATGGAGCCTCCATGGGACCAAACTATGTTCTCTGTGTGGGGGAGACAGTTGTGAATTTTGAGCTATCTGACGAGCCCCTGTCACTAGGACCAGGATCTATCACTGGTGCATGAGCTAATTTATTGGCACCCATTCCAAATGGTGGGATGTCATGCTCAACCTTAATGCAGGGGGAGGGGCTTGGTTCTGCCTCAACTTAGTGTGCCAGACTTTGCTGATTTCGCATGGAAGCCCTTACCTGTTGGGAGGAATGAACAGGGGGTGGATTTCAGGAGGAGGAGGGATGCAGGAAGAACTATGGATGGAATGCAAAATGAAATTCAAAAAAAAAAAAGAATCAACCTAGTAGCATCTTACTTCAGAGCAACTGTGGAAATGGGGCTAGCCTGGTCTGTTCAGTATTTGTCTGTCAACACGAATCAGACACACCCCTTTCCACCCATCTGAGCTCAGAGCAAACCAGCGAAGCCAAGGGCTATCACTGCAAAATATTAACATGTGGGTGGAACCTGAGGCAAACCTTCCCTAAATGGATCTGTGTGGGCTGTTCCTCTAAGTAGCCTATGGGTCCAGACAGCCTTGGTCACTGGCTACACAGTTAAACATCTTGACTTGTCTTTGATTCCTCAGTTAGCAAACTTCAGAGGCACACTTTGACCTCCATGAGCATTCTGGGGCCCTAAGCTCTTATCCAATGTCACAGAATCAGTAAATAATTGGAAAAACAAAGATTTAAGCATGGTCTATTGCCTGGCTCCAACATATTAGCTCATCTCTTTTCACAGAAGGCTATCAAACTATCTTCAGGATCTCTTTTGGGGTCTCTTTCCACACCTTGCTCCTTTCTAATGAAGACTTTTTTTGCTACTTGTCTTCAAGACAGGGAGTCCAGGAGGAAAGAGAGCCCATGCAGACCCCACACTAAAGTTTCAATTGCTAGCTTTGACCTTCATCTAGTAATCAGTGGTGACATCTAGGCAGTGCTTTAACCCTTCCCAAGGGTTATCTAGCTGATTGACATCTGAGCATCACCAACTATCCCATGATCACTAATTCTGCCTTGCAAATATTCAACTCACATGATCACACCGAACAGCTGTTCTCAACTTGTGGATCTCAACTCCTTTGGGGGTCACATATCAGATATCATGCATGGCAGATATTTATATTACAATTCATAACAGTAGCAAAATTACAGTTATAAAGTAGCAATGAAAATATTTTTATGGTTTGGGGTCACTACAACATGAAAAATGCATTAAAAGTTCTCAGCATTAGGAAGGTTGAGAACCACTGACATAGACGAAGACTAAAATATTAAAACAAGAGATTTTGGAGCCCATGCTGGTTCCTGCTGGGATGTGCTTCCCCTGATACGGTCCAGTGATTAAAGGTTGGAGTATAGGGGATTTAAATGTCAAGTACCAGCCCCCTCCCCCCAAAATACCCAACTACAGCCCTGGCAGGATTTGGTCAGATACTGGGGCCAATGCTTTATTCTCTGCACCCAGGCTGTTAAAAGCAACAGAGGATATGTGCTTTTCTTCCTACTTTATTTTTAAAACAGTCTGCATATTTTCTATAGCCCATGGTTCAGAGGCTGAAAGAGAACCAGGAGATCAGCCCTGGGTCCCAGAAGCTGCTGAAAGAATACAAGTGTATCTCAAGGTGACTTCACCACCCTGAGATGCCAGTGTGATTGCCCCCAATTTACAGATCCAGACACCACATGGTAAGCTCCAACGGAGAGCACCTTGGCTATACCATAGATCACTACTGTAATTGGTTCTTTTCCAAGGCTGAAAATTTATTGGCCCTCTTTAGCTCAGCTACTACTTTTCCTCCAATTTTATTTGCTTAGCAAACTTCTTGTCTTCAGAGGGAGAAACCTCATTAAGAGAAAACTCTAAGAACAACAAAATTGTCTTATTGATTGAAATTCTGACAATAATGAATAAGCAATTGTGACTCTTGTTTCCAGGCTATGGGACTGTGGGATATAGACAGGTGACATGCCCAGGGTACGGAGCCCAACCCTAGTAGGGTAAGAGGACCTTCAGTATCTGCGGTTTGCTGCAAGAGTTCTCTAACCCCGCCCACAGAGTATCTTCATTTTCTTGTTGCCCTTCAAGTTCTGTTGGTTTTGTTCAGATGTTTTTAATGAGTTTGTCCTGCGGCAGCCAGGGAATGGCTAACAAGTCTACTGGGCCCTTGAAAACCCATTAGAATGTTATTTCTTACAAAATGAAAAACTAACCTCGTGCCAGATGCAAATAGAGCTCAAGCCATCAGAAAAAAAAAAGTTTGATTCTGAAGGGAAATTCCACTGAGACATGAAAGTTCTCCAGCTTGGGAAAACAGTCTTTGATGTCGAGTCCGATGTACAGTCTAATGTGAGTTTTAGGAGCACGGGTGCTGCAGAAGACGGATGGAGGGCAAATCGCTGTGCCAATTACCCGCTCACTGCTCTGGCGGGAGAGGCCCCATTGCACTGCACCGATGCTCTCACATGAAAAACTGGAGAGTAAGACTGTGTACAACCTCACAGATCACTGAAGGACAGTAGTGGTTTGAATGAGAAATGCCCCCCTTTGGCTCAGGTATTTGAAGACTTGGTTCCCAGTTGGTAGTGCTGTTTAGGGACCTGGTGCCACCTTGAAGGAGGAAGTATGTCACTAGGGGAGGGCTTTGAGAGTATATAGTCTCACTTCACCTCCATTCCTCTCTATTTCTCTCTTTCTCTGCTTCATGTTTGCTGTTGAAAATGTGATCTCTCAGCTCCCGTTGCGATGCCTTCTAGGCATGGACTCTTATTCCTCTGGAAGTATAATCCAAAATAAACTCTTCCCTAAGTTGATTTGGCCATGGCATTTTATCAGAGCAAAGAAGTGAGTTAACACATGGATTCAGTGAGAAGTTGTAGGGGTAGCAAGATATGCTCATCTACAATCCTGACAACAAAAGGAACTTGATATAGGCTTCTTTCACTCTGGGATAAAAGACTTAAAAACTAGCAGCCTAGCATTGGCCACTGTCATCAAAAGGTCAAATGTGCCACTTAGCTCTGCTGTACCTGTTACTAGTGCTCACCGCCATTTGCAAAGGCATCTCTGAGCTTTGTGGTTTCTAATGGCTGCCAGGTGCCAACTCTCAGTACATTTTAGACAAGAAGCAGAAGGGAAACTGGAGGGAAGGAGGCTGTATGTTCTTGTCTCTCAGATGACTCAGTACCTTGGAAACGCCCTAGTATTTCTAGTATATGTTCTTAGGTCATTTGAGACTCTTTAGCTAAAAAGCAGACAAACAAAAACCCCAAACTGGGGAATACTGACTTATGATTAGACACATTGATTGGACACTTAGAATAAAACAACTTTGGGTTTTATCAGTTAAAGAAGAAAACAATAAAATCAATAGCTATCTAATAATCTTTGTTGTAACATTTAAAGTACTTTAAAGTGTTGCCTATGAGATGACCTCGAATTTGGAGACTTAAGTAGGAGAGAGCCTCTGCACAATGGACTTGAATTGGTTCCAGTAGAACCAATGGGTGGGAGTA
Organism: Bramus lutescens; assembly: GCA_001685075.1. NCBI lineage: Eukaryota > Metazoa > Chordata > Mammalia > Rodentia > Cricetidae > Bramus > Bramus lutescens. The sequence goes on from LOEQ01000074.1 coordinate 795,559, forward strand.
CCATTTATTTCTAGGAAAAATGTCTGAAAGCACTCACTGAACTGATCTGTGTGTCTCTGCCCTCTTTATGATCATAAGGTGCTGAGTTTTGAAGGGAGATTTCTGGTAGAATACAGTATGAATGACTATTGAAAGGCCAGGTACATAGTAGCTGTTCAGTAAATGTAGCTCATTCACTATCTCTCCCTCCTTCCCGTCTCTACTGCCCTCCCCACTGTGGTTCAGACTTTTCAATGGACAGGAAGAATAACCAGCTCCCTGCCCTGGGAAGTGGACAGGACCCCTCAGAAAATCAGGCCGTTCTTTGCCTCTAGCCTGCTGCTCCCTACCTACAAAGTGCTGAAGTGAGTGAAGTCAGCCCTATAATCAAACAATACTGGATACTTTAATTACCGCTTTTTGCCATGCTTGGAATCACTGTTTTCATGTGCAGTGCTGTGAATTAATCTCTTAACAGTGGTGTTAATTCCTCAGTCATAAAGAGGTGTTTTGGCTACAGAAATAGTTCTCAGAGAAGGGAGCGGAGTCCACATATTCCATGGTCTCTTACTCTCTGCCAGTTATCGCGTTAAGTGCTTTCCAGACCTTATCTCAGGTTTTTCCCTCATGGTAATACTGCTTGGTAGATTTCACTTCTATTTTACAAATGTAAAGATGTAGACACACTAACATGCTCAATAGCATAATTTACACAACCCCTAGAGGGAGGGTTTGGATCCATATCGTGTTTGATTTCAAGGTTCTTGATGCAGCCATCATGCTGTTACCTCACTGCCTTCTCTGGAGAAAGTGCTTCACAGAAGAGTGGACTACATAGGGTAAAGCTGCCATTACCACATGAAATGGTGACACCACTTCTTTTGCCAGCTACCCGACATGCCTCAAATGAGGAGGGCAAAGCTCATCACTGCATGTACATTCCCTACACCCCAACCTTTCTTGTGGGTTCCTTCGTCTCACCCACATCTGCTAAAACTCAGTTACAATTTATAAGTGCATCTATGGTTTTTGCTTAAATGTTTAAGCCCACTAACAGCTTTAAAAATTGAGGCAGTGGGGGCAGGAGAGATGGTTCATTGGGTGATTCACAAACACGAGGATCGAGTTTGGGTTTCCAGAACCCACTTAAAAGACAGGTGGGTGTGGTGGCCTGCCTGAATCCCAGCACTCAGAGGCTGAGACGAGATGTCCCTGGAGCAAACTGGCAAGAAGCACTAGCTAAAACTCAAGAACCGGGCTCGAGCTCCAGGTCCAGAGACCTTGCCCCCAAATATATAAGATAGGGAGCTACCCAAGAGGATATCCAGCTTCACCCCTTATCTCCCTATATGAATGTTTGCCTTTTTGAATTTTGGTCTTAAGAACTAACTTTGGAAAATCTTCATTACTCTTTCTGTATTTTAAAGATGGGGGCCTTACGTTGTAGTTCATGCTAGCCTCATACTCACTACGTAGGCTAGAATGGTTTTGGAATCCTCATGCCTCGGCCTTCCTGAGTGCAAAATGTGTTAGATAATAATGAAAAGGCTTATCCCCATTCGCACGAGAACGAGTGAGAAATGACCTACTCTGGGCATTGTTTGAAGCTGTATTTTGTATTCAGTTCTGCTCCAGGTGCTCCTCCTGCATGGACCACTGAGCCAGCTAGGCTTGTTCTTTTCATGGTGACCATAGACACACAAATTGTTTCCTACACCTCGTTCACTCACATTCTATTGGAAACTAAACAGTAAGCTGTGCTGGTTGGCTTTGGTCAACTTGATGCAAACCTAGCTATATCTAGGAAGAGGGACCTAAACTGAGGAAGTACCCCCATCAGAGAGGCCTGTTGGCAAGTCTGTGGTGTCATTATTCTTGGTTTATGATTGATATGGCACAGTTCAGTCCACTATGGGTGCTACCATTCCTAAGCAGGTGGTCCAGGGGTGTATAAGAAAGCAAACTGAACAATCCAGGAAGAGCAAGCCAGTAAGCAGCATTCCTCCCTGGCCTCTGCTTCAGTTCCTGCCTCCAGGTTCCTGCCCTGAGTTTCTGCTCTGACTTCCTTCGGTGACGGAGTGTGGCCTTAGAGTAAACCCTTTCCTCCCTCAGTTTCTTTTGATCGTGATGCTTTACAGCCAGAATGATGAACTCTATGACACAGGCCAAATGCAGACTTCATATGTGAAAAAGGATATTTAAGGCACACTGGAAGGATAGGGGAATGAGCATCACATCTCTAGGAGGAGATGAAAAGAGAAGAGAGGAGGAAGTAAGGAGTGGGGGTAAGCAAACTGAAGAAGAATAAAAAATCCCTAAAACTTACTGTTTTATAAACTTATTAAAATTAAATTAAAAAGGGATCTGAATGATGTACCCTAAATGGCTGGATAATGCTCCCATTCCAGAAGCAATGGATTCTTAAATGAAAATCTCAGTGCCAGATGGTGATACTGCCTATGAGATTTTGGTTATGGAGGCCTTAGAGTCCTACCCCTAACAATGTATCTACTGCCATTGCTCTTGGTTTCTCTCTAGAATGTGATAGCAGACCCTGTTGCTGAAGGTACTACTCACTCTAGTTGTAGGACATCAAGGGATCAATCCAGAAGTGAGCTGGAAGCTTCTTTCTGCTGATTTGCTTTAATAGAGTGAGAAGAAACTATGCAGATGGCTTGGGGAGAAAAGCCCTCTACTCTCCTACATCACAATATGTGCCCTGGTGCAATAGTGGGCTGACTGCTGTGGACATAACACCTTGCTTTCAGTTTGGATTTAAGACCTGCCCCACAGAATGGAATTCATGCCTGGTACTATAAACCACTGGTCAAGAGCAATGACTGGGGAGCTCCGAGGCCCTGGGCGAGGGGCTACTGCTGTTGTTTTGTTCGATGGACATGGTGTCAAACTGTCTTCCAAATTCTAATGCTGCTGCAGCCTGGACAAGAAAAGCTTGTGTTCTTTGCTGTGGACGGCAGCAAAGGCAGAGCCTCTTAACTCTTCAAGCCCCAAGAGTAAGAGACTATTGAGTCACATAGAGCATTTCCATCACCTTCTCCAAGGCTCAGAGAAGGTCACGGAAGAGGTCATGGAAAGACTGTAAGAGACAGGAGACAGACAGGAGCACTGGAGGAGTACTGGCAGGACCTGCCATGGCTCTTGCATCCCATGAGCTCACTGCAGCTGGAGTTACTTCACGAGACTGGGCCTTTCAGCATTTCATCACAGTTAGGCGAGGGACTCATGTGGACTTACTCACCTCAGAATAGTTGCTGGGGAGAGAAGCCACCATCATCTTCCTCAGTGGTGGTAAGATAGTTGTCCTTGCTTCCATGGATAATCCCAGATCCACGCTCTTGTAAGCCACCTCAGTTACATTCAGTTGGTCACACACATAAACATAAGTCATGAAAGCAGGAGCAGGGACTTGTGGGAAGAAGAGGACAGTGGCAGAAGGAAGGGTAGTAAAGGGGTAGCTGGTGGTGGAAACAGAATTTGTTATACACATGTATGAACTTGTCAAAAAATCTTAAAAATCCACAAAAACCTCATTTTAATTGTTTATTTTAAATATATCTTTATCTGTATTAGTGTGTGTGTGTGTGTGTGTGTGTGTATGTGCGTGTGTTGAATGCACAGGCAGTTCCATGACAATTTTGTTCCCTGTATTAAGGACGAATGATCTAACCTTTTTCATTCATCTGTGCAAATGCCCAACAGCAGCCCTCTGTAAACAGGCTGGTACTATTGAAATGAGCAATGTGAAGGATCATTTCTAGTTTAGCGATATCCTATAGCTGGAACTGCCAGTTGGTTGATGAAGGCACTACCTTAGTACTCTGTCTCTGGGTTTCAACTCGTTTCCAGACACACACTTGTCTGCTTGGTGGAGTCTTAGTCGGGATTCTTCTAGTTGCAGGTGACAGAGTCAAGTCATCACCTCTGTGGTGTTGTAGTAAGGAGGGGGCCGCGTTCCCGCCGCCCAGCTCCCAGCCGCCTGGCTAGCTTACACCCGAAATAACAATATACAAATTGTATTCATTTAAACACTGCCTGGCCCATTATTTCTAGCCTCATATTGGCTAATTCCCACATCTTGGTTAACCCATTTCTAATAATCTGTATGTCACCACGAGCTCGTGGCTTACCAGGAAAG
>LOEQ01000074.1:811803-825879 GCA_001685075.1 Bramus lutescens
CTCTCTCTCTCCTCTCTCTCCTCTCTCTCTCCTCTCTCTCTCCTCTCTCTCCTCTCTCCCTCTCTCTCTTCTCTCTCTCTTCCCCCCCTCTCTCTCCCCCTCTCTCCCCCTCTCTCTTTCTGAATGTACATGGGTGTGTGGTGTGCACTTCTGTATGTGTGCTCACATGTATGTGGGTGTACCAGTGTGCAGGTGTATGTGTTTGCAGGTGAGTACAGAGGCCTGAAGTTACATTAGGGGATCCCCTGTCTCTGCCTCCTGAGTGCTAGGATTACAGGCAGCCACCATGTTCACCTGGCTGTCCTCATCAGTTCTGGGGATCTGAGCTCTACTGTAGCCTTTAAACTTGCCCTCAAGTCTATATCCATGGAGCCAACTTCACAGTCTCAAATTTCCATATACTACTTTGCAAGAAAGTACCCCTTCCCTGATTTCTCGCTCCTTGCAGCCAAAACAATCAAACAAACAAAAACAATAAATAAAACCTGAGGCCCGCCAGTCCCTCACCAGTCCCTGTCCAGGAAGCCTTCATCTTTAACCCAGTGCCACACACTGAGGACAGAGCAGAGCAGGACTTGGGCTAAGCGTTCTTTTATTGCCCCACACCGGATTCATCTCAGTCCATTTGTCTTCTATCTCCTTCCTGATTGTCAGTTCCCTGAGGGCAATGTCTCTGGAAAACATTAATGTTGTCATCACTTTCTGGTTGCAGCACCCAAGACTAACCCTTAGAGGACAGGCGAGCAGCCTGGATTTGCCTCACCTTGGCGAGGATATTGGAACTTGAGGATCTAGTCCCAAGCCCTCAAGATCTGTTTCCAATCATTCTAGCAGCCATCATTCCTGCCTGCTACTCAGCTAACCTGGCTGAGAGAATAGACCTAGCCCCCAAATCAAGTGCAAAGCCACAACCACAACCCAAAAGGCCCTGAGACGTGCAAATTCTGTGAGCATCCGCTGGCAAGTATTGGCAGGCACTTTCTCACATACCCCCTAAGTCCGACTAACACAAGTCATGGCTGCTCTGGCCCCAGACATACCGTGGGATAAGTCATCTTGACCTTGTGGACACTGACGATTTCTCAACTTCAAGGTTTATTTTAGATCTAAGTGGTCCACATGTCTCAAATCACTTAAGGACTAGGTAAGAAAGAAGCTCCTGGGGGCTGGAAGGATGGCCCCGTCGTGCATGCTGTGTAAACATGAGGACCTGGTTTCCATCACCAGAACTCATGAGAAGAGTGGTAGCTATGCTTGTAATCCTAGCCCTGGGGGGATGTGTGGAGATCCTTGGTGCTCACTGGCCAGTCAGCCTAATCAGAGAGCCCCAGATGAGGGACAGTGTCTCAAAACACAAGGTAGACTTTCTCTGAAGAATGACATCCAGTCGGGGTTTTCCTCTGGTCCTGTACGCAAAGACGTACACGTATGAGAGGGAGGGAAGTAGTGTGTGTGTGGGTGGGGGGAGTTGGCTGGTGCTAATGTCATGCCATGCCAGTCTTATCTCCACACTGACTGTCATTTGAATTATATATGTTTCCCTAACATAAACAAAATGACATTCAAAGAAATGTCCTCAGGCTCAGCTTCCCGCCATCACTCCAGGCATGCAATAACATTCCAGAAATACATTGCCTATCTTGTATCATCACTTAAATTTAGGCCTGATGCTTCTCTTGGTGACAGCATGATGTGAGTAATACCTGGGCACCCCTCCTCCCGAACCACCCCAGGGAAGGAGACAGTCACCACGATCATCCAGTTATCTTCAGAAATTATTCAAATTAAAGCCACACTTCCTGGTATATTGGGATTTCAACACAGCACGGGATATAGAAGTCTTGCCCTGTGCCTACTCAGCCTCTGAGTGTCCGAAAAGTCCACTTGCTATCTGAAGTCCTTCTCTGTGGAAAGACAGACAATGAAATAATTAGCCAGGTGGTTTTTTGACAAGATCAAATTAAGCTGTTTTGTAATTAAAAGCAATATCAATACTATTTAGCAATAACTATAACAATAATGGAAATAATGATGATTCCTGGCTCCTTCAGTGAAGTGTGCATTTTCTATGGAATAGCATTATCAACATTAACTGTGTGATATTTTACAGTTTTGCAGAGAATGTGGAAATCCGCTCTTGCATGCTCTATTATTCCCCATTAATAAAAGAGGAAATGGTTTTCGGACACTTGTAGTGAATGGCTGAGTCACACAGGCAATGGAGGAGAGACAGTCTGCCCAGCTCCAACCCGGGGCTACCTCACGTGCTTTCCACAAGCAGATGAGAGAAAGAGAGCAAGTGTCACCTGGGGACAGGAGGGGTGGCAGAAATGATGCTGCCGGCCTCACTTCATATGCCCAGCTTCTCTTCCCCCATGCTGAGCAAAATTGGGGCCTTCATCCATTTCCACAGAAGCAATGGAAACTTCTGTCTGACAAGATGGTGTTTTCTCCATCCGATTCTACCCCACACTCCCCATCTGCGCTGTAGCTACTGTGTGATCTGCATCCATTCCACTGAGGTAGTCCTGTTCATGGGTTCTTTGTTGCTGAAAGCAAATGTGTCAAGCAGACCCTTTGTGCTGAGGGAGTTCTCCTCCTGGTCATTTTGTGCTCAGGTAACTGGGTCACCTTGTCCTTCTATGGGAAGGTGTCCCTGGCTTCATTCCCTTTGTCCATGGAATCCTTCTGTTCATATCTATCTAAGTCAAAGTGTGGGGGCCTGGGATTGTTTTGTTTTCTTGAGTCCAATCCTTCTATATGCGGGTAATTTCTGAGTTCCCCTGGAAACAGATCTGCAGCAATGCTGGTGTGCAAGTTTCTGCAGGGAATGAACTTGATCTAGGGTTGAGGGAGGGAAATGGTGCAGGCTGGGAACATTGACGCTAAAGGTGCTAAAGAATGGGCCGTTGCCACAAAACGGGGGTAAACCTGGTGACATGAGAAGCCTTTTAAAATGCATCTTGACGCTGTCAACAGGAAGTGTAAAGTAGGAGCACACCACAGTCTAACATGTTTGCTCTCAGCCAAAGGTGGCCCTCTGCTATTTCCTTCTTGAATTTCCAGTTACATACGAATGTGCCCCCCTCACCTTGACCAAGGGTCCAAGATAGGAAGTGGGAGGGATGTGCTGTCTATCTAGGCATAGAAAGCAGAATCAGTAACCTCTGGGACAACCTAGTTATACCTGTTAATTTTTTGTCACTTGACATAAGCCAGAGTCTTTTTGGAAGTGGGAACCTCAAGTGAGAAAGAGGTCCCCATCAGCTTGCCTATAGGTGAGTCAGTGGGAGCATTTTCTTGTTTAACAATTGATGTGGGGGAGGTTCAGCCCATCATGAATAGTGCCGCTCCTGGGCAGGTGGGCATGCATTGTATAAGAAAGGAGCTGAGCAAGCCAAGGAAAATGAATAAACAGCATTTCTTCATGGCCTCTGCTTTAAGTTCCTGCCCTGACTTCCTTCATGGTAGATTGTAACCTGTAACATGAAAACAAACAAACAAACAAACAAAAAACCCTTTCCCCTTTCCTCCTCAACTTGCTTTGGTCATGGTGTTTATTGAGGCGACAGAAAGTAAACTAAGACATTGGCATGGATCCAACAGAATTGGTAGAGGTGGGAGCATCGGGAGGAAGATGAGCCAAGAGGATGTGTGGGTCAGGAGTTTCTCAGATAATGATAATGACAGCAAGGTGTGCATTCTGCTAGAGACTTCCAATGGATCTCTGTTTCCATTGTTGCTAATCCTGTTTTAGACAGGGTAGCCCAAATTGGCCTTAGAGTCCTATGTCTCCTTCCACCACTTCCCAAGTCCTGAGATCTTAGTTGTACATGCCACCCCAGCTATCCCTATTGGCATCTGAACCTATTGATGTATGTGAACCCATTAAAGGGCACAGCCCCCCTTGGCTGTACACTTCCAGAGCCAAACCTTGGCAACAGGTGTAAGAAAAGCTTCTCATTCCAGGTGACCATCTCTGGGACTCTGGACCACTCAAAGCAGCAGCGTGAGCCATTAAGAGTGTAATAAAGTAATTATAAAAAGACTGTACTGTGTGGGGAACAGAGAGGCACTCCGCAGCCTCAATAGCATGCTCCAGGCCTTACCGAGGGCCACTCTTTCAAATGAAGGGGGGTGTTGAAAACACAGAGCAGAAAGATTGATAATTATTTGAAACAAGCTTAAACATTCCAATTGCTCCAACTGCCTTAAATCACTCTGCCATATTTATACTTGACTGGTGTTCTACATAACAACTTTCAAATCAAAGACTTTTGAAAAATCTCAATCACTGTGTTTTGAAGTGATTGAGAGCTCAGGGCGTGAGCAGTGTGGAAATAAGGCATATTAACATTATTAGCGCGACAAATTTCCTGAAGTAGTTACAGTAAGAAACGATCAAGGCCTTAGCCTCTGCAAAGAACAAGCTGCACATGGTTCATGCACTTGGGCCCGGAAGGATTCTTAACACTTTTGATGCTGAGAGTGTATTGGAGGCTGGAAAGTGGAGGATTCCAAGTGGACAGGGTTTTAGTCTCCTTTCTGTTACTATGATAATAATGTTCTGACAAGGGCAGCTTGAGGATGGCTCACAGTTCAAAGGTAAACTCCATCACAGCAAGAAAGTCAAGGAGGCAGGAGGAACTTGAAGCAGTTGGCTCTATCTTGTCTGTAATTTGGAACAGAGAATGATGCATGCATGCTGTTACTCAGCTCCCTTTCTGTTCCTATGTCTGCAACTCAAGTTAGGGTATAGTACCAGTACCATCCATGATGGACCAGTCTTCCTGAATCAATGCAACACATTTAACTCCTATTCCCAGAGTCCTGTCATTGGGGTAATTCTAGAGCTAGCAGGTTGAAAATCATTATAGCAAAAAAGAAAGAAAGGAAATCATGGATAGAATTAAATTGTATGTAGCACCCACACTAGGCAAGGTACTATCTTAAATGCTTTATAATCAGCAACAACAGACACTTATTCAACTCAGAATCAACTGACCCCACTCCTAGCTGAGGCACTGTTGACAGCTGATAGCTTTTGGAGGAGAAAGAGTCGGGTTTTAAGGGTGTAACCCCTGGTAGGTTGACCCACAATCTAGTGAGTGGATAGCCCCACACCTGTGTGCCTATGGGCAGTACAAATTGGACTCAGTGGGATGTGTGTATATGGGCGTGTACATGTGTATGCGTGTGAATGATATGAAGTTGGGAGTGCGTGACAGTAGATCCAGGAAGAGTTAGGAGAGTTAAAAGGGGGAAAGGAGAAGAATGTGAATATAATCAAAATGCATGTATGAAATTTTCAAAAATTAATAAAAGCATTTTTAAAGCAGTAAAATTTAGAATAGATAATTTCAAAATTCCACCTTTTGTATTATAGAACAAATTTAGGGAAAGAAAATAAACACTTTTTTCAGATATGGAACAAAATCTCAATGCGGATAGCATGTCTAACACTGCTTTAGTCTCCAGCCCAAACTCCGTGAGAATGGTCTGTGTCCCCACAGAATGCAGGAGGGAGACACTCCAAAGGCTGGAGTCATCTAAGATCAGGAAGCTCACCATCAACAGGTCTGCAGGGCAACTCCTGGTCGGGGTGCAGAATCTGTAATCAGAGCTGTAGTCTAAATCAGACAAGCTCCTAGGAAGGGCTGCCCTGGGCCATGCATTGATTCAACAAGGAATCTACCCTGCTTGTCCCTGAGCTTCCCTGCTGTGATGCTGGGTTCCGGTGATGTCAAGACCCCCTTTGGAGAGGGTCTCAAAGAGGATCCACTGGTGTCCAGGTACCAGCGTGAGATTTCCTGAGAAGCATCACTGGTAAGCTAAGCAATCATGGTGGAAAACTGAGGTGCTATCTAAGGGGTCATGCTCAACCATTTTCCTATGAACTCTCAGCCATTCTTTGACCAGCTCTTGTGCCTGTGGTCTTTAGCTGTGACTCAACCACATTCATGTTTGTGGTACACTGTTCATCTGGAGCTTAAAAGGCAGAGGCAATGTTTTGTCTTGACTTCACAGCTTGTAATGCGAAGGGAATGTGGTTCTACAGACCTCTGTTAAGTGAGCAACTACTCCTTTTCTTCATTTTCAGATGCTTACTGGCCACTCATTAGCTGCCTAGTCCTGTTCCACAGGCCTACTGATAGGGCAGCAGTAAAAACAGGTGAGTCCCTGCAATCTCAGCTCTTACAGTGAGGGAATGCCTGATACATTAAGTTGAAGAGAGTCCTTTGGGGGCATAGAAAGTTGAAAGTTTGGAATGAGAAGGACTTGGTAAGAGAAAGTCTCAATCTTTACCAGAGGCAATCCTGGCTTGTAATGTTGATATCCTGTGATCAATCTTCAGATTCAATTCCAAGGACTTCCCCCAGAGCAACAGGCTCTGTTAGTTTAGGCAGGGTAGATACGCTCATGGTGGTAGACGGTGTTCTCCAAGAACACTGTCACAACCGTCACCTCTGAGCAAAATGGCAAATTGAGTGTGGACTGCCTGGGTAGATTCTAAACCCACCCAAGGGAAGTGACTCTGTGTTGTTAACCCATTGTGAGAGATATCAACCCACCTTGATGATGGGTAATCACCTAGTCTGCCACACTTAATGTCTCCAGAACTCTTTCTCTTTGATTAGGTTCCTTTCTGCAGGTTCTGATGGCTTAGCAGTAGGTCCCACCAATGTGGTGTGCTGGGTTTCCCCACTATGGACACACTCTTACTTTGCTTCACAGTATCTTCAGTTAGGACACTTGAGAAGAATGCTAAGGTATGGGGTGGTTATATCTTGCATGGTACTGACAGGGGGTGAACACTGTGAAAGTATATTAGGACAGAGAGAAACAGTGTGGCCGTAGATAGGCAAGACATTTGTGAGCTCCAGAAACTGAAGAATGTCTTCAGGACCAAGCATGGGAGTACAGCCCAAGCCTCGAGGCACAGCTTTAGGAACTGTCTTCTCTATGCAATGAGCCTCCCAAAGCAAGATTGTCTCCTGCTGAACCTGGAAGAGTGGCGAGAGGCACTATTCTGCTTGTTTGCTGTGTCTCCTGCCAAATATCAGCACGACTGACTGTAGTCCAGCAGCTATCATGAGATTCCGCCTCTGCAATAAGTGTGAGTACCATGATGGACAGCTTGCTGGGCTCAGGTCAAACTGACCCCTGCATCACCCTGACTGGGATTTGCAGAGGAAAAAACATTATAGGGAACCATGGGTAATCAATTCTGAATCCAATAACACACAGACCCCACTTCAGATCCCATTGATAATGGATAAAATGTGCTGTGCTTACAGGTGTGAGGTCTTTGTGGTGACCTTCATGTTTCAAAGGGAAGAAGTGTTGGAGTGACACATCTTCCACAATATTGTCTGGATGGTAAATTCCTTCCACAGACTGTGCTTATGTGGCTTCTTAATACATAGTAGAGCAAAGAGCATAGGTTTAAGGGCTGGCTCAGTCAGTCAGTCAAGTGTTTGCTGTGCAAGCAGGAGGACCTGAGTTTGAGCTTCAGAATCCACATAACAAAGCCAGGCATGGTGGCATGTACTTGTAATCCCAGTACTGAGTTATCCCTGTCATTCCCCAGTGAGAGGCCCTGTCTCAACAAAACAAAACAAACCAACCCAAAAACCAACCAACCAGTCAACCAACCAACAAACAAATGAAAACCCAAGAGGGACAGTGCCTGAGAAACAGCATCTGCGGATGATTTCTGGCCTCCACATGCATGTGCTTGTACAAGCACACACACACACTCACGTGAGTCAAGAAGCACAGACTATCATGCAGCTTCACCTTCCTTCTTCCTGATGCCGGCTGCTGTAAGCAAGGCTGGTTGTGCTGGGAGCAATGCACACGAGGGACATTCCAGGAAGGACAAGCCAAGGACATGGACATCCCTCTCTGCATCTCTCTCATTCATCACAGCTTCAGCCCTCTTCTTGGTCAGCTTTCTCTTTGGCAAACTTCCTGGGTTGACTTCTGTCGAAGTTGGATGATTATCTAGGTATTGGATTCCGATAGCCCTGGATGGAGCCCAGAGCCTGCACTGCTGTTCACGTTTGATCTCCTGTTCAACTCTCTGGAAGAAGTTGGCTGGACTGAGGATCAAAGACTCTGCTTGCTTTCTGTGTTCCCCTATGACAGGCGCCATGCTAGCAATTCAGCACAGCAGCAGATTCTCCCAAACAGATCATCTGCAGAGTTTCTCACACCTTGGCAGAAAGCATGGCTCAAATGGACCTTGGGTTCTGTAGGAGAGAATTTTTATTTTGGCTTCAACAGACCTGTAGGTAAAAATGAACTCAATTTCCATCCACATTCAGAGACCCCCTGGGGAACTGTTCATTCTTGCCAAGAGATTTTATTTGCAGAATAAAATCCTAGTGGGTAGTTTCCCCACAAACATTAAAAAAAAATCTTGGAACATTAAAAACAAAGGACATTAGAGCTTCCTGGCTTCTGAAATGATGGGGCTAGAGATCTGAGGCTTTTCAGCAAGGACACACTCTTCAGAGAGTTAGGTATACTACGATATTGGGAACACGGATATCATCAGGGATCCTTATGTTCTCCTGAGGAGACTTAATTACTCAGCTTTGGCTTCCCAAGTCAGGTCATCAGTCAGGAAAAATAACCACCAGCTTTCTACTATGTATCTGGCACTGCCAGAGTGGCTTCTGGGTATCTGAGGTCTGGAGTCAGGCTTTTCAACCCTGCATACATTTATCCCTCCCCTGTGGATCCTGTTAGAATATTCTTAGTAGGCCTGGGGTGGATGCCTGAGGCTCCAGGAGAATAGTGTTTTGATTCCTGGCCCTGAAAATGCATCCGGAAGACCAAATGAATTCTATTTCTATACCAAGAAAATTTCCAGTAGGAAATGATAGCCATGTTCTGATTATAATTCCAGAAATATGACTCTACTGTATTTAACAGATATTAGAAATCATTCATCAGATAACCCAGAGGCAGAAAGTGTGGAATTAAATTTTTATTGTTGTTGTTGTTGTTTGTTTCATTTTGGTTTGATTTTTGTTTGTTTTTTTTTTTTGCCTTAAGATTTCTCAGGCCCTTGAATGAATGTTCATCATTGTTCCTGAAGAGGGAGATGCTGCCTACGGCCTTTTCTAAGTCTGCTTGGTGACAGAGGAACCTTGAACATTTCCCAAAGAACTCATAATTCCCACTATTTAGGCAATGCTGACCTAGATCAGAATCCCAGCTTTAAAGGAAGACAGCAAAGCTCAGCTCAGGAAGGAGGCTTCATCCCCAGGTCCAAGGATGACAACGCTCAGTCAGGTAAAGAGGCTTGTTCCTGAGCCCCAGGTCATTAACAGTAAAGAACAGAGCACAAGCCAGTGACCAGGTGTTCAGATCTTGGGTGGCTCCAGGCTGCACTACCACACAGATGAAACTGTCAGAGAATAAATTTTAAAAGTAGTTTTTTAAAAGATTTGAAGACAGTATCAAGAGGAAAAAATGGTTCAAATATTTTCCACAATTTTTGAAGGATATTCTGCTTTTTACATCTTTAAAACAGAACTTAACACACCAGACTATCTTGAACATAAAGTTAAATAAGCCATACAGAACACTTAGTGCAGAGCCTAGCACCCAGCAGGCAGTGAACATTTTATTGAAAATTGAGCCCCCAAAGGTCATGTTTGAAGAGTTGGGTTCTAAGAAGAATAATTCTGGCATTCAGTCCATTAAACCAAATTCAAACCATTTCACACTTGGATTATTTCACCCGGGGTAAAGGGTGACTTCCAGGCATTTGAGAACTCTGACATACCCTTGGCAAGTGTGGAACACTTTGGAGCCAAAATTCTAGTGATTTAAACCTTAATATATCCAGAGATAGGTCATTCAATTTTCCTTTAAATGCAGATCATAAAGGAGGGAGGAATATTTAGGTCAAGGTATACCAAGGGTTTGATGGACTCTGAAGGCTTTGGACCAGTTTTCTAACAACTGACCCTGGCCAGCCTCACAGAACAGCTTCTTATCCCAGCAGTCGGAGGAGGCAAAGCTGAACCTATTCCCAAAGCTCTGTTCAGCTTACCTAACACTTTTTTCCAGGACAAGTATTTCCACATTTACTCTCTCTTCAACCTTCCCAACACCAACTGACTTATAAACAATGAGAACTATTCGTTTTGCAGATGTCCCCACTGAGGTCCATAAAGTTAGTTTGTTCAAATTCCCTGAGTGAATTGGCCAGAAAGGCTGGACTATAAATGCGACTTCCTTCCTCCCAGTACTGCGGTCATCCAACTGAACATCCCCCCACAAAGGTGGTCCCAGGTAGCAGGGACACAGCCCCCTGGATGTGGAGAGCAGGGAGCAGCTAGTGTGTGGGATACAGTGGATTGATATGCAAGCTTGGTGGGCTTTGGCTAATCTCACAGGGAACCCTTCAGTCTGAATAACAATCAACAAGATTTTAAAGAAATTTGGGCCAATTTCCTGGAAGTCTATGATTAATCTAATTGCTGGGTTTTCCTCTGTTTTTGTCTCCCACTGTTAATTTCATTTATTTTTCTCTTTCTTCCCCGACACAGCCTGCCTTGTCTCTGTGTGCGGTTTTTGTCACTGTTGTTATTTGTCCGTACATAGTTTGTCATTGGCGATGTATTCAATGGGATTGTTGTATTCTCTATGTTTGGGAATGAAAATCTTTCAATAGACAACATACTGCGGCAGGAAGAAAGAGGACTGGGCAGGATTTCAGAGACCCCTTTTCCGAGCCTAGCTCTGTGGGCACCTGCTAAGCTTCTCTGGTTCCCTGGCTTCCTCGGGATTAAAGAGACTCCCCTGCTTTTCCTGTCCCCTCGTGCCATTAAAGAGCAGCTGAGACTGTACAAGAAACCTTAAGGCCAAAAAGTATGCATTTTGTGGTCTGTATTGTCAGCTATTGTGAATAAAAAATACAGGAGAGCTAAGTGTCATGGAGAGCCCCTCCTTTTCTACAAAGGAATTCTGTCTTCTAGGGACACCTAGAAAGTCATCAGAGAGTGAGAGTTTTCTGAGAGTCAGAGACATGCTCACACTTTTAGTCAAAAGGCCAAGAAGTGACAGAAGACCGTATCTCACTGCTTAGCTTGTGACAGGTCAAGGGGTGAGTTAAGGAGGATTAGAAGGGTAGAGGAAAGTGTCACTACTCTCCATGGCTGTATGTTCTAGAAAAGCCAGCAATCAGAGACCTGCATAGGGCTGAAGACTTCTCAAGGATCCATGGGTGTAGCAGAAGAAGCCACACTGGTGGTTTCTGTTCCCTGACAGGTGCCTAGGCTGGAAGCTTCCAGATGGGGGTAAATACAGATCAGCAGCAGGAGAGGGTACTGCTATTAGATATAGGGGCACTGAGATAGGGGAGTGTGACCCAGGTTCTGAGGCAGCCTCTCCAGGAATGCCACACTAGACCCAACATCATGCTCCACAGTGTCCCTGGAGAAATGGCTATGCAGCCAGTCTAGACCTTGGTCTTGGCTCTTCATTTAACCCAAGTTCTAGGCAGAGATGAAAGGGGACCGTGCTCACGATCATCTTTGAAGGCTTGAGAACTTTTCCCCCATCATCCACCTGACAGGAAGTTGGAGATACAGCAAGTACTTGGTAGGTCACATGGATACCGCGATAGTAATTCCTCTTAATGTTGGGCTGTAACTGCACTGACTAGAGACCTGCCTTGCCTCGTTGTTCTTCACCCTAAAGAGGCGTTATTGCAACATATATTTTATAATAAGGACCAACTATATAATATGCAGGGCCCAACCAGTGTAAATTGAAAATAACAAAGCATGAAGACAAACAGGGGCTGCTTCTGAGCACATGGCTGTGTAAATACTCGGGTCCCATGCCCGAAAGCCTGTCCATGTTTACACTTAGAACTGAGGCCAGCAGATGTTAAGCAATCTTCCAAGATGATAACATTAAAAAGCTGGGGACTTGCTTATGGAACCTAAACTCTTGGCTACTCTGGTGGACTGACTCAGTGCTAGTAGATAGATAAGGGCTAAGTCAGCCAGCCTACCTGTGTTCCTTTGGAGAGGGAACCCCAGAAGTTCCTTTCTGATCCTCTTCAAGGTCTCAGCCTGCCTTTCATGTGAGCACTGTTTGGGAGCTGTGGTGTAATGCTAGGATTCAAGACTCTGGTGTTTAGATCCAAACCTGCACACTCTTGCTCCAGATATGGCACATTTGTCACTCACTGGAGCACATTTGCCTTACCTAGAAGCAACAAGGAGTTGCAGAAGCACAAGCAACAGCAAGGAGCAGGCTTGCACATCAGGAAACACTGCATAGTTAGGCTTTATGCACACGAAGAGAGTCTTCCCTTAGCCATGTATCCCAACCTCCTTCAGGATGGCCGCCTTGCCTCCAATTGCTCTGATTCCAATTGCCATGCAGACTGCAGAAGGCAGGAGGGGAAGGTCCTTTAGCTGGTTCCCTGTGTCTTCTTGCTCTAATATCCCAGTTCCCCACTTTCCCTTTCTTCCAGGGGCGTAGAGTCTCCTGTATCCCCACATCTCAGAGCTATAGAGAAGTAGAAAGAGAAGAGGCCATGACCAAACTTCAGTTACTCATCCTCATTGGGGAACTTGTGTTTTCACCCTCAGCTGTCCAAATGTGCAGGTTCCTGAAGAATTTCCCTTAGTGAGACTTGGTGACCTTTGCACACGTGGCATGGGGACCAGTAACAAACTACTAGTCTGTAAAATCAGGAAGTCACCCCTCCACCCCCGTGGTTTTGTTTGGAAGGGAAGGATATGTGGTCAGGAGGTGAGGTTGTTGAATAGACCAACCTGTACTGTTCCAGGTGTGGAAAACATAGCCATGAATGAGACAGATGCAATGCTTCCCTCCCTGGAGCTTATTATGGTCTAGCAGACAACACAGAGAGCAAACAATGTTGCAAATGGTGGCTTAGCTGTAATGGTGAAAAGTTACAGCAAGCCACAAGACTTGGGGAGAGCGTCCTCGGAGACTGTGATCAGGTCAGAGGCTCAGGAGGAGTCTGGAGAAAAGGCACTTGGCAAAAAATTAGGCAAAGAAGAGGATTAGACAGAAAATGGTGTGATAGAGGTGGTTAGATCTTATCCCAGGGGAAGAGGCAGAAAGAGGCTGGTATGAACCCCAGTTATATCAAGTCATTGTAAAACTGCAGCTAGAACGCCACAAGGTGGAGGGGCCGGATGGAGAATCCTCACCTTGAATTGTGGGGTTCTTTGGCACTCCTAACTTGCACAGAGAAGACAAGGATTTCCCAGGAGTAGGATGAGTTCCTGGGGGTGAGGTTATGTGTGGAGTACCCATCACGGTGGGTGGGATGAGGCAGTCTCCAGACAGCCTGCTGCTGCTGACACACTGTGTGAGGAAAACAAGTTTTGGGGTTAGAATGGTAGAGGTTTAAAGCAGGGCTCTCCATACTGGCTTTGCAACCTTGAACTTGCTTCTACCCTTTATTAGTCTCATTTGCATCAGATCTAAAACAAGGATCACAGTCTTTACTAATGCCAAGCTTTATGACATTGAGTCAATATCGCCCCCAGCATTTTATCAGCCCTGAATTTCTGAGTCCTGTAAATTCAGCATCTGAGGGGATGAAGAGATATGCACACACAGAACGCTTTCCGTTCACTGTATATCTTCTGCGGGCCTTGCATCCAGCTTGAACGAAAAGCACTCCCGCATCCATTGCCTGCAATTTTGAAAATGTGTTTGCATGCACCCTTTCCCGAGGTTCACACAGAGGTGGCTGCATGTAGGAGTTATCAGTCCTGTTTCCTGGAAAAGAAAGCAACAGAAGTTCGACAAGGTCTGTGTGATGCTTTGAATTACTGAATTCTGTCACCAAGTCAATCCTGAATCCCAGCCTCACAAAGGGAGTCTGCACCCCTCCCTACCCCAGATATTAAGCAAAAGAACAAAAGGACATTGGGATTTCCCAGCAGAGAAAAAGTTAAATGAGGTGGGGTGTCTTGGAAGGATCTTTCAAGGGAGACCAATTTGGGTAGAGGTGGGTGGGGTGCTGGGTGGAGCTAGTTTATCACTCTCAGAAAAAAA
>LOEQ01000074.1:825896-860452 GCA_001685075.1 Bramus lutescens
AAACAAGTCCCAGAGCAGGCCGGAAGGACTCACTCATACTGTCCTTTGGGAACAGGCAGATCTGAGGCATAAATGCAGGCTCCAACTCCTCCCTCCTGCTCTTGGGGGCCCTCAGCCCCTCCTTCCTGGGCTCCATCCAGTCCACTCTGCTCTTGCCAGGGGCTGGAGTGCTGGTGGCCAGCTCCTCCAGCTCGCCTCCATTGGCCCGACTGTGTCCTAGCCCGCTCTGGATATTAGAGCATTCTCTCCGTTGAAAGACTCCTTTATTTTTAGTGCTAAATCAACAAAGCTGTTACTGTCATTTTCCATCAGACCGTCATCTTCCGCGGATTCAAAATTACACTCAGCTGCAAACTATTGACACTCCTCTTAACAAAAAAATGGTTTTAATAAATCTTTACATTAGCCTATGAGATAAAAAAATCTTTACCATGAAATATACAAGTGTATAAGTGTTTTATGAAAGTTTTATTAACTTTACAAAAGAAAAATTGGCAGTGGACCACGAACATCCTGTACTCCTAACACGTGGTTATAAATTACATGTTCTTTCCAATAACATCTGAAAAAGAGACTGTAATTTAAATTTCAAAACCACTTGGCATACCTACTATATAGTGCTGACATGAAGTAAAAGGAGGAACTAGAGAGGCCCAGACAAAGAAGGGAAATATAAAGACGTCCTTAGCTAAAAAGCTGCTGATGGGTACAGTCCCCCCTCCAGCTGGACAAGGATCAAGTAGTCGCTTGTCATATCATTCAATGCGCTGCTCAATCTGGGATTCTTCCTTTCAACAGAAAGGAAAGTTAAGTGGTAGTAATCATCGCCTACAGAACTTTATCTCCCAGATACCTTCTTTATGTCAGGATTTCTCAATGACCACGGTGGCTGGCAGAGGGATCAAAGTTGTCATTAAACCCAGATGCAAACTCCAGTGGAGGCAGGAGGTGTGAGCTGTGGCATTCCCTCCCCAGGAGGCAGTGAGCACACCACTTTCCACTTGGGGAGTTTTCATTTTCTGCCCTGCTCCTGGGGTACCTGTCCAGCTCAGGGGTGCACTCCCAGTTTGGCTTTGCAAGAGAGCGTGTGCATGGCAGGACTTCTTTCGGGTCCTGAGGCCATCTGATGGGATGCTTTGCACTTTGGGAAGTCCTTTGGAAGTGAGCAGGTGGCAGGCTTCTGGGATCTTGCAGTAACCGGTATGCTTAGAGTCTTTAAGGAGATCAGTTATGTACATGAGCTCACCTTTCAGGAAATGTCATCACAAAACAGGCCCAAACCAGGATTCAAAGGCTCTTCTTTCTAGATGTGAGCTGTATGCACGACTCTCAGTGAGGCACTTAGGATTCCTTGAATCATAGTGAGTGTCTGAATGACTGAAGGAAACGTCTGTGTATGCCCAAGCTCACCATGTACACAGCCCAATGATGTGGCTTCCAGTCTGCCCCACTCTGACCCAAATATTTAGCCAGTATCTAGTGAACATAGTTAAAGAGGAAGGAGTAGACAGTTCAGTTGGTACAGTGATTGCCATGTAACCAGGAGGACCTGAGTCTAATTCTCAGAACTTCTGTCAAAATGCCAGGTGTGACCATGTAGAGTTGTAATCTCAGCCCTGGGGAGGCAGAGACAGGCAGATCCTGAGACTCACTGGGCAGCCTAGCCTCGCCAATGAGCAGCAGGTTCCAGTGAGAGACCCTGTCTCAAAGAAACAAGGTGGATGGCTCCTGAGGAATAATACCCAAGGTTGTCCTTTGGCCTCCATGTGTATGTGTACACACAAACATGTAACACACATAAACCCAAATGTATGTGCATGCATATGTGTGCATGTGCACATGCACACACACAGAGAGAACTAGTGTGTGTGTGTGTGTGTGTGTGTGAGAGAGAGAGAGAGAGAGAGAGAGAGAGAGATGGGGAAGAGATGGGAGAGGAAAGGAGAGAGACAGAGACACAGAGAGAATAGTTAATGAGAGGTGGAAAGGAGAGTGGGGTGTGGGGCATCCCCTATGGCTCTGCAGGTACCATCACCAAAGCCCCAGAATGCCCAGTTAATTTAAGGGGTAAGAAGTAATTCCAGTTTACCACTGCTAGAAATCTCAGCCACTAAGGAGAGTCCTTAGTTAGAAGTCCCAGCCAGACAGCCCAGCCAGAATACAAAGCTATGAAGTCCTCTTAGTTGGGCGGAAGATGATTGATCAAGTTCCAGCTGAGTTTATGAGGATTGCACCAGGGTCTAAGTCTCAGAAGAACCCCTTCAAGACATTTATTTCCATGGCAAGAACTTAAATTGCTTTCTGCTTAGCTATGATGCATCTGAGTGTTTTCTACAGACGCACTGAGGTGGGAGAATTCTTTTGCTTGTATATCCCTCCCTGATATTTACCTTAGTATTAAGTCTAATTTGCAAATTCATTTTCACTTAGCTATTGTATTTATTAATGGAAACAAACTGAAGAATGTGCCCCACAGCTGGAACGAAGGTCGAGATTGGCCTCGCAAGGGCTCCGAAAGGGCCATCTTTCATTATAAAGGGGAAATATACATGCCCTTAATGGAAAAGCACAACAACCTCAGGTCAAATAAATTATTTTCTTCCAGTTCAAAATAAGTGATGGTCCTTACAAAGTAGAACTTGCCCTCCTTCCGAATGTGTTGAAGGAAAATGACATGTGTCGTGGATGCAGAATTACAAGGCCATCATGTTAATCTTCTGGGATGTATCACCCTGATGAGCAGGCACCAGATGAAGGGGGGTGTGGTGGGCACTCACAGTGCAGTGCCTGAGAACAGCTGTGACTGCCGAGGTCACACTCGGGGGCTGTGCAGGAGCTGACAGTGGCCAGCTAGGGCTGCCCAAGCTTCATTATGTGGGAGAAATGTACTCAGAGGAAGACGCAGGCGATCTGAGAATCAGTGAGAAAAGTTCATTTGAACTGACAGGAACTTGATTGATTTTAAGTCTGGTGTGTGGCGAGGGCCTCTCGGGCTGGGTCCTCAGAATATTAATGGGCAGTTTGAGGAAGAGCAGCTGCACAGGAGACATACCTGGGCATGCTGAGTGCCCTTCTTTGTAATGCCAGAGACCAGGACAGTGGTGCTGACCACCGTGCCACCTCACTACAGCTAAAAGAGTTGTGTTCACTGAGGCCTCACCACCCACTGGGAACTCGGGGTGGTGCACCTTCCTAAGCCATCTCTCACAGGAGTCCTCTCTTGTGCTCTGAGCCACAGATCAAAAGCCTTGTGCACAGAGAGGAGCAAGGAGTTTCCCAAAGCTGCCCAGTTCGAGGATGGTAACAAACTTATAACCTTCTGTGGTCTGGTTAAACTTGCATACCCACAGGCAGCTGCCTTCAGGCCAGGCCTTCACTGGAATGACCACTAGCCCAGCAACTCCGAAGCCTTCTCCTGGCCCATCTTAAGAGAATTATTTATTTTTTATTTTACGTGTGTGTGTGTNGTGTGTGTGTGTGTGTGTGTGTGTGTGTGTGTGTTTGACTGCACGTGTGTATGTTCACCACATGGATGTCATGCCCACAGAGGACAGAAGAAGGCCTTGGAGTTGTGAGCTGCCATGTAGGTGTTGCAAACTGAACACAGATCTTCCATGGGATAGCCAATGCAGCTAACCACTGAGCCATCTCTCCATTACCCATCTTAGAATTTGACCAGGCATGACTAGACTTGACTGGATAGAAGGATGGTCTGATGCATTGGTCTGAGGCTGCTGTGGATGCTAGGCATGTGTGTGTGTGAATCAGGGAAGAGCTGACCAGGGTCTCCTGTGTCAGGTAACACCTGGTCTGTGCTGGTGTAGTCTGCAATAGTGGGTGGGACACAGGTGAGGAGAGTGACTGACAGCTGCTTGAGAAGTCTGTCTGCCGTCAGTAAGTGGCCCACCTCCAGCCAGGGTAGCAAGTAAGAGCTAGGATTTATTCCATAGGTGCGATCCAAGCAACTCTTCTGAGACAGACAGTGGTGGACAGATATAGGAGACACCTAGCAGCGCCTGGTCTCCTAGGAGACAGTACTGCAACAAATGCATATGTGGGGGATGGGGGCATAACAGCTGTTATGATTTGCATGTGAAGGCCCCCACAGGCTCATGAGTTTTAACATATGAAAACCAAATGACTATGTCATGTTAAGAAGCTATGGAACCTTTTGGACACATGGCATGTGCTGGCAAGGTTTTCTAAAGTTGACACAAACTAGAGTCACCTGGGAAGACAATATCTTAGTTGAATGATTAACTCCTTCAGACTAGCATGTAGGCATGTCCTTGGGGCATTTTTCTAACCTGGGATTGACAAGGGAGGGCCCAGCCCACTGTGGGTGGTACCATCTCTGGGAAGGTATTCCTAGGTTGCAGAAGAAAGAAACATGGCCCAGCCTCAGCTGGGGTCTGTGTTGAAGCCTGTGGTCCAGGTTACCACTATGGTCCACAAGGAGGTCCAGTATCTGGGCCTGAGCCTGTGGCTTGGTTGGATTTGGGGGCCATGCCACACAGTAGGGACCATACAGACCTGGCGGGTCTGTGCTGCCACCCAGGGTCATGGTGTCATCCAGCTCAGACTGCTATCCATGGCCATGTCTAGGTCAGTGACTCTATAGCAATCAGGGTCTGGATTGACATATGTGGCTTCTGTTGTCACCAAGGGCACTGAGGATGCTCAGAGTCAGATCAGCCACCTAATTTCAGTTTGGAGTCCAAGAACCAAGATACATCTAGATCTGAGTGACTTCCTCTGCTACTCAATGTCTTGGTGACATCTGGGCCAGAGCTACAGCTGAGGGCCCTGTCTGGGTCTGTGACCTTATTGTCCCAGGGTCTGTACTTATTCCAAGGCTCCTGTTACCATCATAGACTATGCAGAGACCGGGGGCCATGTTGGTGTCTGAGGGCCATACTGTTGCTGGGGCCTGTGCTGATCTCAGTGGCCTGTACTGCCAGCTAGGGCAGTGGGGGCATCCAGACACAGCTGCTGCCAAGGACCATGTCTGGGTCTGTGGTCCTATTACAGCTGCGATCTGCGCTGAAGCCTGAGTTCCATATTGACACCAAAGGTCACATAGAAGCCCAGGATTGGAACCACTAAGGATTGAGGCCTTAGTGGTGTCTGGAGGTCATTAGGCTGCAAGAATCATCCTGACCTGAGTGGCCCATGGTTCTACCCAGAGCCAGGATATCATCCGGGCCCAAGGTGCTACCAAGGGCCAAGTCTGGATCAGTGGTTGAGCTTCAGCTGTGGTCTGTGTTGATGTCTGTGGCCTGTATCACTTCAAGAAATCTTAGGAACCATGGGAGATGAGATCAGAGGGCCATGTTGAGCTGGCCCCACCCTTCATTAACTCTGGGAAAGCTATTCTTGCCTCTCACTGAACACTACAGCAAGAGAGCTGGCCCTTGTACTCCAGAGAGATTGCTCTACCACAGGAGAGGATGAACTGACCCTGAGGGCATGAGTCTGTAAGGAAGTTGACTCTGCCCCCTTGCCTGAGGCTGGTGGTCACAGTGGCCCAGACAGACCAGCTTAGCTACCACTCAGGCCCACAGCCAGGCCTGGGGTTGCCCCACCCTAGCATCTACCCCATCTAGGACCTGCTGGAGCTCCTGAAGCGACTGGTCCTGTGGAATAATACCCACAGGATCTCCAAGACTTGGGTCAGCCACAGGATGTCTCAGAGGAGTTCCAGTGAGGATCCAGTGATTATTAGTATACCAGAAACCAGAGGTTGTGAACTAGACCAGAGGCTCATCACAATGAACATTTGCTAGTAAAGCTGATAGGACAAAGGGTTTAATACATGATACAAATGGCGGCCCTCAATGCCACCAGGATGAATGAAGAGGTGTTGGAGAGGCAGGAAAGAAGGACGTTTGTTCTTGTTGCTGTTTGTTTTGCTTTGTTCTTGTTTTAGTTTGTTTGCTTGCTTACTATGTTTTTTTTTCCTTTGGTTGGGGAAGCACTCTAGGGGTGAGGGGAAAATATGGGGGGGACCAGGAGGTGAGCAGACAAGATGTGAAACTCTTGAAGAATCAATAAAGAAGTTAAATTTTAAAAGGAGGAAGAAGAGAAGTAAGCAAGTTGAACGAGTCAGTAAGCAACATACCTCCATAGTCGCTGCTTCAGTTACAGCCACCAGGGTCCTGCCTTGAGTTCCTGCAATGGTTTTCCTTGATGATTGATTGTAACCTGTGAGCCAAATAAACCCTTCCTCTCATAACTACTTTTGATCATGTTTTATCACAGCAAAAGAAAAGCAAACTAAGACAGGCCCTAACTAAAATGCAGTGCTGTAGGGATGGTGTATTGGGGTTATAGGAAGACTCAGCTTCTGAGCCAAGCTCTGGCAGCAAAGATGTGAGGAGTCCCAGCCACACACTCTCACTACTGTGAACTTGGCATACCTTCCTTTCCATGATGGACTCTAGCTTCTCAAACTCAAAGAGTTCTTCTGTCTCTTAAGTTTCATCTAATCAGGGACTTAGTCACAGCCATGAGAAAGGTGACTGTTAAGTTGTGTGCAAATGTAGGGTTATAGAAGCCTACAGGAGGTGCAATGGTTACTTTTCTCATTGCTATGATGAAATACCTGACAAGAAGCAGATTTTTAAAGGGGTTTACTTTGGCTCATAGTTTGAGAGGACACAGTCCCTCTGGGTGGGGAAGTCGTGGGAAAGGGTGAGGCAGCCAATCCCATTGTATTCCCTTAGCCAGGAATGCTAGCAGTCAGCTTGCTCTCCCCTTTACTCCCTGAACCCAGCCTAGATTGTGAGTATGGCACTGCCCACATTCAAGATGAGCATTCTCCAGTTTAACCTCTCTGATAAAACTGCCAGACTATAACCAAAGGTGTGACTTCTAGGTGAGTCCAGACCCAGTCAAGCCCACAGTGAAGGCTAACCAACACAAGAGGGAGCATCTGATTCCACTTGCGTTCACTCATCCAAGAAAGTTTTCTGGAGAAGGTGAGACATGAGTGAGTAGAATCTTGGAACTTAATTCTTAACCAAGCAGATGAAAAGTGGCCAAGGTGGGGGAAACACCTTAGACTAAGGTTCAGATACAGAATGTGTAGGGTTTACCCAATACTGACTGTGTAGCCAGATATGAGGGAAGGATTTCCAGAGGAGCTTTGAGCCAGTGCTGAGCCAGACTGGGACTCCAGAACTGCCTCCTAGCTGTGGTTTCTTTCTCTCCTTGCAGCTTGCTGAGAGCTCAAATTTTCATGACCAGTGAAGAAATCACTTATCGTTCTTGTGGTTAGTCGTCATGCTGGGGTAGAAGCAGTAAACTGGGTGGGAATTGGCCTTTTGTCATTATGGAGCATGGAGGTGGGAGACATGACCTTGTTTGTGATGCCAAGCTCTGATGTCAAAGCCTATCTCCCTCCCAACAGAAGGTTCGAATTTTCTACTTTCAGCACTTGATCTCATTCAGGAATGGAATTCTATCCTGAAGCCCACTGTACAAAGAACATCAAAGGGATGCTGCTTTTATTGAACTACATGAGGATGACTCAAAGGTCTGACCACTGGTGTCCCCACCCTTGAACCACAGGACCTCAGAGCTTCTTTGAACTCAGAATGAAAGTTCTGGATCTACTCTATGACTCTGGACCCAGATTGGGTGGTATTTACTGCAGAAGGAAATAAAATCCCTTGCTTTGCTAGAATAGCCAAGGTGCCTACCAAAGAAACGTTGGCCTAAGGTCTTCATTCTTCAAAGGGGGAAGTTAAGAAAAGTGAATTTCTATCTGGCGGGCACTACTAAGCACCAGGTATTTGAGTTCATAGAAGTTTCACTGCAGTCAGTTTATACAAGAGCATCTCCTTTCCTAATATCACAGTGGTTTCAACTGTGAAGGGTCAGCTAGCACTGTCCTGGGTCACGTGAGCAGTGAGCATGGGAAAGGAACAGGCTGGACCTCAGTCACATACTAAGCAGCCTTTTACTGCACATCTTCGGGGCCTCAGGTTCTTCATAGCACCAGAGATGCAAAGGGGGACACTACGTGCATCGTAGGATCACATAGAGAGCCCTAGGGGAGGCCAGAGGCTGAGATTCTAGCCTTGGCTCTGCCACTTTCTCACCAGACAAGGACACTCGCTCTGCGCTCCCAGGGATGGACATATGAGAATCAGTGTTCAGGCAGGGTGGGCGGTGCTTTGGAGCCTTGAAGTTTTGGCAAGTAGATGAAACTGTTCTTTAGGACTGACTATGAATAGAACCAACCACTAATCAGTTCCTAAGGAGCGAGCATCATTCTGTCTCAAAAAGTGCAAAGTGTGCCATAGGTAAATCCCATCACACCCTTCTTCCATCACCATGGAAGCCAGCAGTAGGAAAGGCCCAGAGAGCTAGAGCAAGACAATTAGGGTGAAGTCCTGTCTGTAGTTTACTAGTGGTACCTCTTTGAATAAATTACTCAACTTATCCTTTAGGGTTCTATTTCTTCTCAAGGGGAATCTTATCTTGAGGGGTTATTGTGAGAATTTAATGAGCAACATGCTTCCGTCAGCAATTGTCATACACAATACATGGTATAGAAAAAGTTGCCTTCATCTTTCTCCTCATCCTCTCAACAGAAAACCACTAAGAGTAAAGAACTGCTCTTAAAACTCCTGTTCATACTTCAAAACCTGGATTACTTGATGCTTCTCCTAGTGATCTTCCCTGAGCCTACAAAACAGAGCCGGTATGACCCCAAGTGTTGAGCTCACTTCTATGCCTCCACATAGTCATTTCCTGTTTCTGTGTTCACCTCCCCAGAAGCCTGTGGAAGCCCTCCTCGAGGCTTGCCGTCCAGGGGTTTGCTCTACACATATGAGGAGTTGTATTGATAGCCAATGACCTTTAAGTGACTCCTTCCATCTGCTCTGTCAGCCTCCCACAGACCGCTGGGAAAATGAACTCTCATGCAACACCTGAGAATTCATTTGACCTAAGCACAGAGAAGTCCTGTGTCATTAGCCATCTTTCTTGAAAAATAATTCTGCAGTGTCCTTAGGAAGAAATTGTGTGTGTGTGTGTGTGTGTGTGTGTGTGTGTCTGTGTGTCTGTCTGTCTGTCTGTCTGTCTGTCTGTCTATGTCTGTGTGTAGAGTATTCTGGAGACATTTTTGGCATTGAAATTCTCGGGTTCTTAAGGAGCATAAGGATTTTGCTCCTTTTGACAACTGTCCCCACTATGATGGAAACATAAAAAAAAAAATGCCAGATCCTGTTTCAGGCCAGAATCCCGTCCCAACTTTTAAAATCGAGTCCCAGTCCTGTTGCCTAGAAGGTATTCCTTTGGGGTAGGGAACACTCCACAGTCCGGGACTGCTGAATCATATGATACGAGATTGAATTCAGTTCTGGGCCCTAGAACACACCAAGCATGCGCACTAGTGAACTGGGCTCATGGGTCCCTGACTTGCAAGTGTGGGTAGGGATCTGAGATCCCAGGCATGCTGCACACTCAGCAGAGTGTGTGCACATTGATGCTCTTTTCCAGTTCCCAGGCTACCTCGTTTAATGCTCACAGCACTCTGCTTTACAGTCATTCACAATTTACAAGTGACTGGTGTTAAATTAAAGTAAATTTGGCCTGCAGATGCCTCTGTACCTGGAGTCCCTAGGTAGCAAACTACAAGCTAACCTATTATATAAACAAAGTGTAAGTCTAATTTGGCCCTCTAATTTTTTGTGACAAGCTGCTGAGTCTCAGCCAACCAGAGAAGTGGCGTTTCAGCCAATCGTAGACCACCAACTGATCAGACCACATCCAAGGGAGACAAATGCCGAGCAGCCACGCTCAGCGTCTCTGTACCTCAATTCTGTTTCCAGTCTGCAAATGCAACTCAGCCTACGCTACAGGCCAGAGTTCTTGTGAGTCAGTCTTTGCTCAGTTAAACTCTATAACCTTAGTTCACAGACGTTTGTCTATTAACACTTGGAAGTGCAGGCAAGGTGCCCCATAGCTAGGCAGTGAGGCTGACTGGAAGTTAGGATCACTGAACTCAAAATCCTGTTTGGAGCGTGTCCCTCCTTCATACCAGAACACAGATGTTCTTATGTGCAAGGGTAGTCTCTCCTCACTTAAATCTTTCTGGAAAGATCTCCAGCAATAACCTAGGTGTGACTTCTAGGTTATTCCAAATCCAGTCAAGATGATAATGTAGGTTAGTAGCATCAATAGAGACATTTGACTCAACCCGGGGCTCAAATCGGGATGGCTTTCTGGAAGAGGTAAGAGATGAGCGAGTAGAACCTTAGGACAGTTACTTTTTAAAGAAATCATCAAAAATTTAATTCTTGAATATAAATAATAGGCAATCAGACTAAATCTCTTGGGTTTGTGCAAACCCAAAATAAAATAAATATTCATTTATTTATGGTGATAGCAATAATGATTACAGTACTTTATTCTTTTTTAAAGCAAATTATCTTTTTTATTTTTTAAAACATGCTTTTAATTGAAATAGAATTACTTTCTCACCTCCCTTTCCCACTCCCAGTCCATCCTAGGTACCCTCCCTCCACCCCATCCCATACCTCCTACTCCTTCTCAGGTTGATAGCCTCTTTCTACTCAAGAATTGTATTTGCGATCAAGTAGATAGGCAACCGTGAAAGAGGTGGCCATGCTGAGGAAACACCTTGGACAAAGTCTTAGAGAACTAACTGTTTGTGGTCTGCATAAGACTATCCATGAAGCCCTGGAGCAGGCACGGGGGCTACAAAGAGAAAGGGTGTTTTTCTTTTCCAGAGAGAAAACAGGCTCCAGCGCTATGAGACAATGCTGAGCCAGAAAGAGACTCCGGAACTGTCAAGAAAACCAACACTTGCCAACCAACAAGACTTGGAACCCTGCAGTGGCTTCCTCTTCTCCCTGCAGCATGCGGAGAGACCTCCAGAGCCTCTAACGCAGCCACAATCCCAGCTTATGTTCCCCCTGAGGCTGCTCTCCACGTGGAGTAAATCAGTGAAATGGGGAGCTTAGGGGGCTCCCTCTCAGCTGCTGCTCCAGAGGCCAGCCTTTGGCCTGCCTCTGTTTCTAGATTCAGTTAAAGAAAAAGCCCTTGGGTCAGAAGACAGCTCTGGCACTTGCTGCAGAGGCCAAGACCTCCACACTCTCGTTGTTTTCTTTTTCCTTCCCGTACAGTGTAGAAGGATCTGGAGGAAACAAGCAGGCAGCTGCGCTGTTGAGTCTGAAAACTACACAGCAGCCATAGAGCCGGCTGTGTGGGGCGAGCTGGGCAGCCGGACTCTCATGAGGAGTCTTACTGAGAGGACTCATTCCCAGCCATTTCTGGAAGTTGTGGAGCCAGTAAAACCGGTGCTGGGTGGCACTACTCTCCTGGACCACCAGGACCTGTAGCCATTGGGAATGCATGTGTGTGTGGTGCCCGTTTCTCCCTTGAGCATTGTACCAATTTATTATGATAAAACTTTTTTCCATTGTCCTAAGAGGTGAACTTTAGCTGGCCCTCACTGTCAGAGTTAATAAACTGCCTTAAGACTGCGGTTCTACTGTGTCCTCTAATCTGTCTTTAAAAAACAAAAACAAACAAACAAACAAACAAAAAACATAAACACCAATCTTACTGCCTTGGATTTCCCATGTAATCAGCTGCTACAATCAAGCTGTAATCTTAGGTTATGCATTGTCTCATGCCCCTGACCAAAGCAAAGCAAGGCATGTATAGCGTCTACCTAAAGCAGCAAATACAGAGGTGGAACTTTATCTTGTAAAATCAATATCCATTTATGGACATTGGCTGATAATGATGTTTGTCATACTCTGTGTTGTCTGTGTCAGTTGGGATCCATTGGATCCAGGGAATTAACCCCCTGTAAAACTCTGCTAAAGATTTCTATAAAGTGTCCCATTCAGTCCCCATATGCTGTTCAATAAAGTCAGAGTTAAGCCCTTTGATATGGGTGGACACATACAGACAGAAGACAGACAGATACATGGACAGAGTCACAAGACAGTCTTCAGAAAGGTACAGATTCAGATCTGCATAACAGACAGACAGACAGACAAAAACATAAGGAGCATGAAGTACTCCAATCTGGACTGGTTCTTGGTTAAATGACTCCAGGGGAAGCACGTGCTTCTAGTTCGCTCCTTAATAGGACACAAACGCATTATTGGTGACTCAGAGTTAATCACTAACACGTTTCATCCACACAGCAATGCTGTAGTTTCTTTTCTCATCCTTCTGAAGCACCTTCAAGGTGGTGAATGATTTACTTGGGCTCGCAGTTTCAGGGGTCACAGGAAATCCACAACAGCTGAGGCTGAGACGGTTCAGTCCTTGGTAGTGGGAGCTAGAGACATCTGGTCATGCTGTAACTAAGAAGCAGTAAGCTTGCAGGAACCAAAAGTGGTTACCACCTTCAAAGCCAAATCCCAGTGACAGATCCACTTCATCTAACTAAGCTACCGTTCCAAAGGTTTCAGTACCTCTCAAACACAGTGCCACCAACTGGGGACCAAGCATTCATACTCTTAAGTCTGTGACAGACATATTGTATCCAAATCATAACAAGAACCAAGACCCTTTACTACCTCATTGCATTGCTTCCAAGAGGTCTGGGGATTCTTCTCAATGACAAGATACAAAGATGCTGCCTAATCTGAGGTCATACCTCCTCTTTGGAGACCCAATACTTGGCCCCACTAGTCCTCATTTAGGGGATCTTCAAAGGACCCTTCCAGCTCCGGGGCTCTCCATGGGACCAGCTGAGGCAATAGTTCCTCTGTAGGTAACTGCTTTCCTCCTCTCAGTAACTAATCATATCCTATAGTCTTAGAGTCTGCTTAGAGTCTTCGAGTACTCACTCCCTAGTCTTAGAGTCTGATTCCAAAGAACCTAGGACCAGAGAGACAGCAGGTCTGGGATAGCTACATCGTTTTGCTACCAATGACAACTTTAAACACATCCCAGCTTCTCTTTGTGCCTTCCACTGCAGAAGGGACACATTTGTCCTTAGAGGTTCTTTTCGGTCTGAGCCATCCTTAAGTTAGGCTGAGATGTGAACGGATCCCACCATGTTAAATCCGGTCTGTCCTAACCAGGCAAGTCACACATTCTGGGTTGTCCATGACTATGTGAAGTCTCCCCTGGGTGTTGTTAACTGGATCCTTTTATTTTCAGATATGCCTGGGTTCGATGATAAATTATTTTGCATATCCTTCATGAGGATTTGGAGGAAAACGCATGGAGTAAAGTCAGGAGGTCCAAAGTGTTGTCCCTTCTGTCACCGGCAAGCTCCCTGACTTGATCTTACTGGGTAGGCTAAGTAGCCCCACCTGTTGCCTCTGTGATCCCCTTGTTCCCTGAGGCCTACTGATGGAAACAGTTCATTCAGGTTTTAAGGGATAAGGAAGAGTTAATGTAGCTCCCAGGGTGCCAGACAGCAGCCTCATCAGCAGTCCCTGATTCTGATTAAGCAGCTGTGCACACAGAGGTATGGACGATGTGTGTGCAAGCCAGGGAGTGAGGGTGCACAAATGTGGGGGGAAGTGAATTTGCAACTAAACATGTCTGAGAATACATGGAATATGCTAGCGTGTGAGTGTGGCTGAGTACACAGAAACATGTGTGCAGCTGAGTATATGTTCATGAAATGTGTCCCCGTGATGATGCTTGAGAAGTAACTAACATGTTTGCATAACTAATATATGTATGTGTGGAACTATGCATGTAAATATGTACATCAGCACATGAACATACAATCTGAATGTGAGTGCAAAGTCTTTTGGAAAATATGTAATGTTTAAAAATAAAAGTCATGATTAAAACATGCAGTGTGGACACAAGTTGCTGACTATGCATGCATGCACACGTAGATCTGCGTGCTGAGAACTGGGCAGATAGTGATGAAGTCTGGGGCACTCATTGGACAATGGGACAAACCAGGGCAAGGACACTGCAGTTCAGTCTGTGAACACAAGATCACCTCTCAGTCAGATCTTATCTCTGCTCTCCTTCCTGAATGTACCTTGGGAAGTGCATTGGTTTCTTTTCTTGTTACCCTGACCAGGTACCTGACAAAGTGATTTAAAGGAGGGAGGACTTACCTTTCTTTTTATGGTTTTCCATGATACAGACCACCATGGAGGTCTGCAATCACCATTACAGCAAAGAGCTCCACAGAAAGCTAGCACCAAGGCCCTGTCCTCCAGTTCCAGGGTGGTGGAAGTACAGTATGTAGCTGGGATTGGGAAGCAGCATAGGAAGGGGAGACAGGAAGAAGGCCATCCACTTCCTCCATCGAGGTCCCTCCTCCTAAAGGTTCCTCATCCTCCCACAACAGCATCAGCAACTGGGTTCCAATTATTCAAACACGTGAATCGATGAATGCAGCATTTCACACCCAAGCCACAACCCAGAGCTTGAGAGTAGCCAGAGTCTATGTCTCTGCCTCACTACCAAGGGCTTTGGCCATGTGTGATGGCCAACAATGCCATCTTGATAGGATCTAGAATCATGGAGGAGACAAAGTTCTGGGTATATTGGTAAGGGAGATTCTAGATTGGGATAAGTGAAGAAGGAAGATCTACCCTAAATAGTGACAGCACCAGTCTACTCTTGGGATCCCAGGCTAACAGAGAGAAAATGAGTTGAGTACCAGCATCCCTCTCTCTTCTTCCTATACAGATATAATGTGAGCGGCTGCCTTACATTTCTGTGGCCACACCTTCTCCACCATGGTGGACTGTACCCTCAAGCTGTGAGCCCAAATAAACCCTTCCGCCCTTCAGTTGCTTTGGCTTGGTATTTTGTCTTAGCAACCAGAAGTATGACTAACGCATATACTATGGGCCTTGCTTAGAGTCATACAATGTGGGTGGGATGGAAGGGGTGCCAGTTAGAAGCAAAATGTCTAGGGATGCCTGGGTTTGTATCATCCCCTTGAAAGCTTGTATCAGGAAAAATGTTACTGCCAAGAAGATGAGAAAGCTGTGGGCTCCCCAAATGCAAGGAGCAGCTTGAAGCCAAGCCCAGCTGACTTATAGCCTAGTGCAAAGCTACAGCCTGCTGAATTTTCAACAGTCCATCAGCAATGACACAAGAACACAGACACTTGAAAACACACTAAGTGTGACAGAAGTTGGATGTCCCTTCCCTCTTAGGGAACAGCATTGAACCCCTGAGATTATGACTGAGTGGTCTCAGTTATGGTCTAGGCCTGAAAATTTCTAAGATAATCCCCAGGTGATTTGAACATACAAGTGGGTTTGGGGGTCTGCTGTTGTATACTTTAAGGGGACCAAGAAATAAGATGAAAGAGGTAAATACAGGCTCCCTGAAGCCTTAAGCATCCAGCCAACGATTCAGAGTGTTATTCTGAAGGTCACAAGAGACCCCTGAAGGATCTCAAGGAGATTTAGGGTGTATTTTTAAAAGAACTATCCAGGCATTTCCAGGGATCTCCAAGCCCCTGGAGATCCCCATCTATCTGTGGGATACAGATTGCACCTGGTCAGTTTCCTCCCTCAGTAGCTCTGTGCAGATGCCCAGACACATTTACACTCAGGTGATCCCACCCTTGCTGATGATTGTGTATGAAGAGGAGAAGAAAAGGTCAGCCTTTCCCAGCATTCCGCAGCTGTTGACAGAGCCGAAGACCCACCTCTTGCATGGAAAGTGACATCACTCTTTGTTCCCCTTCCACATATCCTTCCTCCATTAATATTCTGTTACTGTCCTGCTAGTGAATCAGTCCAGGGTACCCGTAGTACCTACCCATGCCTTTTTTTGTGGCCCCTCCTATTTCAGTCTGCATATGTCTTTCCAGTATCTGCTGCAACCTTGTCTTTCCAGTGTCCACTGCAACCACATGTCTTTCCAGTGTCCACTGCAACCACATCTTTTCAGTGTCCACTGCAACCACATGTCTCTCCAATGTCCACTGGAACCACATGTCTCTCCAGTGTCCACTGCAAGTACATACCTTTTCAATGCCCTTTGCAACCCTTCAAGGGCAGTAACATGGGCCTGAACACCTCTGCAGTTATATTCCTCCTTATTTTCTAGGTCTCTGCCTAAAATATTCCTCTGGATTTTTCACCTGTGAAACCCATACCATAGCTCATAGCCCACACAGGGGCCTCCCTTCCTAAAACACCCCAAGGAAACCACAGTTCAGAATGACTGGGGTTGCCTGACTTTGTCCTCAGAACCCCACATCCTGTCCCTTGTTCCTCTCTTGTTTTCCACACAGGATGCTGATGCCCATGGTCTTTCAACCTGTGTGAGCAACTATGATCTGGGTACCGAGCTCTCCTACATCCTCGTCATCTCTATTGTTAACAGTGCCTGCAGGCAGAAGAGGAAAGGTAAATGCCTGGGCTTATGGGTTAAAAAGAAGCATAGAACTGGCTCCATGCTCAGGAGTGAGTCTTCTCCCAGAGTCCTCTCCTCCTTCTCCACCAAATCCTCTAGTGTGCTCAGACATTGCCTTCCCTGAGTCCTTCAAGAAAACATCTCTTGGAATGCTTTTCCCCTCCTTTATCAGGACAGGGGATGAACCATTGGCAGCTCTCTGCTCCACAGGTCCAAGTGCCCTAACAGGGTCACAGGCTTTATCTTGCTTATGTCTATGCTAAGACTTTCCCCAGGCCCCTTACTTCTTGACAGTGTCACAGAGCAGGCCTGGTGCCTGGGATATGTCTGGAAAGTGGCCAACTCTTTCAGGGTGGTGAAGAGGAGCCAGTCATTCATGTTGGTGAGCAATTCCAGGACAGTGTGTGGGTTGTCTGTTTTCTGACCCAAAGGCTGGGTCTGATGCTTGGGCTAAGCATGAGCACAAAACAAGGCATTGTGGGTAAGGTGGAGCAGGGTAGAGTGAGATTTGAGATTGTGTTTCTAACTTTCTCCTGAAAGTTTAGATATTCAGTGTGTGTTGGGGTGGGGCGATAAAGAGCAAAGGTAAAGAAGAAAGAACCCCTGTGTAACTTGACTCTAGAGACTGCCATGCACAAAGGTCCTGAGGCAGAAACACACTTAGTGTATTCTGGGGGCACAAAGAAGTCAGGGAGGATGGAATTGGCTGGGCAAGTTGGGAATAGGGAAGTAGGGGAAACAATAGTCAAGCAAATTAATGGTAACAATTACGGCTCATTTTTTTTTTCTTTTTTCCTTTTTGGTTTTTTGAGACAGGATTCCTGTGTAACTTTGGTGACTATCCTGGAACTAGCTCTTGTAGACCAGGCTGGCCTCAAACTCACAGAGATCCGCCCACCTCTGCCTCCCGAGTGCTGGGATTAAAGGCATGCGCCACCACCACCTGGCACAATTATGGCTTTTATTTTGACTGTTTAACCCGTTGGCCTTCCAAGGCTTTTCCCACTGCTTTGAGGATGGCAGTGACCCTCATCCTCCTCAGCCCACTTTTTTCTGTTTTGTTTTCATGAGTTCTCTAGACTCCCACAAAGCAGGCACTCAGTAGGCATTTCTTGACTATATTGGTTAAGCATTCATTTGGGCTCGCCATGAGCATTGTGACTGCCATCTAAATGGTCAACTTGCTTAAGAGTTTCTTTTCTTGTGGGATCTGTTTTCTAGATGGTTGATGGCTTAAAACTACCATATGGTATCTTCCACAACTAGCAAAAACACAACTGAAGGTAATCTTGAACACATCTGGTACCCGCATGTCTAACCTTGGACTTGATAGCCAGCCAGATATCCAGGACTCTGCTGTAGGCAAGCAGGCCACATGGAAAGTCCTATGCATTAGAAACAGGTATCGAGAACAAGTGTCTGTCAGCATGGTGCATGGCCATTTTTCTGAAGGGACCTAGATATCCCTATTATGGTCATCAGACAGGATGGAGCTTCAATTCCAGGGCATGCCAGTCATCCACAGACATGATCTCACATTTACGCAGAATGCTTTTCTCAGCCCCTGGATCTGTGAATGAAGAGATTCTCCAGGTGATAGGTGCTGGATGTACCATTAGGTGTGTGCAGAATGTTGGGTGGATCTGACCTTTCTCTAAGCTTGGATTCTCTGTAAAACAAGGATGATCTCAACCAAAAAAAAAAAAAGAAAAATGAAAAAAGAAAAAGAAACCAGAATCTGTACATAAGTGAGTCTACTTTCCATATTTTCTTTATTTGTTCTTCTGTTGACAGACATGTAAACTGGATCTAGAACTTTACTATTACGTCAATGCTGGGTCTGCAGCTATCTCTGTGACATGACGCCTTCAATTCCCTCAGCTATACACCCAAGATTGGTACAGCTGGGACATAGGATGGCTCTATTTTAGTTTTCTGAGGAAACCCACAATGATTTCCACACTAGTTGCACTAATTTCCACCCCTACTGGCAGTGTTGGAGGTTTTCTTCTTCTCCCATTCTGGATAGCATCTGTTAATTTACTTTCTTAATGTCTTAGTTAGGGTCACTATTGCTGTGATGAAACACCAGGACTAAAAACAGTTTAGGGAGGAAAGGGTTTATTTCACACACACTTCCACATCACATTTCATTGCCAAAAGCAGTGAGGGCAGGAACTCGATAAAGCAGGGCAGGAACCTGGAGACAGGAACTGATGCAAAGCCACAGAGGGGTGCTGTTCATGGCTTGCTCCCCATGGTTTTCTAAGCCTGTTTTTCTGTAGAACCTCAGACCACCTGCCCAGGCACGGCACAACCCATAATTGGCAGGGCCCTCCTCCATCAATCACTAATTAAGAAAATGTCTTACAGGCTTGCCTGATATTATGGAGGCTTTCTCTCAAATGAGGCTCCCTTCTCTCTGATGGCACTAGCTTGGGTCAAGTTGGCATAAAACTAGCCAGTACACTCAGTGACAGTCATTCCAGTGTTAATGCAAGGGGTGAAATGGGGTTTCTGTGCTTTCAGACACATTTTCCAGATGGCTAAGGATAGCAAACATTTTGTCATATACTTATTGACTACTTTTAGTTTGTTTCATAACTCTTTACCATTTATTGGTGGGATAATTTTGGTGTTTAAATTTTTAAGTTCTTTATATATTCTCCATATGATTCCTCTCTCAGAGAGACATACATCTGACAAAGATTTTCTCCTATTCTGTAGCATGTGTAGACATTTTTAGAACAGAATGGTATAACTACTCCTGCTACCTTGTAGGGTTGTAGTACACTAGATGCCAGTGGGGGTCATTTTCTCTCACAGTTCCTGGCTAACTGGCCTTTCTTTGAACCACCAACTTCCAGTGATGGATGTCAGGGATTTTGAAATCAGTCTCCACCCAGAGCCTTGACAATTCATAGTTAACACTTGAGACCTGGGTCTGATGTTAGCCTTGAGGGACTACAGTATACCATATGAAAACAGTCCTGACACCTTCACCAGGGCTGTGAATACTCATGTAGTTTGGATCTAATTTTCATTTATTTGTATGTATGTGTATTTGTGTATGACTGGACACACATGTATGAGGATGCCCACAGAGGCTGTCACATTCCCTGGAGCTGGAAAATACAGGTAGTTGTTAGGTACCTGATCTGGATGTTGGTTCTCTGGTTCTCTAGAAGTATAAGCATGCTTAACCCCTGAGGCATCTCTCCAGCTCTGACTTTTATCTCTTTTGGCAGGGATGGTGAGATGCTGCTGCCCAATAGATTTTGCATTTTTAAAGACAACTGACAAAGCCTTTTGAGTGTTCTAATAATCCTTAGGAAACTCTTCAGGATCAACCCCCAGTAGAGGTCAGGGCAAATGTATTCTCAAGAGAGAAGTCATCATCGTCAGCAGCAGCAGAGGGCATCTAAACAGGCACAGTCTGCACTTTTCAGAACTGATGTATCTGCATGAGTAACACTAACAGGGCTCAGAATCTGCTCTGCCCTCTCAATGTGAGATTTGTCAAGAGAGGAATCTGGATTTGATTCCAAACCCTTGAACTTGGATGGCATTTGTGGAAAGAATCATTAGTGAGCCTCTCTGAGTAGTAGCCATAGGAAGAAGCACAGACATCATTTGTTCATTACACAGAAGGTCAGGACTCTCTATGAGCATCTTCCACGCAGAAATGACTTGATGACTCTGTCACTAAGAAGGCTTTAAAACACATTGAGGAAAGCCAAATATGGCTGGTGTAAATATAATGGAATTTATTTGCAGGCTAAGAAGAGCTTAAAGACTCAATGGCCAGCATGGCAGAATAAGCTTAAGGGTGTAATAGTGGCAAAACATACTTTGGCACACAACAGCTCTCTAATTAGACTTAAGATATGGTCAACAAGAAGGAAGCCATGCCAGGTACTGGAAACGTAGTCAACTTCCCAGGGCTAGTGAAGTCATGGCTCTTGGAGGAGAACCTCAACTGCCACTTTACTAAACTAGCATAAACCCTAGCTATACTCTAAATATTTATCCTTATACACACAGATAAGTGTGGTCCTCTCCCGTTGTCAAGGAACCTTATCATTACCAACACAGAAGCACAACTAACCAGAATATAAAGCTGTGAAGCCTCAACCCAGCTGATACAACTACAGTATAATTCCTGCACCTAAGACTCGGGGATCATTGTGGAAGAGGGGGTGAAAAGATTGTAGGAGCCACAGGAACAGGCAGTTTGCTGTGACATTGTTTCTACTAGAAATGTCAGGAGCTACACTCATGAAGTATCATCAGTGCGGCCGCCTAAACAAGGATATTACTAGACTGCTAACTTGAAAGGGAGTAAAATTCAGGAGGCCTCAACCCTACACAAAGAACTAGAGGCCATTAAGGAATTCTGAGAATGAAATCGTCTTCCCCACAGAAGAGCGCATTAATTAGCTTTCCAAAAGCAAATGGTAACCCTGAAAACATATACATATAAGTGACTTACAAACTGAGCAGATTGGATTTATATATTTGGTAATACACACACACACACACACACACACACACACCTTAATACTACTGCAAACAACAATAATGATTGCAGAAAAAGAGGCTGTGAATTAGAGAGATCAAGACAGGCTGCTTGGAGGGGTCAGAGGGAGGAGAGAGCAGGAGAGAAATGATGCAATTATTTTAAAACCTTATATTAAAAACAAATCACTAGGAAACTAACTATTGGTCAAGAAGCAGGTTCAGGAATGTTCTAGGACCTAAACTGCTCAGTTAGAAAGTGTAGGTATATCTCCATGGAAGAGACACTTGTGTGGGCTTGTCAGGGATTAATGATGCTGACCACGTCATTCATTTCTGTAATTTCCCTCAGGAATCGGACTCCTCTCAGACCCTGTCGATGGCCCACATTGAGCCACATGTCTGCCATGGTCCTGGCAGAGAAAATCTCATGGAGACTCCTTAGCCTTCTATATTAGTTACTTTTCAGCCAATGATTAAAAACAAAACAAAACAAAACATGACCAGAGGCACTTAAAGAAGAGAGAGTTTATTTGACTTAAAGTTACAGAGGGCATGCCATGCAAAGCCCTTTCCTTACGTTCTCACACTTTAGAATAATGCATGCATACAAAGAGGAGAGTTGGAAGCCCAGCCATTCAACAAGCCTACAGAATACCTATTCTGTGGCATGCATTTTGTAACCATTGGAGTTGTCATGGAGAAAATATTGAAGCGGGAGATGGAGCCACCACGACAGGTACAGTACAGTAGAGTGATAAACATGCATGGTTCAGCTCTGTGCAAGCATGGCTCTGCCTTTCCTGATCTATCCCAGGGAGACTCTTCAGAGGAACTGATACCATTCAGATGTTTAAACTCTAAGAGTATGGAAATAGAAATGGATGGTTTGTGACACTATGTACACAAATATCACCCTTTGCATTCATAAAGCCATTCAAGAAATCTCATTAGGCATATCAGAAGTGCGAGAGTTTGAGGTTTGCTAGGCTGGAGGAAGAATATCCTTGGTTATATATAAGGGAAGTAATAGAAGCAGGTGACACAGGCTTCTCCTGAGTTCTCCACCACCCCCAGATTCACATGAATCTTATTAGTCAATGTTAGATTCTACTCCTACACAGCCCTTGTTACCCACATAGGGGGAAATGAAGCAGCCTGGGAGCTCATTGACTTCCTGCTTCTACCTAGACTTGAAAGTATCTTGTCTTTCCCACAAAACTCCCCTCTCCTTTGACCAATCTCTGTGATGCAGCCTGTTAGAGCCCTGTGAGGGGAAGGGAAGGGACCCAAAGCTCCCTACCCCTGCTTCTCCCAGTCACAGCATAAATTCTTTCATATTCTCAAACTCAGTCCTAGTCAGGTTGATTCAGAAGTTCAGAGCTGTCAAATAAGCGAGGGGCATGACCTTAGCATTGGACATGTTCAACCCTTTCTGAATCTTTTTCCTATCTGAGATCAGAGCACTGCTGTGCACCTTACTTCCTGAGAAACTTTGGCCTCTTTCCCCTCCTTCCTTATGCTGTGTGGCCTGGCTTCCTCTCATATGCCCCTGCCTTATCCAGCTCCCTCTGGACTCTATCTATGGCCCTGGAAATCACAAATTTCACTTCTTACACTCTAAAGCAGTCTCAGCTGTCTCCTGTGAGTCTTGAGCTTCCTTACTGGCTTCTAGTGGGAGCAGAAGCCAGGCCCTTCATCCTTCGTCTGCCCTCACCTCACACAAATATGTAAATATGTCCTTCTTCCTCAGGCCTTTAGAAATTTTCTACAGAGATGGTTTCATGGACAGGTTATAAACAAGATGCAGGAGAAGGCTCGTAGAGATTGAGCCTGATTCTCTGCTTCCTGTTCCCTTGGGGACCCCACACAGCAGTCTACCCTGCTTGAGGATTTTGAAAGAGCCTAGTGAGGCACCACCTTGGCAGAAAGCTGCACCCCCCAACCCTGCTCTCTTCCTGTGTTGTGACAGGTGCTACTCGGATATCTTTGGTACCCAGCTCTCAAAGAAGAAAACAGATCACCCATCACTGGGTAATTATAGAGCAACTGAAAGGCCATTTAGCTGCTGTGTGATAAGCAATAGACTATTTTAATAATAACCAATTACCATACATTATAGTGTATCATTTGGCATTTGATGATCTACTGGGGTCTCCCCTGCTCCTTTCCATATGAAGCATTTCACGGCTGTTCACACCTTCCCCAACAGAAGTTGTGTCACTTTCTAATAGAAGCACTATTTTTAGGAAAGAGTTAAGGAAAGTTTGCAGAGGTGGTGCAAATTACATCATGCCAAACCAAAGCTTGCATTCTGCCAAGCATCTCTGCTGACAGCTCTGCCACTCTGAAGTGCTCGGTAGAATGGAGAGTGAGGTTTGTTTCATGATCAGCATTAGCCTTTTAACATCAGCGAAGGGGCAAACATGGAGACCGGCTGTCCTGACAGACATGCCGTTAACTCTAACAGATGCTGTGCTCCCCCAGTGGCTGCCCGTTCTGTCTGCTACTGGGATGCACTCTTGCTGCTTACTAAGCTTGAAACCATGGGCTGAGCATCTTGATATAAATTCTGCCCTGATAAAAGAACAGATTTTACCCAGTACACTGCAGGTTTTCTACAGGCCAGGAAGGTGCCGCATCAGCCTGTGAGAACTGGCTCAGCCCATTCTCCTGGCATAAGGTCCCTTCTTTTTCTCTTTCCTCATTTTGTGTGTTTTTGTATGTGTGATGGCTTGAATGAGATGTCCCCTGAAAGTCAACCCTGGGTCTAGTAATCATCCCCACAAGCATGTCTACTAAGTTCTTTTTGTTTTTGTTGTTGTTGAAATTTTTATATATTTATTTTTACTTTTATTGTATGAATGTTTTGCCTGCATATATGCCTATACATTACACGTGTGCCTGGTGCCTATGAAGGTCAGAATTGGAGCACTGGAACCTTTGGAACTGCAGTTACAGATCGTTGCTAACCACCATATGGTGCTGGGAATCAAACCTGTATCCTCTGGAAGAGCAGCCAGTACTCTGAGACCTCTCTCCAGCTCTGCCTCGTAATTCTTTATGTGATTAACCCTTTCTTCCCCCAAAGGCTTTTGGGGTACTCATGAAAATTTTCAATCTTTCTCTCTTACGCACACACTTTCTCTCTTGCACACAATTATGAACAACCTGTAACAAATCCCATTGTTGGGAGTTTCAAAATTTATAAAACTATGTTGTTGTCTGTTTGGAGCAGGCCCCAGGGTATGAAAGCTCCCTCTTTTGCCTTCACAAAGTAGCTGTGGTTCAGCCCATCTGCCTTTTCTGCCCCCATCTCACCCAGTTGCTCCTATACTGACCCAATCACTCAGTTTATTACATGCTGTTCTTGAGTTACTAGAAAGGCTTCCTCACTGTTTTCCTGGCTCCTGTCTTTTTCCTCAATAATCTATACTGTTGTCTTGCACGCATGACAGATATTTTCCTCATCAGAAACAACTGTGTATGCTTTCAAGAGACCCATGAGATTGGGTATGTTGAATGTTAATGGTCCATCATAGAAGGAGGGACTGAGGAAGGCCATTGGCCCCTCACCTCAAAATTCCAGCTACTTATGCCATCTTTATATGATTCTGCTAGGACTGCATATGGCTTTGTGGTCTCCAGGGGTGGCAGAGGACTGTGGAAGATTAAGCTGAAGGGAGAAATCCATCTACACGTGGGGAAATCATCCATGCTGGGGTGAGGCTTTTCAGTGGTGTGGTTGCTCTGGGGTCACTCAGGATTTTGTGAGTACCCTTCCCCAGTGTTCTGTAAGTCAGCCTGATGAGTGGACCATTTCAGAGTGTGACCGTGACACAAATTTCCCCTAACGCCAAGCACCTCTTGGAGGGTCCCGACTTGCAAGATCCTACTTGCTTGAGAAGCAAGAAGAAGAGGGCCATTGCAGCTCTTGGTCCCTCACTCATATGGTCTCGGGCTGTAACAGGATGCCTCAGCCTTCTCTTTCCCCTCCTGCTGCTTCTCTTGCTCATTGGGCCTCCTCTCTTTGAGACTCTTCACCTGATCTGCCACATTGTGCTCCAGTAGTCCCACTTTTTCCTCGCAAGTCCCTTAATACCAGCTCTATTTGCCAGCTTCACATGAGGCTCAAGTGTGACTTCCCAGGACTTGTACCTTAAGTAACCATTGTTGAGAGTAGGAGGTGACTTAGGATGGCCTCCCTGAACACAGCCAGATACTGACCGCAGAGCCCAGCACCAAACTAGTTTTCTTTCTGGTTGTCTGGGGCTTATCTTCTGGCCTCTGGTTTGGGTGTAAGTGGGATCATGGTACTCTTAATTCCTGTGCTGCTTTCAGGCAGGGTCAAAGTGTATTTCTGTTTGTTCTGGGGCCACCCTGTGGACAGCTCTTGAGACTTAATGATGAGTCAGAGATAGCTTCTGAGTCACTGTAGAAACTTACAAGAGAAACCACGGAGGCCACCCCGGGATCAGGCTGTCCAGCTTGGCCAGTGAGGATGTGCCAGACACAGCTGTAAGGGAAAGGGCAGTACCTACGTGAGTGGGGCTGAAACTGCAGGATCCAGAACCGACCAATAAGCAATCACAATCCAGCACACAAGCATACGAAAGCAGGAAGAGGGAAGAGCAGGGACATGTAAATTTGGCTTCACCTTTGTGGTCGGCATGGGACTGGCTGTGAATGGCTCCCCAAAGCAGCAGTGCTTAAGCTTAAACATATAAATACACTTCTCCAGGAAGCAGTAGGCATGAGTGTGTGTTCTGGGGTGAGAAGAAGGGACAATGCCCAAACGAGAGATCTGTGAGTACCTGCTATCAGAGAGGTGAGAGGAAACCTGTATGAACTGAATGCTGAAGAGATGGGAAGGGAGGAGAAGAGGTTAGTGAGTCTGACGGAGATGCCCAGGCTGGACCATGGAGGGCGCTGTATAGTGAGTCTGACAGTGATGCCCGGGCTGGACCATGGAGGGCACTGTATAGTGAGTCTGACAGCGATGCCAAGGCTGGACCATGGAGGGCGCTGTGAATCATCTTAGGGAGTTTGAGGTTGATCTCAAAGCCTTATGGTGTGGCTAACAGACTTTAAACTGAGGAATGACAGGGCTGACTTTGAAGTAGAATATGTGGACAATGTACCAGGGAGGCAGACAGGGGCATGGTTCCTTCCTCCTCATTTGAAGGTTCATTGGAAATGCATCCGGAAAGCCTGTGTTCGTTGCTTTTCTCACTGTTCTAAGCACCTGAATAAAGCAAGTTCAGAAAGGAAGGCTTTATATGGTCTAAGGATTTGAGGGTACAGTTTTTATGGTGTGGAAAATGTGTCCATGAGAGACTGAGGTATCTGGTCATACAGCATACACCACCAGGAAACACAGAAAGATGAGGCTAGTGCCCAGTTCACCTCTTTTTTATCCAGTCTAGGACCCTAGCTCATTGATGGTGCCACCTACACTACATTCACTGTGGGTCTTCCTTCCTGGAAAAGCTCATTACAAACATGCCTACCTTTGTGTCACCTAAGCAATTGTAAATCTAGTCAGGGTGACAATGACGGTCAACCACCATAGAGTCCAAGGCCCTCCCTTTGAACGCTTTCCTGACTCTGGACTCAGAATTGAGGCCTTTCTGGGGTTCTATTAATGTCTTCCAGAACCCCA
Organism: Bramus lutescens; assembly: GCA_001685075.1. Classification (NCBI taxonomy): domain Eukaryota; kingdom Metazoa; phylum Chordata; class Mammalia; order Rodentia; family Cricetidae; genus Bramus; species Bramus lutescens. Next base: position 852,433 of record LOEQ01000074.1, read on the forward strand.
GCTGTGCTTCAGTACCTTTACAATTTCACAGAACCTGCTCCCTGTCCCTGACAATGGGCTCTGGCTTGACGTTGCTCTTCCAGGAAGGTGCTGTCTCCCCCACATTGCAGCAGCCCTGCCACAGAGCACATTTAGATGACATGCTCCTCTTAAGCTGATTTGTTCTCCAGTCCTGTGACTTGTGACTTCTGTTAGCATAGCTTAAAGCTTAAAGTATCCGTGATAGGAGAAAGGCCAGCCATGTCAGGAGTGCAGAAATGCTATCCTGAAAGAAACAGCCTGCTCATCTAGTATACTATCCCTCATCTATGACTCTGGAGACTGAGTAAAAAGATTCATGAATTTAAGGACAGCTTGAGCTTTATATATANTAGTGTGAGAGGGGCTAGGGGTAGGGGGAGAATGAGGAAGAGAAAGAAGAAAAGGAGGAGGCAGGAGAAACAGGAGAAAAGGGAGGAGGGGAGGAGGAAGGAAATCACAAGCAGCAACCCTCTTACCTATCACCTTGCCCTTTAAAGATTCCAGCTTAGTAGCTATGGTGACCTTGAGTTCGTCCTCTCTGTCCTCCACACTCTATGAATGAGTAAGAGCAAGAACTTCTTTATAGGCTCATTGCAAATATTCAAGGACTTAACCTGCTTCCAGTTTAAAGGAGTGTCTCTCTGTTGTTACTAAGAAGAGCCGTGTTGTGGAATGAGCTGGAAGTATAACCTGTGAGGATATAATCCAGCAAGAGAGGAGGCAAAGTTCCCTGGAAGTAAGGGAAATGCAAAATTAGTAGGATTCCTCTCAAACAAATAAACTTGGAAATATTTCTCTAATTTCGCTAACTTTCTTAACAGACAGTGTTCCTATGCTGTAAGTCATCACTCCAGTTGCCATTACTGCCGCTTTGTGAGTTCCGAGGCATCATCAGATTCTCCTCACGTGGAGCAATTAGAGTTAGGGAAGCGGCATGATGATTGGATTCAGACTAGAGTGAATTTGCAGCCTAGTCCCACCATGCCCGGCATGTGACTTGGGGTGGCTCACTCCAGTTCTGTGAGCCTCGGATTCAACACCTGGGAAGCGGACGCTGGATCAGAACTGAACTCTCTGGAAGTAAGATTTGAGAGCCAGGGCTACGCGAATGCCCCTTACCTTCCTCGGATGATCTGAGGCATCCCTTTAGAGAGCCGAGTCCTTGGCAGGGCTGTGAGGGTCAGAGGAGGCTACAAGGAGAGACAGTGGCCTCCTCCAGTCCTGCTGCCCTCAGGCTGGGCTGTCAGCCCAAGAGTCATTAGCAGGTGGCAGGGCAGAGCGTGGGGCCATCCGTCAGAGGANGAGAATGGCTGCCACAGTTCCTAGGACGCAATGGTGCCCTGAGGAGCCATTGGCAGTAATGATGATGGGTATTTAAGCAAATGAACTGTTAATGAGCAGGCAGAGGTGAGCTGCCTCCCAGACCAGCTGGAGCCCCGAGTTAGCAAAGGATGGCAAGGTAGGGATGAGAGGAGCCAAGACAGGAAAGAAGTTTCATTTCTGAATGGGATATAGGCTCCTGAGGGGAAGCTCGGTTGGTCCTGGGGTGCCGATGTCTGCTTGCCCTATCTGTTCTTCACTAACCCACGTCTCGCCATTATTTCCATGACTTACTGACTACTCCTGGCAGCTCTAGCCAGGTACACCCACCTTCCTCCTCACCCTTCTAGATCATAGCAAAATAAAGAAATAGATTTCTTGTTGGAAGTCACATCAACAAGAAAGGAAGTACAGAGATGCTGGCCAGCTGGCTCCCATCTGGTGGGTCCTGTGGTCTGAATGACTATGGAACATACATGACCAGTCACACCACCACCTACTGCCAGAATTACCGCTACCATGCTGTGCCCAAGTATGTATATAGCAGGAGCCTGTCTTGAACTCACAACAAACATTGATGTGGTTAGGCGGAGGATGGTATTTGCATTTTACAAAGGAGGAAACTAAGGTGCAAAGAAATGAAAGACCTGGCTCAGGGATGAGGGAGCCAGAAGACACAAAACCATGTCTCAAAAGGAGGCAAAGAGTGAAGCTAGGAAACTTCAGAAAGGCAATCTTTCATCACCAAAAATACAATGGCAGGCCAGAGGTCATGGGGGTGACACCTGAGAGACATGGAAGCAGGATCAAGGCACTTTGTTGTCCCTTCCACTCACACAGAGTTTGATGGACAGGAAGTGGATGCCCTGAGATACTGTAGGTGGGCACACTTGCTCTAACCTCTGCACCTTCAGTCTCTTGCTCTCCCTTCTCTCTAGCCCAGTGGTTCTCAACCTGTCAGTCATAACTCCCTTGGGGAGGGGTGTTGAGCAACACTTTCACAGAGGTTCCATATCAGATATCCTGCAAATCAGATACTCACATTATGATTAATAACACTAGCAAAACTATAGCTATGAAGTAGCAATGAAAATAATTTTATGGTTGGGGTCACCACAGCATGAGGAACTGTGTCAAAGAATCTCAGCCTTAGGAAGGTTGAGAACCACTGCTCTGAATGTCTGGTGTGATGGAACATGTGTGAGCTACTGAAAGTCATCAGCTTTGCTCTCAAGTAGAACTTGCTGCGTTCTTACAGGCTGGCCTTGGACAAAGTACTGAATGGCTCTAAACCTGTTTTCCCAAATATAAAAGACAATGGTACTTTTTAATTCTTTGGATTAATTAGTATAGGATGTTTTGGTACTTCCAGGCTCTGACTCCTCGCAGCAGGGAATTGCACTGGGTATTAAACATGGTTGCCCCTTTCTTTTCTAATCTGTAAAAGTGGTACAATTATTTCTACCTGGAAGGATTCTCATAAATATCAGAAATGATGAACATAAAACATCTGCCACAGAACCCAACCACCTACCACAAGTAAGAAGCAAAGCTAGCCTTCCTGTCAAGCAGGCACTATCAGGGCCAGCACCTTGGTCATCACTTCCTTGTTCCTTCCCCTGTTACTTCTCCCCTTCCTCTGTGTGAAGGATGTTCCTTGCACCTTCTCTGGGAAGGCTTTCCCTGTCACCTGCAGGGCTGTACCTCCTTCCAGCTTAAAATTTCTTCCAGAAATTGATCTCACCAGCTTGTAGTTCAATGCTGTCTCTATTTGTGCCTTTGTAGCCACCCTGAATATCACCAGGAGCCCCTAGTCGGTGGTGTGAACTTAGACATGTAGTGTTCCTTCTATGAACTTCAGGCTTCACGTGAACAAATGAAAATTTAATAGAACCTGGTCTTTTGTCACCGAGTCACAGACTCTCCCGAGCTCAGGTCAGGCCATCTCAGAGCACAGCTCACACCCACCCTCTCTCCTCTTCGCCTTTGTAGACATCCCCTTCAGCAAATGGCCTGACCCTTGTTCTAAGTGAGTATATGTGTATATGTTTGTGTGTATGTGTGTATATATGTGTTGCATGTGTGTGTATGTGCATGTACATGTGCAAATATGTCTGTTTGTATGAATGTGCAAATGCCTGTGGGTGCCTTTGGAGGACAGAAGAGGCTACTGGTTCCCTTAAGCTGGAGTTATTGGTAATTCGGACTACCAGACAGACATGGGTGCTGGGAACCAAATTTGTCCGCTGCAAGAACAGCAAGGGTTCTTAATCAATGAGCCAATTCTAGCCCCTTATCATCCATCTTAAATGTCACCTGTGCCAAGAAGTTTACTGAATCCTCTCTGTCACTTACCCCATCAGAGGTGGCTTCCTCTTCAACATGACAGAATCCTTAGTTTTGTCTGCTGTCCCACATCGTATCTTCTTGTACTGAGTCTGGAACAATTCCTCCTCCTATGAGAGCCATTGTCTCTAGTCATGGAGGTGTGGATGGAGTCCCCAGGCGTCCCACAACACTATCTCTCTCAGCCTCTCTTTCTAAGAACCTGTTGTGTGGACTCTAAGATGTACTGTGCCACCCTTAGCAAGAAGCTCACACCTCAGTCACAGCCATCTGTTCTGGAAAGCAGACACACCCACCTGTGTATCCCTGAGTATGGCTCCCCACGGATATAAAAGCCAATGCTCCTCACTCTGCCTTCTTCTGTTTCCTGTTTATTTCCATTTCATCCCCTTTCTTCTGACACCTGAGCTAGGAGCTGTGGACCAGTGCAAATTCCCTGACTCCTGGTGCGATATTCTTACACTGTAACTGGCATCTGTTTGGGCAGATGAATGGATATTTATCACCTCTCAGTAGGCATCGGTCACTTTAATTGTTTTCTAGTGGAACGTGCCCATTGCTGAAAGCAGAGCCCTTGGCCATTTATCAGATCAGCAAAGTGAAAGGGAGCTGGACAGAGGTGGGAGTTCAGACCATATTGGCTGCAGAAGGAAATCTTGCCCAAGACAAATGAGTCCTTGGATGGTCATCAGGAACTGATGGTTTAGGCCATAAGCACCGGAGTTGTGATCTCAACACACAGAATCACTGGACCAACCATGCTCATAATTACATGCAAGTGGCAAGCGTTTCGGGTAGTTTTTATTAGAGTCCTAGTATTTTTGAAAGTGCAGGGAGCAAAAGAAACAAATTCTTAATAAGTGTTTATTAGGCACTACGAATTTACTATAAATTGATCACTTTTTGTCATTTGTTGAGAGAAACTTTAGGGGGGAATGCATAAATATTCCCTCATATAGACAACACAGGGAAACCAAAGCAGTAGAATTTTTCTCACTGTGGCTTGGGTGAAAGACACCTACTCCTTTTGTTTTTTCACAGTTTCACACCCAGTTTGCCCGTAGAACCCAGAAAAGTCCCTTCAACAATAATTACCCAGATCTACGCAGTAGCTTGCTAAGGCTGGCACTATCTTTCTGTTTGACAGATGTGTCACCTGAGACTCTGAGAAGGGTAGCTATATGTTTGGAAGGTATAGAAGATTCTGATAGGTCAGTTCTCATGGTTCCAGAATGGCCAGTATTCCATTCCTACTATCAGACCTCAGGTTATCATGGTACCCAAAGTGAAGTAAATTCTGTCACCCACTTGGGAGGATCACAAGGGCCAAGGAGAAGAGAGAGGCTGCAGAGGGCCAAGTGCTAGTCTGTGGCCTGAATGGAGACAGTCGACATCAAGGATGAGAGTCTGCCTTGCTTTGTCCAGAAGACCCTCCAACAGCAGAGGTTCTTCATCTGCTCTTATTTCCCCTAAATGAGAGTGCTCCCTGCCTGCTCACTCCCTCCTCCTTGACATCAAGAATGAGAGTCCGCCTTGCTTTGTCCAGAAGACCCTCCCACAGCAGAGGTTCTTCATCTGCTCTTATTTCCCCTAAATGAGAGTGCTCCCTGCCTGCTCACTCCCTCCTCCTTACCATCAACACAGCCTTATGTCTGGATGACAGATCTAGCTACCTGTGTAGAAACAGTCATCATAGTCAAAGCTGTTCTGAACTTTTGGCCAGGAGGAGGAGGTAGGGAAGGAGGAGGAGAAAGAAGAGGAGGAGGCCCTTGATAGTACAATCATAATCTATTGTGTAAATGTGAATTTGTTTGTGAACACACTCAAGGTGACAAGACTAAGATTCATGTTCTAGATGGAAGTATCCAGTATCCTGCTCAGTGAAGGATACGGGGAAGCTAAGTCCCTTAGCTACTCCTCCATAACGTTCCTCACTGTGCTCTAAAGCTGTGATGGTTAACAGACAACTTGACTAGAATTGTCTTTGAAATACAGCTGTGGGGATGTCTGTGAGTGTCTCCGGTAAGGCTGGGCTAAGACTGGGAAACTGACCCTGCAGGCCACAGCACTGTCTCAAAGGCTGGGACTACAGACCGGACAGAGAAAGGGAGGGAAGCTGTGCTTTCATCTTGCTTGGCTTCTTGACCGCAGATGCCATGTGACCACCGGTTCCCTGCTCTTGCCACCATCACTTCCTCTCCACCATGGACTGTACCCTCAAACTGTGAGCCAATCTTATTAGCGCTTCCTGTCTTAGGAAACACTTGTCAGAAGTTCTGCCACACAGATAATAGAAGTAACTAATCCACCAATAATTCTAGTTTCCAGATCCAAGAGACTCCTTGCATGTAAACGAATTAGCAACAAATGAGTCAGTTCTCCCAGAAAGTCTGCCCACTGTCATGATCCTGTCGGCCCTATCATCTTGCCTCTTCCACAGCTCCTGACATAGTCATGTTGGAATTCAGGAAGCAGATGAATGCAAGGATTCATTCCATACGAACAGGAAGACTCTATTCTGGCCAACATGGTAGGCTGACTAATGCATAACTCCTTAGCCTGCTTCTAGCCAGCTGTGTCCACGTGGCCCTGGATGTGGTCAACAGGAGCTTGGGAGGCTCCTTGGGGGAGTTTTTAATTCCCCATCAGATGCTTCTTCTCCTCACCACTTCCTATTGGATTATGGATGTGATGGAGATGTGGCAGTTATAATGGTCCCTGAGGGAAGGGGAAGAGAACGGGGAAGACAACAGCCCACACGGAGTGACACTCTTAAGCTAACAGTGCAGTTGCTTGCCTCCACATGTTCTTCAGTGAAAGGAAATTCAGCCTAGGTACGTTCCAATCACTGTGGCTGCTTATGAGATTAAAATCTACAATTCCTGATATGACGCATGATGGACCCTAACTTTAAACAGCCATTGGAAAGAGATATCATTCTTTTAAACTAAGGAAAGAAACACTGGATAGGTGTGACTGACAGTGTTAATTGTCAAATGGACAGAATGTAGAATCACATGGGAGCTGGCCTCTGGGCATGCTTCTGGGAGATTATTTTGAATTTGTTAGTTGATGTGGGAAGAGCTGTTTTAATTGTTAGTGGGACCATCCCTTGGACAGGGGTCCTGAGATGTATGAAATGGAGAACACAAGCTGAACGCTAGCATACATACACGCATTTCTCTCTTCCAACTGCAGATATAATGTGACTCACTGCTTCATGTACCTGCTGCCTTGACTTCCCTGCCATAGTAGACTGTGCCATGGACTTAAGCTAAAATAACTCTCCCCTAAGCTTCTGTCATCAGAGTATGCCCTCACAGCACTAGGAACATCAACCTAGACAGGAGGTGACTATACAAAAGTCATTAACTAGTCAAGTGTGGTGGTACACAGGTAATCTCAGCACTGAGGAAGCTGAAGCAGGGGCATTGCAAGTTTGGGATTAGCATGGGCTACATTCATAATGAGTCTGAAACCAGTCTGAACCATGCATGTATCAAAGCCTCATCTCTAAAAAGGCCGTTGATCTGGTAAGTGCCCTAGTCAGTATTTAATTGCAAGCATTACAAACCCACACTAAACAAGAAAGTTGAGAATAGATATTACACATAATACATATAATTCCTTACATACATATTTTATGTTTTTAGATATTTTCCCTTTTTCTTTGTATGTGTCTACTCACTCCCTCACACACCTGTATGTGGGCAACACATACTTTAGTCCCATTGAGTGACCTCTTGCCTGCCCATGGTTACAGCCTCTCCTTTATCTGAAGCTCGGGATGATGATTGCACAGGCTCACATCTCTCTTGCTGGGCTGGATACAAGCAGAAATCATCCCAGGGAAAAATACAGATGATTTGGAAGTGCCATGCTCTTGAAACATTAAGGAAGAAGAGTGTCTGAGTGTGGAGACAGCGTGTGGAGCATAACGAGCAGATCCCGAGAGAGATGGATTTTGCAGTCCAGTTCTGCCGATGCTCACTCGTCAATCTGTTGTGACAAAGCTTGCTTTTTTTCCACCTCTGAGAGGAAGAGTTTGTGTATGAGCTTGTATGTATGTGTGCATGGGAGTACATGCATGTACCTATGTGCATATGTGTGCATGTGGGAATAGTCAGAAGTTAGAGAGTTGCTAGATGATAGTTAACATAATTTTAAGGTGAAGGTTAAATAAATATCATATATGAATGTGTACGTGCATACATAGATACATATATTCCTATCTGAAGTAAGCATGTGCCTGTCAGCTAAGAACCTCACCTCAGTCAGAGTCCCAGTTCCTCTGCTGACCATGGAGATGAGGGGATGGCATGGAAAATATGGA
>LOEQ01000075.1:0-27847 GCA_001685075.1 Bramus lutescens
TTATAGGTCAATAGTCATCCATGTTTGTCATACTTATAGTTAGACTAATCAGGTACTTTTAGATACATAGAGATTGTATTCCACATAGATAGGTAATCTTTAACCACTACAAAAAAACTGCAGAATGTGGCAATTAAATAACTTAGGGTTCTGTTGATGTGAGGTGCTCTGATATGTGACAGCACCAATCTATTCCTGAGAGAATGTTGGGCAACAAAGACACTCTACTTGGAGCTTGTTTTCTTCTTGGCAAAACTGGCCTTTGGGCAAAGAACTGCCCATGCCTCAACCACTAACAAAATCCATGGTGTCCGGACTGGACAAGCAGGATACAAGAAAAAAAACTGCCAAACCTTGCCAAGACGGGGTAAGATGGTTTTGAAATTTTTCCTGCCTCTGGAAACAGTCTTTCAGTTACTCTAGGCCTTAGCCAAAGTTGGTAGCTCTAACATTGCAGATGAGACTTTGGATGATTGCCCAGGTAGCCAGTTGTCTCTGACATTTAATGCACATTTTGGAAAGGGCTTGATTGCAATTCCTGTTTACCCAAGCAATATTATTTCCCTTCTCAGGTCTTCTGTGGGGTTAAAGACTAGATAGTCGTAGTTACTTTCCTCTCACAACTTAGATAAGCCATTTCTAATACAAGACTTAGACTCCTTAGGATGGGCTAATTATTAAAACATTTAATATATGTTTCTTAGTTAATATTGTTTATGCTGGTTGTAATTCTAATTTTTATACTTGATATCTGTTCTTATTGTATACAGTTTTGTATTGGGTTTGGAACTCCCTTGTTTAGACAAAAGGGGGTGGTGCTGGGAGAACTCCTTCATCCAATGGCCTTTGAGATATTGGACCACTTTGTGCATGGTCTAGGGTACTATAAAAACACATGTAGAAGTGTGTGCTCTCTCTCTTTCTCTCTTGGCTGTTGGATTCGGTTCCTGTTCCCTATTCGTTCACAGGACTGTTGATCTGTGAGTCTACCCTTAAATAAAGAACCATTTAGTATACTCCATTCTGAGCTGGTGTGCTACTACTTTATTATCATTGCCTACACTTGGGGAGACAAAGAAAGGACAGACTGACACTGGTCTTGGTGCTGTGGATCTGTGTGGAAGGAAGCAGTTCAACTTCCAACAAGAGACCCAGGCAGCTAGTCATTTGCTCTCATTACCATGGATTCCTTACGGTTGATGATGTCTTTATAATATCCCAACATCAACTCTAATCTTACATGGAGCCTTGTGTGTACAATAACTATTCAATCAATGTAGACCAAGTCTCCTATACTTTGGTATTAGCATGAGCCTTACATTATGCATATTAAGCCGCTTTTAACACTCAAAAAATGTTAATTGTATGTGGCTAAATATAACATTAAGCTACTAAAAATTATAAACCCCTTCCTGAAAGAGTTCCAGGCTAAGAGCCATGGATGGTCAATTAGAAATAATAAATTTAGTATTTAAGATTGGAAGTTAAGAAGTCAGATTTTCATTGTCAGTTTATTCTTCAGAAATGTTATCAGTCAAAATGTGTGTGCTGGCTAGTTTTATGTTAACTTGACACAAGCTAGAGTGATCTCTGAGGAGGGAACCACAATCAAGACCATAAGATCCGGCTGTACACAAGCCTGTAAGGTATTTTCTTCATTAGTGATCATTGTGGGTGGGGCAGCTCCTGAGCTAGTGGTGCTTGGTGCTGTACAAAAGCAGGTTGAGCAATCCATGGTGGGTAGGTCAGTAAGCCACATCCCTATGTTACTGTTTAAGAGTCTTGTTGGCTTCCTTTTCTCTGCCAGTTAAAGAATCAAATAAATGGCAGGGAAAACGTCAAGCACCACAGGTGACAGTGGAAACGTCTCCAACACCTCACGCAAGAGCAGACAGAACTAGCAGTTCAAGAAAGGCCTTTGCTGGGGTTAAGGAAACACAAATACACAGCAGACACACAGAGAAAAAGACCCTCTGCAGAGCAGAGCAGGGGATGATGACAGCTAAGAAAGCCAAAAAGCCCAGTCTCTTCTAGATGGCTGGGACTTTTTAAGTCCCTGAAGAGCTTTCTTCCCCTAATTCAGGGTTGCTCAGTTTGAAGAAAGATAAGAAGGTTGACCAGTCCACAACTGTTGGGTAAACACATCTTGATCCTGTCTTGAATTTGTTTGAGCTGCCCTGCTGGTGTAAGGAAACAGTCTCCAAGACTTTGGTTTGGTTGCCAGATTTTTGTCTCAGGTCAACAAATTAAAAGGTCAGAGGAGGTGGTTTAGCGGGTAAAGTGCTTTGTGCGCAAACATGAGGACCCGAGTTAAGATCTCCAGAGCCCACCTAAAGACTAGGCAGGCTTGTGAAATGTCTGTAACCTCAGCACGGTGGAGAGGAAGTGAGTCATAGAGATCTTGGAGCTGACTGGACACCAGGCTCACAGAATCAGGAAAGTGTGTGAAGGTGTGTGTAAGTGTGTGTGTGTGTGTGTGTGTGTGTGTGTGTGAAAGAGAGAGAGAGAATGTGTGTGTCTGTGTGTGTGCATGTGAGAGAGAGAGTGTGTGTGTGTGTGTGTCTGTGTGTTTGTGTTATAGAAGCAAAGGGATTTGATGAGGAAAACAGGAGTTATTCTCCCCGTTCGTTCGACGTTCACAGGAGCTGGGAGCATGGGTGCCAAGACCGGTCAGAGGGGCTAACAGCAGGGAGTACTAGAATGCTGCCCTGTTCACAAAGTGAGGGTTCCTGGGAAAGCCTCAGAGCTCTGTGCACATGCAGCTGGCACTGTGGAAAGGCCCACGTACCAGACACGTCTGAGTCACACCTTTCTGCCTTTCCAAACTTCATGAGGGTTCTTATCAATCAAGTCTATGCAGGCAGAAAAATAGGAGGTTCCAGCTCTATCACAAGCAACCCAGGCATAGCTTGGACATTTTTATGGTGGAGACCTTGAGTTGGTTTAAATGTGAGAGCATTGCACCCTCCACTAAGATGTCTCATTCCCTGCTTAGCCCCCAAAGTTCATACAGTCTTCCATATTAAAAACCCACCTGCTATGAAATGTTTCTAGCACAATTACTAAAAATAAAGCCATGGGTTCCTGTCAGTTGTCATCTATTTTTATTTTTTACTTTTTTATATTTGAAACAGAAATGGATTCCAGGAAGTTGATGGGAATCTAGTCAAATGAACCAGTAAAAGCTGCAGTCTGCTACAAGCAGAGAGAGGTTGTAAGTGCCTGACGCAGTGATTCATAGGCAAGAAGACAGCATTGCTATTTTTATTCAAAAGAAGCAATGAACTCGGGGTTGCCTTCAGGGCCATTTGCCTTATGTGTTATTTCACAACACACCCCTTTGGGGCAACCTTAATGCTGTGACCCTGACATAGGTACATTTATTATCTAGATAGCCACTTCTTTGTTGACAAAACCCCAGGTGTGCCAAGGTCATGAGGTAGCCTCCAGTAATAGCAACCTGTTCTTGTGAGAACTAGCAGAGGTCTCACAGGAACTATATAACCCCAGTACTTTCCTAGGTCCCAATACCTCTCATAATCAGGGAGCAAAATTCCCTCATGTGAAACTTTGGGGGACCCTTGAACCATCTCAGACATGGCAGTTGGTTCCCAAACCTTTGTGACCAGAGTCAGGGCCTAGTTCTTTCAAAAACAACACTTGGCAACTTCCCAGGTCTAGCAAACAGCAAAACATTGTAAACAACTGTGACTTACAAAGCATTAAGAGGGGATGCAAGCACAAGCGGGTCCCTTTAGGAAGACACGGCAGGCCTCTGAGGAAGGCAGAGGACAGAGCAGATGGAATTGGAGGGTGACAAATCTGGGAAAGGCATGCCAGAACTCTGCTGAGAGTGCAGTAGACACATGAGAGAGGGTGGGAGACTTCACAAGACATCGCAGGACCTGGAGGAGAGAGAGTCCAGATAAAGAAGAAAGAACAAGGGAGTGTGGGTGACAGCAGCCTGCAGGTTCTCTAACCTAGAGACGAGAGAGAGGCCACTGCTACTACAGAAAAGCATTCATTTGAATGAAAAGGTTGTCCTGCACGCATGTGGCATGGCATGCCTCTATCCCTGGAACTTAGGAAGCTTACACAGAAGAGTGGAGAGCTTGGGGCCAGCCTGAGCTACCTATTGAGATCTTGTCTCAAAAAGAAAACAAAAAGAGCAGGGAAGAAAAAGAGGGAGTGGGGGTGGGGAGGGAAAGGAGAGGAAGGGACTGCTTTCAAGCGAGAGCAGCTCTCATAAATTAATGATTGCAAATCATTGTAAATGGTGCCAAAGTTTGAGGAAAGGCCAAGAACATGAAAGAGAAATGAAGGTTGGGGATTTGAAGACAGAAAAGCAAAGAGGCTTGTGCTTGACCCCACCCACTTCTTGGAACAGGCTAGTTCTGCCCTATTTTACAAGTACCAGTAACTAGGGCTTGTAAAATACAGAATGTTTGGTAAAGCCAAATGCATTCCTTTAACCCTTCAGACTCATTAAAGTAATTCTGGAGAACATATAATGTGACCGTTCTTTAGGTTGCTTGTGCATTGGATTGGGTGCAGGGCTCTTTGTAACTAAAAGGCATTTGTCTAGTGCTACTATCTCATTTTTCTTTTTTTTCCCTTTTTTTTCGGGGGGTGGTGTGTTTTGAGACAGGGTTTCTCCGTTTAGCATTTGGAGCTTGTCAGGAACTAGATCTGTAGACCAGGCTGGCCTCCAACTTGTAGAGACCCACCAGCCTCTGTCTCCCAAGTGCTGGGATTAAAGGCGTGAGCTTTATTTTTCTTTTTGAGTTCAGAATATATGGCTTGATTAGAACATCCAAGATAAAAGACATGGATGTGCTTTTGATTTAAAGAAAATAGTTGATGGAAGGTAATAGTAGCAGAAAAGAGTTACAGAAAGACAGAGCCTTCCAATGTAGCAATAAGTAGACACAGAAAGAAGAAAGTGGGGACAAAGGACATTACGCCTCTATAGGACCATGTGGGCACTGGTCTTTGCTTTCTATCCAATGTGGGCTTTGTTCTCACAAAGCTGACATCCACATGTCATTGCAGACTGCTCACAGATGGCGCATGGTACGTGTGTATTTCCACTTCAGGAACCCAACAGAGAGTGTCTGTCGCTGTAACACAGTAAGATAGATCATGCAGCTCAGAAACCCCGGAAATTCAGGAAGTCCAAAGTCAGGATGCCAGCTTAAGTGTCTGCTGAGGTCCACAGATGGCCACTTCCAGACTCATTGCAATCTTCTTGCGATGTCCCCATGGCACAAGGGATAACGGTGCTCTCTCGGTCTCTTCTCTAACGATAGGATCACACTTATGGGGTCTCCACAAGGGCTCTGCACTTGTGACTTTGAATCCTCCCAGGGCCACACCTCACAGTCACATCACTCTGTGGTCCCAGTTTCCATGCACTATTCACTCTGTAGCACAGAATAGCTAGTATTTCAGTGGGTCTGTCTCAAAGTAGAGAAAAAAATCTGAGTGTCTAGGTCTTTGGAGAAGGCTGGCTTGGAGGTTCATGATGCCAATGTAGAAGCAACAGATGGGCCCTGCTCAAGGCACAGGCTGGGCAGATTGTTCTATGTTTATTACTAAAAATATATATACTTCTAGGCTATGTGAAGGCAGGCAACATGGCTCACAGAGTAAAGTCACTTGCCGCATAAACCTAAGGAACTCAGTTCAAACTCATACAAAGGTGGAAGGAGAGACAACTCCATAAAGCTGCTTTGACCTTCACACATGTGCCATAACATGTATGCTCACTATACAAAAACAAAAATTAGTAATTTTTGCCAAAAAACCTTAAAAAGAAAAGTTATATAAATACCATATCTTTGTACATTGGTTCTTATACAGAATGCACTACAGATAAGTAACATTTGTACAGTGATCTCTTTGTGTGTTATTTAGATAAATGCACAGATCAGCCAACATGATGTTGTATACGTGTATACATGAGTAAAATAATCCTTATTGTTTACAAGAGAAAAGTGACGCTCTCGGAAGATGGGTAGAGGACCGACATACCCAGCATCAGAGAAGTCTACAGAGGAGACAGAATGCCTGCCTGTGGTCCGGAGAAGGAAGGGCTCTCGGCATGCGAAATGAGTAGCAGCGCTAGTTAGTAGCTACACAATGGTCAGAAAGTGGGGAGTGCAGGAACCTAGAGAAGGGCAGAAGTAGGGCCAAGGTGAATGTGGACAATAACCTGAGCAGTATGGATGGTCCTGGAAAGCTGTGTGAGATCTGAGGCATGACTAGCTGAAGGACAGAAAACAATTTCGTGCTGTCTTTCTTGGTCTCACCTAAGACAGAAATCAACCCGTTGTCTTGTATCTGCTCTGTATATGTTATCCACCCATGTCTTGCTCCATTGCTATCTCTGTCTCGGGTCTACTGTCATAGTTTGCAATTCTGTGTTCAGATATCCCTTCCATAGAAGCCTATTGCTAGCACAGAGTTTGTCTGATCTACCTACTTTCAACGCATTGTGGCGTGGAGTGAGATTGCCGTCTCATATCATCACAGGAAGAATAGTGCATCTAATATTTTAAGGGAGAAGCAGTCTGTGTGGCTTTTACCGTAAGATATAAATATTGTTATTAACCTGCTGCTGTGTCTAATTTATAGCTTAAATTTTATTGTCAGCATTCGTGTACAGAAAAATAGCATGCATAAGGTCTGATGCTAGCCCACTGGAGGAACTGATGCTAGTCAACTGGGGTCTCATCATGCTTTCTCCGTGGCTAAGGGACTACTGAAGGATCCACCAGAGTACAAAAATACATACAGAATATACTAACCAAACTCTCTATGTTTATGTACACACATAGAATCCAAAAGGAGAACATGGAAGACATCATTTAATCAAAGCCTCCTTAGTGAATGTTTTCCATATATGTACAATTTTCAGCCAATGGAAGCTTAAGCACCAAAATATTTTTAATTAAAGCCATTTTATACAGGAATATTTCTGCAATGAGATAATCCCTATAAAGCATAGGGCACAAACCCTGGCACATAGAGTTCAGTAAGTGTTGGTGATTTTTAATGTTAATTAAGTGTATTATGTAAGCGCCTGCCTTAGATCAGAGTAAACAGTATAATTTACTCCTCTTGATGGCTCAAGGTCATCGTAAACATTAACTGCTTTATGAAACTATGAGCCCAAGGACATCTTGGAAGTGACCGGGAATTCTGGGGTTGCTGGCCCCTGCATGAAACAACATCACTGTGAGGGATGGCTAATGGTGGGACTGACAGATAGCTCCCTGCTACTCACTCTGTCGAGCTGTCACTTCTGATGGCCCTCCGTGTGCCTGCGCTGGGAGGCACCATCTCTCACCTCACAGTTTTCTACACTAACCATCTTTGGGTCGAGACATAGAGCCGTTTGAATAATGAAAATACATTCTAACACAGGGTGCTCTAGTTAGCCTCTCTCAGCCCATTTCCCATTTGCCCAGAAACCTTGAGGTTTCCAGAATGAAATCTGTGAGTCTAGCCTGGTGTGATGCTGCATACCTAATAATACCAGCAATCAAAAGACTGAGGCCAGAAGATTGCAAGCTTGGGGCCAGCCTGAGCTACATAGTCAAACCCTATCTCAAAATAAATAAATAAATAAAATTACTAAACCAACACTGAAAATGAGAATCAGGAACCCCTAGTGATCTGGAGAGTGGCATTTTGATTTGTGGGTTTGTTTTAGTATACTAGGGTATGGAAAATTGGCTCAAACTTTTGTCTTTCAGAAACTTGACTTGAGCTGGAGAGATGGCTCAGTAGGTGAAGTTCTAGCTTCATAGGCTTGAGAATCTGAGTCCATAGCTCTAGCTCCACAACTGGATATAGCAGTAGAACCTCTACAACCCCAGAGCCCTGGAGCGAGGACAGATATATCTTGGGGCCTCCCTGGCCAGCCAGCCTACCCAAACTAGTGAGTTCAATATGTAAAATAAAGCTGGGAGTGACCAAGAAAGACACTCAGTGTTGCCCGCTAGCCTCCACAAGCACAAGTATAGGCAAACACACATATACACCCACACCTACCCACTACCACCCCAACACATGCACATTTTGCAGGGTGGGGTGGGCAGTCTTTATTTGATCAGGCTTTCAAAGGAAAGAAAAGTGGAAGCAGAGGTGAGAGGTCGCGAGGCATGCCGGGGTAATGAGTACTGGTTTACAACCCATCTGGGGCTGGCACATAGAAAATGACCAAACACCCACTGTAAAGCCGAGGATTTGCAGCCACGGGGTCTAAGGTGGTCAGTGGGGTAATCTGAAGCTGGTCACTCTTCATGCAAATGCTTCTGTGTGTACATCTGAGGCTGCAGTACTTGCCATGAATGACTTGCTAAAGGCTAACTAAAAGGGCATTTCTCAATAGTCTTCTGGATCTGTCATAAGAAAGTTTTGAAGACCAGGGGGCCAAAATAACAGACATCTCCTGCCTCACAGCTACAGAAAGGGAGGTTCATGGTGATGGTGCAGGCAAATATGGTCATTCCTGTGGCCTCTGTTTGACTTACAGATGGCCATCTTCTCACTGTGTCCTCGTTTGGCCTTTTTTTTTTCTGTGTGAGCATCTCCTTGTGTGTTCCGATTTACTCTTTTTACAAGGACATAGATTGGATTACATTCCTACCCTAACGGCAATGTTTAGTTTAATCAAAAGCCCTATCTCCAAATACTGTCACCCTCCAAGGCCGTGGATATTAGGGCTTCAACACAACAATTCAAAGAGAATCCAACACAGCCCATAAAAGGAGACAGGCAAATGCTTTGTGGGATCTTTAGTGCAGAAGCTACGACTGCTGGAGACCTGGGCTCAGGAAGACACTGACAAATGAGACCATAAGCGATGTACTGTGACACCCAGAGAACAAGCCATGGTTGTCTGTTCTCCAACACTGGCAGTATCATAAGACAGTCATTTATTTGCTCTCACAGTTGACCTTACAGCTATATCCCTTCAGCAATTAAGTCTCAAGTCTCATCTTTGAATGTCAGACGCTGGGCTGGGAAGCCTAAAGACAGCAAGCTTGCCACTTCATGGGTCAGCTATACTGAAACTACGTCTGAACATGCGGTGGTGTCCTCCCACTACTTTCCCAGGTCCTAAGCATACTATCCTTGTGTATGCACAGACACGTGGTATCTCACAAACATACGCCCATTAACATTGCCAACAGTCCTCAGGGAGCTCAGAAACACGCAGTTACCCTTCTCAGAGTCACTCAGACTCCAACACTGGGGTTTGAACCCAGGTCTTCTGTGGTGGGGTCCACCACTTTTCTCCTCAGGAGCATGGTATAAGGAGAGGGAAGGACTCTTGGCTATAGACAGAAACAAATTACAGAAGAGAAGTTTGTCTTTATGCACATCTACTAGAGGCTTTTTCCCCCAAATCTCTCCAAGGCTTTGGGAGCAAGCTGGTGTTTCATGACGTATGTAGAATGTTACAGGTAATACAATATACAGGCATCTTAGTTTAAGGCAATACCTGTAGATTGGGAAGATATATAAGCAAATAAATAAATAATACAAGACACAAGAGTAGAATACAGTCCTGCTAAGTTCTGTTTTATTATGGGAGTCCAAGGGATTCAGAATAGTCATAAAGAATTTTTCTCTAGAACTATCCCTAGCCCGAGCTGGTCCCACAGAACCTGGGCAGCAAGTGAAACAGACATTCCCCCAACACACTCCTCTCTCCCTTCCTACCCCTTGACCTTTATTTCAGCCTTCCTAGTCCCTGACATTAATGACCCAGTTTCAGCAAGAAGTAGTTACAGAAGATACACCTTATCATCAACAAAACGTTGGAAAGTTAGATCTCAAACCTAGGGCAGGTCTCACTCAATACCCATGGCTCCTCCCAGGGCTTCTCACCCTGTCCCCAATCTATTGTGAATAGTAATAGGTATTCTATGTCATTTCATGTTGGAATTTGCTAGTTTATTTTACAGGGGTTTTCAATTGATAGAGACTTTGGGGTTTGAAACAGTGTGGAGACTATGAAAGACTACGGGGAATTTTGTGTGACAATATAGCCAAAGCCTAAGGGGCCCAGAGAGTGAAAAGTGGTGGTTGGAATGAGAATGGCTCTGATAGGCTAATAAATCTGATGTTGGTCCCTAGTGGGCAGAACTGTTTCAGAAAGAACTAGGAGGTTTGTCCTTGGTGGTGTGCCACTGGGGATGGATTTTGAGGTTTCAGAAGCCAGTAAATCCTAGCCCCTTCTGCCTGCTGCATGTAGATAAGATGTAAGTTCTCAGTTACTGCTCGCTCGGTGCCATTCCTGCTCTCCTGCTGCCATGCTCGCTGTCTTAAAACTCATACTCTCCCTCTGAAACTGTAAACAAGTCCCCAATTAAATGTCTCCTTTTATAAATCATCTTGACCATGGTGTTGCTTCACAGCAATAGAAAAGTAACTAACACACCCAACAATGTGTAACCTCATAATGAACTGATACTTTCATCCTGCTCTGAACATACACACACACATACACACACACATACACACACACATACACACACACACTCATCAATGCACAACCTCACCTCACACTGAACAAACTTTGAACAACCTCACCTTGAACTGAACACACTCACACAGACCTGATTGTCCTTCCTGAAGACTGAGCAACATAGAATTGACTGAACACATTCTCCTAGAAAAGAACACCCTAACATGGCAGTGAACACACACTCACCCAACACTGACTACCTCACCAGAGACTGAACGTCCTCACAGTGGACCATATACTTTACTCTTTTGAACATGCCTCACCCAGCACTAAACACTGCATCCAAGACTAGACACGTCCCTCACTGACTACCTTACCAAGCGCTCAAACACTCAAACTACAATGAACATGGTCAGCCAAGACTAACAAACCTTACCTGCACCCTCCACTGTACGTGCTCACATGGCAATGAGCACTGTCGCCCTAGCTTACAAGCCCCCTCCTCTCACTGAATACCCACAAATAAGATGAGGCAATGCCACAATGAAGTGTACACGTTGATCCCTCTGTGAACACCCTCACACCATCGTGAACATGTATAGCCAAGACTGAGCACCTTCACAATACACACCTTAGCCAGATACTGAATACTCTCAGCCAGAAATCAACACTGTCACCCCAAAATAAACTGCCTCTCCCATTATTGAAAACTATCACCCCAAACTGGATTCCACCACACCATAGAGAACTCACACAGCCAAGCCTGAGAAAACTCACAATGGACTAAATATACTTACGCTACAGTGAACACCCTCAAGTCACAAAGAGTACTCTCACTGGGTGCCAAATGCAATCATCTAAGATTGGGAAACTTCCCAAAGGACTGGCAACCCTTAGATGGCAATGAACATGCACATTCCACAATGAAAGCAACTCTCACCTAAAAGAGAACCTCCTAGTTTGCTTTCATTGGCTGTGGTGATAACCACCACAAGCAGAAGCAACTTGAAAAAGAATTTCTTTTACTTTATAGCTTAGAGTCCATCATGAAGGAAAGCCAGGGCAGGAACAGATTGCAGATGTGGTAGACTGTTGGTGGGTAACATGTGTGAAAATCTATCTACTGCTTCCTGTTTCCGTTAGGATCTCTGTTTCTATTTCACTTCTCCAGTGCTCTTTAACTAAGATGGTTCCAGTTGAGCATCCTCATGTTGATGAACACCTCATCCGTACAGCTTCGTTTCCTCCTTATTAAAGTTGATGCTTTTTCCCAACGAACTTATCTAAGGAGGTGCAGCAATCCTGGAGAAGTCTCTTCTCTGGAGTCACCTCCTGTCCAGGACACCTTAAGTAGAACATACTGGAAGACAATGCTGAGAGCACCACCTGGGGCCTCCACTGGACTGCTTTAACATTATGAGATAACAATGAAAGACTAACCCTGAGAAAAGTATTACACTGTGTACAGTAAATTCCTTTAAACAAATGTTCATCTGTGGTGTTTATTTTATTTGAAATGTTTATAATAATGTTTTTTAAAAATCATTTGAAATTTTAATTTAATATTTATAATATACAAATAAAATACTTTAAAGTAAAAATTAGACTTTTCAATGACTTTAATTTTAAAAGGAAAACTGTTTCCAGGTGAGCAAATCTCCAGAGCACCATTTCCATAGCCTGTTCCCGATGTGATCAGTTCTCTAGCTGAAGGACTGGAGGTGTGAGCGTGCTCGCCCACATGGATTTTACACGACCATCCTCCCACATGAAAGGAATATTCCGATCTGCAGTCTGGGTCTTAATGAAAGCCTCTGGGTAGCATGCCGTCTTCTCCAACGAGCTGTAGAACCATGACCAGCTCAGACAACTTCCACCTGCCTTCCAAGGGAAGGTGATGAGAGCTCCCAAGATGGGATACTAGCACTTTTTTTGGCAAGGGTTTTGAGGTTTCTTTTCACTCTTAATACAATTGTCCAGTATCACTACTGTGCCCATGATTTAGTTAATGTGCTTAATATGAGCTGGGTTCTGGTAATGAACAGATTTGTAGTTAATCAAGATGACTGGAAGAAAGAAGTGCACTTGACGACGGTTTTCAGAAGCAGACTGTGGAGAGTGAACATGTGCATCTAAAGGCTGCTCTCCGAATTTGCTGATGCAAAATTAATTGCTGGGCATGCTCCAGAGAAATCACACTCTTCAATTTAATGTTTATTAGTGAAAACTTTACGAAGTAACAAATTGAAAAGTTGCTGTCCCTGTATAATGTGCTTCCTGGGAGTCAGGTAGCCAATAATTAATACTGAGCAGCTGCAACAGCTGTGAGCATGAACATTAACCAGAGTTCATTACCTGCTCATCAGACAACAGCCTCCCCCTGAGAGATAGCGCGAGATCTCAGAGACAGATATCACAGCTCACGTTTGGCATGGTGTAGAAGACCACAGGAGGAAGGCTTTCAGGAAAACACGAAGGAGTTTCATTTCTCTGTCCATCAGTAACGCAGCCAAAGGTCCTGGGCTCGCAACGTGTTCCTCCTGCAAACCTTCCAGATGAGGAAGCTTGGAATTAAACGTTTCAAAAACCCACTAGTCACACAACAGTGACCTTTCTGGAATTGATTCAATGTATCAGCAGCAAATCCTGGGTTCTGATGCTCTGTTGGGTAGTAGGGAGGTGAACAGGGAGGACAGTCTAGAAAGACCACCACGTGAGTATGGAAGATCCTTGCCTCTACCTTATCCAATATGTGCCCATGTTTTCAATCAAAATAAACACTATCAGAAACTAGGGCTAAGTACTCTGGAACACCCCCCTCCATTATACTTCCCAACACAACGGGGTTCACCCTCTCTGACCAAGAATCATCAACTCTGTCAAATCAGCCCTTGGAATCCTCTCCTGGCTTGAGAGGGCCTCCGCTGTGCTATAAGCTCTACTCCCTTTCAGTCCTTTAGACATTTGGTGCCTCTTATTGTCTCAAGTTGAAAGAGCCTACTTTAAAAGCAATGCCTAGGCTTCCTCCATATCACCATAGTAGTGGACTTCCAGGAGCAAACAGGAGTCAAGGAATGTCTGTACACTCCAAGTCTATCCCTCAATATTGTCACAGCTTCAGCAATTTCCCAAAGTTTTGACAGTCAGGGTGTAGCTCAAGGTTTCACATCTGTGGGTTCAGCTTGAAAAACCTGAGCCTGGTGTACACACAGCCCTCAGGAGGAAAAGACGGAGGGATCTTCAATTCAAGACCACCCTGGGATACATGTGAGATTCCTATCCCAATATGCTTGTCTTCATGAAAATAAAGAAAAAAAAGAAAAGAAAAGAAAATGAGGATGTGGAGGGAGAGATGTGAAGGAAAATAGGAGAGAGAAGGAAGGCTGTTTTAAAAGATGTTATTTCTGTACTGAACAAGCAGAGATCTATTTTCTTGTCAAGATTTCCTAGTATCCCAATGTGTTTGCACAGAATCAACACTATATTGGATGTTGTAAGACATCTACATTGATGTATGGTATAAGGAAGATGTGACTGGGTTTTATGCTAATAATACACGTTTTACAGAGGAGACCCAGACATCCCTAGATGTGATAGCAATGAGGGGGCCTGGAACCCAACTTCTATGGATACAGAAGACTGACTGTATGCTGACTGTTGACTGCTCCTTATGAAATCTGACAAGGTCATGATCAAAATTTAGGATATGATTCATCAATATCCATTAGTCTGGCCCATGTATGGTAAGATGGGATCAGTGTCGGGGAGGTGGCACAGAGTCAAACAGTGGTCATCAAGAGCCCTCCCATCTTGTCTTTGATCTGGCCTCTGCTCTTCCAAAAGTTGTCCAGAGAAAGAAAGAAGAGAAAACCCAGAGATAATGACTTTCATTGCTGTCTGTTTTTTAACTTCTTCCTGAAGACATCTCCTGAGAGGGCCACCAGCAGGAGGTACACTAAACATGTGTACCATAAACCTGACCACTCCCTCCACTTCTGTGCACAGTAAGCAACCACTACTCACAGGCACAATACTCCTTTTCAGGGGAAGAGCAGGAAAGAAGCTGGGATCCAGTTCTCCTGCTTTTCAAGGCCAGGTTGTGTGTGGTCCTGATGGAGAAAAGTTTTTTTTCCAGTCAAAGCAAGAAAGCATCTATCGTTGTGTACTAGGAATCAGAGCTTTTGCTCAGTGTGTTCAGTAGCCGCCCAGTAACTGAGTTTAGATGTGGTCATGAGGAGAATCTCCATGATGGCACGAGGACAAGTAGAGAAACCTTAGCTAGCACATTTGCTCTGTCTCACCGTGTGATGCCCTCTTCATGTTATGATGTAGCAAGAGGTCTCTCATCAAATTCTGTTGCTATGTTCTTGAACTTCCCAGCCTCCACTGCCATTAACCAAACAGACCCCTCTTCTTTAAAATGTACCCAGGCTCTGGCATGTTGTTATAATTACAAAAAAAAAAAAACCCAAGATACTCATTATCCTTGTTTTGTTTTCTAGGCAACTTGAGTATAGGAAGTTTGAGAAATAAAAATATAGATTTAAAAAATTCATTTAAGGCCAGTGAGTTGGTTCAGTGGGTTGATGACCTGAGTTCTAGCTCCTGAATACATACTGTGGAAGAAGAAAACTGATTTCTACATGTTGTCTGCTTACCTCTTCATGTGCACTCTGATCCACATACATGTATGTGTAAGTAGACAAATCCATCCACACGAGCACATAAGTATTTGAAAGTTATTTGATTTTTAATGTTTAAGTCAATAATATTAATAAGCATATTATTGATTCAGCTACATGGCATCATAAAGTGCATGTGATATTGTATTCATTCAATAATATTAATTTTCTACTTTTGTTTCCAGTTTTACATAACTCTTATGTGACTATTGGCCACAGGTATATATTTTTATAATGCCTACAGCGTTGAACCTCTTATAAGCATTCTAAAGTGCATGACTTTGGGTTCTGGTCTACAGAACGTGTGGCATTCTGCCTCCATGTGACATGCCAACTGGGAAAGAAACCACGAACTTCCACTTCATGATTGACAAAGAAAGATTTTTTCTTTCCATTCATCTTGTCATGGTCTCAAAATTTGAATAGATAACCCTTTCTTAATTGACATTTAAAGTCTGTGTCCAGTGACATTCAACCTTTCCAAAGTGAGACCCTTATACTAGCCATTAGTTAGCCTTTCTCAAGTGGACTTCTGTTTTTTGTTTTTAAATGGTTTCTTAGGTGGCCTCTATTAGCATCCTAAACTGACATTATTGAAGGCTTCTTTCAGAGTTAGATGTTGTCTACACTAATTGAATTGGCATTACATTCCATGTTACAAATCTTTGTAGCAACTTGATGCTAGATGATCCTTCCTAGTGAATAACTGTCAGGAGCCGGAAAAGAAATTGTCTTCTGGTCGGGGACATAGGATGTGGTCATTGTTGATCATCACAAGGACAAACTGTTGACCTTTCCAGTTTGGATGCTGGGACCAGCGTGAAGGTCTGCTGGAAGATCAGCAACTGCTCTTAACTATTAGCTCTTCCTCCAGTCCCAAAATGTGGGTGTGTTTTTAAAAATAATAACAAAAAATAAAAAATGAACAAAACCTTGGCAAGCAAGGTAAAATGAAAATACTACTAAAAATATGATAGTGCTTTTTAGAAGAAGAAGAAGAAGAAGAAGAAGAAGAAGAAGAAGAAGAAGAAGAAGAGGGTACAGAAAGAAGGTAAGGGGGGGCAAGAAAGAAGCAAAACTTGCCCACAATGAATGAATTTAGGTTAGTTGCTATTTTTCCCTTAGGTGTCCTGTTAGTGTCTACCTTTATAATGGATATATTTACTTGAAGCCTAATTTTTATCTTTTCACCCTTGAAGCTTCTGGAATTTTCTCTTGGAATTTGATGTTCTGTGATTTCTCTGAGAAAAGCAGCTCATTCTAGACTTATTCATTCATTTATTTTGTTTTTTTTTGAGACAGGGTTTCTCTGTATCCTGAAACTTGCTTTGTAGTTGAGCTGGCCTCAAACTTACAGAGATCTGCCTGTCTCTGCCTCCTGAGTGCTGGAATTAAAGGCATGAGCAACCATCACCAAGCTGACATTTTTTAATTTTAGTTTTGTTTATTAAATGAGTTTTCACTTTGAAATAGTAAGCCATCGCTTCTTCAAAACCCCTTTTGCTCCTTGCTAGTCTCTTCTTCTGCAACTCTTTATTCATATTTTAGATCTCTTTTTATGTGTTTTGTGGTCCATTTCATATTTCTATAGTTCTATGCTTCATTTTAATTCCATTTATTTGTGTGTACATACGTGTGTGTGTGTGTGTGTGTGTGTGTGTGTGTGTGTGTGTGTGTGTGTNNTGTGTGTGTGTGTGTGTGTAAGCCTCAGAAGTGCTTTTGGAGACCAGAGACAATTTGAAGGAGTTGGTTCTCTTTTTCCACCAAGTGTGTCCCAGGAATTGAACTCAGGTCATCAGACTTGGTGGCAAGAGGCTTTACCTGCTGAACCATCTTGCAGTTTCTCGTTAAACACTCCTTATCACAACAGGCTTCTTAAGGAGAGTAGCAGAGTTCTTTAGCTTTCTTTAAAGCCAAACATAGACTCAGTTGTAAATGCTTATCTGATAACAACACACACTTTATCACTAAAATATACTTTTATGCCAACGGTATTGCAAATCACTGAAATAAATCCACGAGCACATGACTTCACTGGGATCACCCGTTGATCAGATGCCTCCACTCCCCAAAGCCTATCAGATTTTTGTCTTAGAATATGCTTCTTTGCATATCAAATTTAAACTTAGCCATTTCTAAACTAAAGTTCCTTGGCTACATTATTAAAGAGTTTGAAATGTATGAGCCTCCTTTTCCCTCGCCTTGAGGTTTCATGCATACAGCAAACACTAGAACTTTAGCTTAAAAAAAAAAAGTTTCCACTGTGACTTCCGTGAAAGTAGAGACATTGTTTCTTCTTTTAAATGTGGCAGCATGAGACGTGCATAAGCAGCTTTGCAAACCATGAATGAAACCTTAGCGGTTATTGAGCCGCTTCTCAACCGGCTGAGTTTTGAATGCAAGTGTTGTTCTACCCTGTAATTTTAGGATGGATTCATTAAGAAACTATCAAGCCTGTGTAAAAGGTAATTCTCAGAGCAATTCAGCGTTTAATAATGGACATGATGGACTTGGTGCAGTTCTTTTTCATTCATAAACACTGTACCCCTGAGCTAAAGCAAACAAAACCCTGCAATAAAGCTTTGCCATTGGTCAGTCACCGAGCTGATGTGCAGTGGGGGCAGGGTAGAATATGACTGGGGTAAACAGAATTTCCCCCTCTGCCCTCTGAAGGTTTGCTGGACTAAAATGACTGAGATAAAGGGAATGGGAGAAAAGTGTGGAAATGCATTCGTGTGGATGGATAAGCCAACGTGATTTAGAAGCTTTTGTGCTCCATTCTCTCCCAGGGAGGTGAAATACAGGAAATGTCAGGAAATCAGTGTGCTGGTTGGTTTTTGTTTTGTTTGTAAACTTGATGCAAGCTAGGCTCATCTTTGAAGAGGAACCCTCAACTGAGAAAAGGCGTCCCTCAGACTGGCGTGTGGATAAATCTGTTAGGCATTGTCTTGGTTGATCATTGATATGGAAAAGCCCAACAATTTGTAGGCAATGCCACCTCTGGGCCGAGAGTCCTTGACTGTTTGAAAAAAACAAGCTGAGCAGCCATGGGTGACCAGGCAGTAAGCAGCATTCCTCCGTGGTCTCAGCTTCAGTTCCTGCTTCCAGGTTCCTGCTTGCCAGGGTTCCTGCCCTGACTTCCCTTCATGGTAGACTGGAAGCCGCGAGATGAAATAAATAAAACCCTCAAGTTGTTTTTGACCATGATGCTTATCATAATATCACAACAATAGAAAGCAAATTAGAACAAACAGGAAGAAACTTTGAGGGGAAGTCATGAAGCTTGAAGAATATACCACAGTTGGGGACAACATGTGCTTGTTCTGGAAACTGGAAATAATTCTCTACATGCCCCAAACCAAGGGCAAGCCGGGGCAGTGTGAGTATCAGATCTTTGAGAACAGCACATCCGAGGGCTCCATTACTATGGCTGATGAAAATCTGGCAAAAGGCTGAGGAGTTAGGGGACACCTCTGCCACTGTGAGTGACTTCTGGAGCCTCATTGCTAAATCATAACCTGTATTCTTTTTAACAACATCTGCTGTTTGTGACAGTCCTCAGCAGGTAATGTGACACAATTTTAAAACAGGTATTCCTTCTTTTACTAAATAAATAAATAAGTAAATAAATAAGCTGTTGTGGGGCTGGAGAGAAGGCTCAGCAGTTAAGAGCACATACTGTTCTTGTAGAGGACCACAGCCTGGGTCCTGACACCCACACTGGGAAGCTCACAACCCTCTGTAGCTCTAGTTCCAGGGGACCAGACACCTCTAGTCTCTGAGGGCACCATGCGCATGTACGCACCACACACACACACACACACACACACACACATAAATAAATAAATAAATTATAAAAAGAAGACCAACTGTCAGCTTGCCTTGATATTGCCTTTTGTGTGATATATTTGTTTCTGAAAACAGATAAAAAGGGGGTAGTATATTAACAAAGTTTAATATTAACAAGACCATGTGAGGAAGATATCATTGAAGTCAACCGACAATGTTAATTGTTAGAGTTGTCTTACTCGCAATCTCCTAATATCGCCCAATGATGTGAAAGCAAACTGTTTACCAGTATACACTTACTGCTGTCAGCTATGCTGCATAGACTAGTAACATGAACACCAATGACAGGAACAGTAACTAGGGTTTATTTAGTGTCCATTAGGTGACAGGGCCTGCACGGTTTCATTTATTTTACCCCCGATTTTGCAGTAATCCTGGAAGGTATGTGCTATTTGGTCAGTTTTACAGATGAAGGTTCCAGGAGGCTGTCATATGGCCAGCGCTCCATTGCTCTGGGCTTGGCGCTGGCATCTGAGTCATGCAATGTTGAATGCTAAGTATTGTGCCATTTACTGCTAATTCTGCCTCAAGGTGGCTTGCCATGCTCTGGATAATACACTGATGTTTGCTAGATGAAACTTTAGTCTAAACATTGAAAGAAGCACTGAGCATATTTTTCTTATTCCAGCATGAATTTAAGAGTCTCTCCATATCCGAAGATGGCACAAGTATTTATTTGGTGAAGAGAAAATTCCTGGCACCACCAGTGCATTCGGGGGCTTCAGTCTCAGCAATATGTACTTATCAAAAGGACATTTGGGGACAAAGGAAGCATCTGATGCTTGCTTGACTTCTTGTGAAAGCGCCTGCGATTAATCAGCTCAATCAGAACGCTGTAACTTTTCATTCTGTAAAACTCCACAGAGGGAATTAAGCCGAATGAGATGGAGTTCTAACTCACACTCTGCATGGGCTGGGGTTGCTGCTGCACAGAGCACTCCGGCTTCACTATGATTCTGCCCTCTCCACAGCACAACAAAACCAATGACCACCATGAAAAGTCACCTAGAGGAGTTTCCTCCCAGATTTCAACAGACGCCTTAGAAAAGATCTTAACAGAGATTTTAATGTTGCTTTATTTTTGAAATAGACGCATGAAAATGCAATGAAACAGTTAAGAAGCTGGCCAAAGTAGATTAATATTGTTGTTACTGAGCTCCACTTCTACAGGGCCCAGGTCCCTATCACTTTATAGTGAGGGAGGGCCTTTTATTTACTATTATTTTAAAATACAGATAACATGAAAGCTATTATTTATATCTTTCTAAGTTGACAGTTGAGTGGCACTAAAAACATCCACAGTATTGTGAGACTATGATTCACATCCATCACCAGAATCTTTCATCATTCCAGCCTGAAATCCTACACCCAGTCAACACTGATTTCCCACTCTTCCCTCTCCTAGGCTTGGCAACCTCCATATTTCTCATTGTTATTAGTTTGGTATCTCCAGGCTCCTTGCGCAAATAAAATTTTATAATATTTGTCTCTTGGCAACTGGGTTATTTCTTTGTGCGTAATATCCTTGAAGCATCTATGCGTCAGAATGTGCCATAGCTTTTCATCTGAATTACGTTCCATTTGTATATGGTACATGTGTGCTCGTGTGTGTTTGCGTGCATCTCTTGACCAAATGTTGACCTTGATCTTTAGGTACTATCCACCTTGTTTTTGGAACCAGATCCTTCTCTGACCTTGAGGTTAATAATTTAGGCTAGAATGCCTTGCCAGTGAACTCCAGGGATCAACCTGTCTCCACCTCTTCAGAGCTAGGGTTACAGGTAGAACACCTGACTGGCTTTTTTGTTTACTAGATTTTTGAGTTTTGGTATGTGTGCTGTGTGTGTGTGTGTGTGTTTTTAAAAGCATCCTGGGTCTATAGTCAAGTTCAAAAAGATGTTTCACTAACATATTATACATTGCACTTTATAATATACATATTATACTATAGATAATAATGTACTTCTTTATGGTGCTCTCTTGCATGTAGGTAATATATTTTGACGATGTTCCCAAACTCCCTTAATTTTTCTTGGGGTTGCATTGGGTCTGTGGTTTGATTTTGGTAGGATGGCCTTTCCATGGGTATGGCAAGTCTTTCCATCTTCTAGTGTCCCCCTTAGTTTTTTTCCACAGGGTTTTAAAGTTTTCATTATAGAGGTCTTTCACTTCTTTGGTTAAGTTTATTTCAAGGGATGTTTTGCTTGGATTTTTTTATTTTGAGACAGGGTTTCTCTGTGTAGCCCTGGCTGTCCTGGAACTCACTCTGTAGACCAGGCCTATCCTTAAACTCACAGAGATTCATCTGTCTCTGTCTCCTGACTGCTGGAAGTAAAGGCATGTGCCATCATTGCCTAGACTTTCAATTTTTTTAAGTGATTATGAATAGAATTGTTTCCCTGATTTCTTTTCCAATATATTTTTCATTGGTATATAAGGCTACTACTGACCTTTATATGTTCATTTTTGTATCCTGCCATTTTATGAAAAGTATTTATCAATTCTATGGATTTCTGGTAGAGTCTTTGAAGTCCCTGATGTATAGAATCATATCATCTTCAAATAGAGATGCTTTAACTTCTTTCTTTCCTTATTAGGTTCCTTTTATTTGCTTCTTTAAATAGTTGTAGCTAAGATTTTCAGTACTATCTTGAATAATGGTAGGGAAAGTGGAAACCCTTGCTTTCTCCCCTTAATATAATGTTAGCTGTAGGTTTGCCATATATACTATAATGGTGAGATGTTTTGCATATTTTGAATCGTGTTTGACATGATGTGATGTTGGTCTTGTCAAACATCTTTTATGTCTATCAAAATGCCTTTTGATTTCTGGCCTAGAATCCATTTATAAAATTTATAAAAATTTATTGATTGACATATTAAACCATCTCTAGAATAAACCCAATTTGATCGTGGTGAATGATCCTTTTGATGTATTATTAAATTGAGTTTGCATTTTGTTGAGAATTATTGCATATGTATTCACCTTGGAGATAAGTCAGTAATTTTTATTTTCTTTATCTGATTTTACTATCAGCTTTTGTATTTAGCTTCATGTAAAGTTTGTACCCTTCCTTCTCTATTTCATGGAATAATTTGAGAAACGTGGGTGTTACTTCTTCAAAAGTCTGCTAATTTCTTTTAATTGGGAGGTATTTGATTGCTCCTTCAATCTTATCACTTCCATAAAGTTGTTCAATCTTTTTTCTCTCTTCATAGTTTAATTTTTGTAGGTCATATACATCTCAAAATCCATATGTTGTATTTTAGAGTTTCCAGTTTGTTAGGGTATATAATTTTAAGTTAAGACCTAATGATTTTCTGAATTTTATTAATGCCTGTTATAATGACTCCCTTTCCCTCCAGTTTACTTAATTTGAGTCTTTTCCTTTCTATTTTTATATTAATTTTTTATAAATTTATAGATGAATAATGTACTTTTATCATTTCCACCCCTCCCTTCCCCTTATCAACCTCCTCCCATTTTCTCTCTCATACGTGTAACCTTTTTTCTTTGTCTTTATTTATTTCGTTTTGTCTGGCCAAGGAAAGGCTTATCTTTTTTTATCTTTTAAAAGTACTAACTTTTGTGTTCACTAAATATTTGTGGTTTTTGTTGTTCTTGTTTGCACTTAATCCATTTCTGACATGATCTTCCCATATATTTATTTGGAAATAAGTTTATTGTATTCTTTTGTAGCACTTCCCGGTGTATCACTAAGTTATTAATTTGAGATATCTATTTTTTCCTGATGTGAACAGTTAGAGATACAAACTCTTATGACTCCTTCCATTATGGCCTATAGATTTGGGGCTGTAGCGATTTTTAGTTTTTGCTTGTTTCCAGGAGTATTTAAATTTTCTTCTTAGTTTCTTCAAAGACCCATTCATCTTCCATGAGCGTGTTGTTTTAATGTTTACAAGTTTGTGTAGCTACTCTGACTGTTCACTGGTAGCCCTAATCGATGGCAAAGTGATAGAATACAAGGGATAATTTCAAGGTCCCTATATTTGCTAAGGTTTGTTCTGTTTCCTAATAGATGCTCCATTTCAGAGATGCTCCAGGGACTGCTGATGAAAGTCTGCATTCCACAGTGTTAGAAAGCAATATTCTGTAGTTGTCTGCTAAATCCATTTGATCAATGACGTCAGTTAATGCAAGTGTTCCGTTTCATTTTGTTGTGATGATCTTTCAGTTGAGAGGTGTGGGTTATTAAAGCCTCCACTCCTATTGTGTGGGGGTTAATTTGTGACTTTACATCTCTAAGTATTTGCTTTATAAGATTGGCTGCACCTGTGTTTAGGACATATGTGTTCAATGTGATCCTGCTGGACTGTGTTCTTCATGAGGATGAAGTGGCTTCCGTTACCTTTTGTCATTGGTGCTGGTGAGCCTGTTGTGACAGATGGTAGAACAGCAACATGAGCTTCTTTCCTGGGCCCATTTGACTGGAATGCTTTTTCATATCCTTTTACACTGAGGTAAAGTTTGTCTTTCGTGGTGAGGTTTGTTTCTCAGAGACAACACTAATATATTGCATCAAAAGCTCTTGCTTATACTAGTGTGTGTCGTTGAAAATTGAGACCATTAATATTCAGAGTTTTAATCCAAAGGTGTGTACTGATTCAAACTGTTTTGTAGTAGTTTTATTTTTTTTCCTTCCTTTCTTGCTTAACTTTTACTCTAGCATAGTTTTTGGATTATTTGTTTGCTTTAAAACAGGGTCTCACTATGCTGCCCTGGCTGGCCTGCCACTTGTTGTGAAGACAAGGCTGGCCTTAGAGATCCTCCTGCATCTGACTCCTGGGTGTTGGAATTAAAGGTGTGACCTTCTTTATATGGCCTCATGGATAGGATTGGTTGGATTTTTTTCTTTGTTCTAGAAGATTCCTTCAAGTATCTTCTTTAGAATGGTCATGCATTCCTTTAGTCTGTTTTAATCATGGAAAGCTTCTACTTTCCCCCTCAACTGTGACAGCTTTGCTGGATACAGTATTCTGGTTTGGTACTTGTTATCTTTCAGCACTTGAAACACATCATTCCAAGCCCTTCTTTTAAAGTTTGGTTGAATAATCTCTACTTACCATGGACTCTCCTTTATATGTAGCTTGATGTTTCTTTCTTGTTGCTTTCAGTTTTATTCTGCATATTTAGTGCTCCCGTTACAATAGGATGGAGTGGCCTTTTGCTCCCCTCTGCTTGCTGTCATAACAATGCCTCGATGTCTAGATTCACATCTCTTTTACTAACTCCAAGAGAAAATTTCCGTTTTGATTTTTTAAAAAAATGGTTTCTATGCCTTTAGAATGAGATTCTTCTGCTTCTTTAATGTCTGTAATGCATAGAATTTAGCATAAATTGCTGGCGCAGTTCACTGAGTGAGTTGGAAGGTTAAGTGTCCTATTTCTGCCTCCTCTTCCACCAGAGGTCCTCCAGGTTTGGAGGGGTGACACAGATGTCTCACTTATGGCTGAGCATTCAGCAGTCACCTTTTCCTTGGACTTGGACCATCTGCAAGTCTCTGTAGTGACTGCTCCAGGGCCACAATGCCTAGCTTTATCATCCCTCCTGTGAGGTCTGGGATCGAACTCAGGGTCTCGAGCTTGTACCGCAGACACCCCTGCTGCCGGAGCTCTCTCTCCAAGCCCTCCATTATATCCTTACATCACACTTCTTTTCTATGCTTGAGGATCGTATGGGCGATGCTACTTTATCTTAGCATTTTTTATTAATGCTACTGAGGATATGCCATTTGAAGTTCCCAATTTCCACTGCAAATTCCTCTCAAGTCAACTTTGATTCGGGAATGGCTTCTTTTAGAACACAAAGGGAGCCAGGCCTTGTGCTTTCTAGAGCTGCTATCTCCCCAGAGCACTCTGTTTTCCCCGAATCCTGTATGTTAAACTGGGCCGGCTGTGCTTCAACATGCACAAATGGGAGTCGGTGCATGGACCCTTCTGATTCTCCCCCACCAATCTGTTTCATTCTGCACAATGACATTAAAAGTCCCCTTCCCATCCCAGCTGAGATCTGCACACCACCTTCTGATGGAGATCTTGCCACCCCATCATGACCTCTGCTTTTGCCTTATGCTGGTCGTGTACAAGCACAGGAAGTATGATAGTAAAACGCCTGACTTTTGCATGTGTCCACACGAATGTTGCCCTTCAAAATTATCACCTTCTTCAAGGGACTGTCTTCCTGTCTATGTTACAAGCTGTATTATTTCATGGTGACCCTCTCCCCCCTTCCTTTAACTCAGTTCAGGCCCATCCCCTGGCCCTGACTGTGCCCTTGACTGTGCATCTTTGTCAGTGGAGTGGAGCTGGAGGACATGAGGACACAGACTGTTTGATGGATGCTTTTCATGATACAGCAGCTTGCTTCCTTGGAGCTGCCTTAGTAATCATTGCCTGGCTGTGCTCCAGGAAACCCTATTAGAGCATACTCAGCTACTCAGCTACCCAGCTCCACAGCCCCCAGTGCTCAGGGAAAGCAGTTTCTTCCCCTTTTCTCTTTTACCTTTACATGACATCACTCAACTCATTTCCTTTCCTGGACAGACTTATGATGTGTACCTGTATGTCCACACTGTGTTACAGAAAATAGAGTATATATTTATTATGACAACTTCATGACAGATGATGTAAAGTGTCTTAAGGAAAGGGGCCTTTTCTGATTCTTTACTAATGCCCCAAGGTCTAGCAGGAACTGTTGTTGCAAGGGGAGGGCCTGCTTGTTTGTCCTGGCCGCTCAGCTAGCTTAGCCCCAAAATAACCACACAGAAACTGTATTAATTAAATCACTGCTTGGCCCAATAGTTCTAGTTTCTTATTGGCTAATTCTTATATCTTAATTTAGCCCATTTCTATTAATCTGTGTATCTTCATATGGCAGTGGCTTACAGGGTAAAATTCCTATTGTCTGTCTCATAACAACACATAAACAGAAGGACCTCCTACACCAACCTGTGCTTCTGAAGACCCTTTGTATGTGTTCCCTTTAGATGCACAGTCTGATAGGTACAATGCAGTACTGGCTGATACAGTCCAAAATCAATGATCACCTCTCATTTCCCATGACTGTTGATCAGAGAAAAGCCATGGATCAGTTTCAGGGACCTCTGGGCTCTACACCATTCCTATAGTTACTTTTGACTAGCTGTAGACCAGACAA
Source organism: Bramus lutescens (assembly GCA_001685075.1). Taxonomy (NCBI): domain Eukaryota; kingdom Metazoa; phylum Chordata; class Mammalia; order Rodentia; family Cricetidae; genus Bramus; species Bramus lutescens. The sequence continues at coordinate 26,192 of LOEQ01000075.1, forward strand.
GAGAGAGGTCACCTATGTGATAGGATGTAGAACTTTGGCTCAAGATTTACCATTTTGACAATGATAGTTTTTAGTTCTTAAAACTCACCAGGAAATTCCTGAACTGGAGAGGATTTATAGATGGAGACATGAAAACCCAGAGAGACTCACATTCTCCTGTCCATGTCCTTAGTTAGGGTTTCTATTGCTGTGATGAGACACTAAAACCACAGTAACTCTTATGAAGGAAAATATCCATTTGGGGTGATAGCTTACAGTTTCAGAAGTTTAGTCCATTATCATGATGGCAGGGGTCATGGCAGCATGCAGGCAGACATAGTGCTGGAGAGGGAGCTGCTGCATGTTGATTTACAGGCAATAGGAAGTAGACTGATGGTCACACTGAGTGAAACTTGAGCAAAAGAGACCTCAACACCCACCCCCACACCCACAGTGACTCATTTCCTTCAACAAGGCCACATCTACTTCATCAAAGCCACTCCTCCTAATAGTGCCATTCCCTTTGGGAAGCCATTTTCTTTCAAACCACCACATTCCTCAAGCATACAGGCATCCCAACATCACAATACACTCACACCATATGGACAATGGTAACCCTTCCCATGATGCCCCAAGTCTTCATGTTTCTATTCTCTATCAGAGTTGTTATCATGTGACTCTCTCTGCCATCACTAAGCCTCATTAATATTCAAACATCTGAGAAGAAAAGTACCTTTGGTTTCCTTGATCTATGCCCCAGAAGAAGCCATCCCCAGACTATGACACAAGAGTCTATTTGAGCAATCTCTCTCCCTTCTGATAACTATGATCAGACAAAGCATCTATTGTTCTAAAATTATTCCTGCACGGCACACTTTGTACTATGATTCTTGCTCACTCCTGCTGTCCCCACTGCAGTGTCGCAGCTGCCTGCCTCTGACATCTGGCAGCAACTCTGTCTGGGGGAGCAAGCAAGTGACTGACAGTCTTATTCCACTGTCTTAGAAGAAACACCAGACTCCTATCCTGATGATGTTATTTGAAGGATGAGAAGCAAGGGAGGGAATAAGATTTACATAAAAAGATGGTTTTATGGCTGAAAGACACTTAAGGAAATGTTCAACACCCTTAGTCATCAGAGAAATGCAAATCAAAACAACTCTGAGATTCCATCTTACACCTGTAAGAATGGCCAAGATCAAAAACACTGATGACAACTTATGCTGGAGAGGTTATTGAGAAAAGGGAACAGGAACACTCCTGCATTGCTGGTGGGAGTGCAAGCTGGTACAACCCCTTTGGAAAATTAGGAAACAACCTTCCTCATGACCTAGTAATACCACTTTTGGGTATATACCCAAAGGATACTCAATTGTATCACAAGGACGCATGCTCAAATATGTTCATAGCAGCATTGTTTGTCATAGACAGAACCTGGATACAACTTAAATGCCCCTCGACCGAAGAATGGATAGGGAAAATGTGGTATGTTTACACAATGGAATACTACATAGCAGAAAAAATAACCACATCTTGAATTTTGCAGGAAAATGGATGGAGCTAGAAAACATTATTTTGAATGAGGTAATCCAGACACAGAAAGACAATTATCACATGTACTCCCTCATAGGTGGTTTTTAAACAAAAAGCAAAGAAAACCAGCCTACAAACCACAAT
>LOEQ01000075.1:37944-53326 GCA_001685075.1 Bramus lutescens
CCTGCTAAGTGATTGAGTTTCCAGACTCTATTCCCAGGTGAGTAGACACTTGGGAAAGTGAGTTTAGCTGATGGCTTGAAGGTGCTAGTATTGCAGCCTGCCTGCTACTGCTCAGCTGATCCAGGAGGAGGAGCCAGGACGCTCTGGAAAGGCTTCTGGTTGCTAGGAGAAGTTTTAGGTCTGGATTGCTTTCTGCAGGGAACAACTAGCCTCAAGTGTGAGGATCTGTGTTGAAAAGAACTCATATTCAAGAGAAATACCCCTTACAGCTGAGTAATTATTACTGCGATAATAGCAATGCCTGAGTTAGCTGCGTGCTTAACTGTGTGTAGGTATGACTCATCAACTGCCAGGCTTGGTTATTTCACGTACCTTAAGATGTGGACAATACGATTATTATTACCATTTTATGGGTGAGAAAATTAAGAGCATGAGAGATGAGCACCATTCTTCGTCTGAGTCAAGCTTCATTCTATTCCCTAAAAGGCCTTGATCTGGAACTAGAACTCACTCCTTGGACAGCAGTTTTGGTGTTGATTTTCTTACAGAGGCCTTCTAAGGTAGGCATCGGTGTTTAGAATTAATAAGTAGATAATTTTTAGAGACATACCAAGAGCTTTTACCAGTCGTTTTCTCCGGCACATCTCACTCAGTCTTGAACTACAGCAGTTGTTGAACGTGGCAGCCATGTACAGCATGGTGTGCCCCAACATCAGGCTTTTGCTTTGTGGGTACAGAACCTGGACGCAGTAGTTCAGCACAGGGTTCTCACACTTGAGTGCATCAGAGTCACCCAGAAGGGTTTTAAAACACTTTGTTTTATATTTGATAGGTCTGGGATGTGCCTGGAACTTTTCCATTTCTAATATCTTCTAAGATGCTTTTAATGTGGTTTTAGAGAATCTTTTTTGGTTTGGTTTGGTTTGGTTTGGTTGGTTTGGTTTGACCCTGAGTCCAGGGTGGCCTTAGATTCTCAGCAACGCAGAAGTCCTTCCAAGGGAGATCCAAGGGAGAACCATTTGCCAGGAGAGAGAAGGGCATGGATCCAGTACTCCTGCAAATAAGGTTAAATTCGCAAACTGATGTGACAGGAGAATGCTCAGTGTTTGTGGCAGGACCGCCCAAGGGAGAGTAGTCAAGAACGTTGGTTTCCATGAGAAGGCAGGATGTGAGCTGAGAATGAAGGATACCTGGGGGTGCTTTCCAGAAAAAGCAGCACTTGCAGAGGTCCTGTGGCTCAGAAGAGCAAACAGTAGTCTGGTAATACTTGGAAGAGCTGTTCTGGGAGTGTGGAATGGCGGCACAATGATGAAGCTACTCAGACAGGCAAGGACTAGGCTAGAGCTGGCGGCCAGTGAGGTCTTGGACCTGCTCAGAGAATGGGTGCCGAGTTTACCTATGAGGATTTAAAGGCTAGGTCAGAGACTGCATTAATTATGAGTGGTACTGGTAAATCAGAGTTGCTTTGTCAGGAATGTTACAGGGCTTCTGATTGGTCCTATCAGAGGATGTTGGAAATGTATTCCATGGCAGCACCTATGATTTCTGTTTAATCTGAATACCTTTTTATTTGTTCTTTGGCAGTTTCACACATATAAACAATATATCCTGATCATATACACCCCCTCTCTCCTAGATACCCCAACCCTGTTATGTCTTCTTTTTTGTTGTTAGCAAATGCACTAAGTCCAGTCAGTGCTGCCTGCTAGAATGTTGACCCATCCTTGTTGACTTGATTGTGTGTAGGTAACCATGGTAGCAATGAGTTCATGGGTACGGTGGTTGTGTCGCGAAAGATAGCATTTCACAACATCCCATCTTCTAGGCCTTCGGTTTGCTCTTTCCTCCTGTTTTCTAAGATGTTCCCTGAGTGTTGGCGGAAGAGTTCTATCGACGCCTTGTTTAGGACAGAGCACTAGATAGACACTGATGTCAGTGCTTTGACCAGGTCTCTTCATTAGCAGAACAAAACTACAGTATTTGGTTGGGACCTGGGGCATGCAACCTTCTGAGCCATGGGCTTTTAACCAGCTTTATAGCCCTTGGTCTGAATTGTCTGTGGGTCTGGCTTCAGACCAATCCAAAGCAGTTGGTTGCTCTCTATAACTTTTGTGACATCATTGCCACACAGGGCACATCTTTGCTGGAAGGCTGGTATTATAGCATGAGGGTTACTGCGAGGGTGCCATCAGTGACCTTTCACCCCCAGTGGCCTGTGTAACATGTTTTGTCACAATGAAAGCTAGTCACCAGGGCGCACGTTTTCATATTGGTTTCAGCTTTATTTCCCTACGTCCTGTGCCAAAATGTGTTGTCTTCAGCAGTGAAGATTTAGCATCTAGTTCTGGAGAGCCTGTGATTCCTAATCTCACTCCTCATTAATAATCCTGCCCCCTGTTACATTGGAACATCACTACCACCTATGTGTAGCAATACACAAATACTCCCAATTATGGCACCATCGCCATCAGTCTGCTTTCAAGAAATAGCCTTTCTCCCTCAGCCTTTTTGCCTGCTGTGGCTGACCCGCTGTCCTCCCTCACCTGTACCTTCTGTGTCGGGGCTGTGAGTGTGTGTTACCTAGACTGACTCAGTGTCGCACTTGCTTTTCATGCAAATAGATGTTTTTTATCTGCACGAAGTTCCCTTGTCTTTGCTCAGCCCATGTGGGTACTTCATACTACTCATTTAGAGAGCCCAAGGGAATGAGTTGAATTTGACTACAACCTTCCACGTAGCTGGCAGAGGTTCAAAATGCTTACCTATGGTGCTTTTGGTTTTCAGCCTGGATAGAATGGAAGAAGACCTCATGAGTCTTTGCAAGGTCTGTGGTCATAGAACCTCTGCAAGGTGTGTGGTTCAACATCTTCCTCTGCCTCCTGTCCCCAGCACTTACCACCAGGCTCCCCACTGCTGGCTCATGATTATGATCATTTTGGCCTCATTATCCTTCTGAATCTTATGCTTCTCTACTTTTCACATGGAACTGTAACTCTGACTTCTTTCTTTGGAAAGTGATCAGGTGTTTGCTTTCTTTTCCCCTTCACTGTGCTCTTGCTGACCCCATCCCCATGTCCACACCGTGTATTTGAGATCATTTGGTGTTTACATGCACGACTAAAATGCTGCTGGATGGGAGCCATGCCCTGTGTTTTCATTCTTGGTTATCTCCCCTGCCCCTTTTAAATGTGTTTTCTCTCTCTGTATTACGACTGATCCAACGTGATTTTTCTTTTTCTTTTTCTTCCAGTTGTCTTTGCCCAGGCTGCTTGTAAGTGTTATGACATTCTTGTGTGGGCACCTTCCAGAGATGTGGCTGGGGATGGGCTGCCAGCTTCAAAATCTGCATGGCTCTGCCTACCATCGGGCACTTTGACACTTTATCCACAGTGCCTTTTCTCCATTCATATTTAGGGATTGAATGAAGGTAGAATCCCAGAAAAGCATCTTTTCTGGATTTGGAAGCATTTTCCATTCCTTCCCAACTTATAGTATTGTTTGAGAAGCATGAAGCCAGTTCTAGTGTTTCTGGAAAATGTCAGGCTCTGCCCTGTGCACCTAGTAGCCACTGTGTCCAGTCTACTGTCCCTTCTTTGGTGTCACCTTCTCTCTGCTTGGTGACCTTGAATAATGGTTGTGTTCACAGCCTGCCGGGAACAGAACAGGCATGCCGATCTTCACCTTTGGGCTAGTGTTCTGTTGTGAAAGCAAGCTAAGTTGTTGCTGTGGGTTTCTCTTCCTCTGGCTTGGCAATTAGCCTTTTTAGGTGATGGAGCTATTCAGTTCCTCTCCATCTTGATTTTGAGACTCATCTCTCACCGAACCGATAGGGCTAGACTGGCTGGGCAACAAGCCCACGGATCCTCCTGTCTCTCTCTCTCCCTAGTCTTGGGATTATACAGACCTGCACTGCTGTGTAAGATATTTTTCATTGGTTCTGGGGGTTCAAACTCAGGCCTTCATACTTGTGTGGCAAGCACTTTGCCCACTGAGCCATTTCCTCAGTCTGTTTTTATTTTTTGAAAATATAGACTCCAGCAAAGATGTACATATTGTATTTCATTTGGGTGCCAGATCTCATAAATTTCTTGATTGAATAGCCTTATTCACACACGTGCATGTACATATACATACATGTTTTTCAAGATATTTATCTTTTTTGTAATGTAAAGCCTACCTCAGTTGTCTTCACAGCATTCCCATTTTGGATTTATCTGATTGCTTCATTGTTATTAAATTTGGGCGTACATTCTATTATAGACTTGGGATATAATTCAGTGGCATTGTGGTTGTCTAGTATCAAAACCAAATTTCATAATTAATGCTTGCTAACTGATATCACATCAGGAGACAAGTAATGTTGGGTTGGTTCTTCTGTTGGTGATGCCAAACCTGGTGGACTGGAAGGGCTAGCTGTCACATTGTTTCTCTTACAAGTGTATGTCCCAAGCATAATTCTAGAGTGATTCTTGAGGCTGCCTGTATCTGGTTCTCCTGCCTGGTGCATTATTTCTGTGGGGGGGATTATAGGTGGTGATTTTTCTAATTTAGTTAATCCATCTGCTCTTACTGTTATCTGAAAAGAACTCTGTTATCCATTCAGTTAATCCATCTGCTCTTAATTGTTATCTGAAAAGAATTCTCCTTCCTTCCTTTTTTTTTCTCATTCTCTGTATTAGTTTCTGGTGGGTACTGCTGTTGCCCAAATGAGTTGGCATTAGAATAAGAGAAATGTATTCTGACATCAGAGTTATCAAGCCTGAGCTTCCTCCTCCAGCTCTCAGAGCTCCAGGTGTCCTGGCTTGTGTCTGCATCACTCCAGTCTCTGCCTCTGTGATCACAAGGCTTCCTCATCTTCCAGCTGTAGAATATTCATGGTGTTTTTTAGGAGAACATTTATCGCTGGTTTTAGGATACACCTGGATAATCTGGAATGATCGTTTTGTCTTGAGACAATTACATCTGCAATAAGTTTATGCAAGTTCTAGCAGTCAGAACAAGATACATTTTGTGAACTCTTTCTTTCAGTCATCTTTATTATGGTCTCTTTCTAAGAGTACTGTGTACTCATGCATTGTCTTTGAACGCTTGTGGCTTCTCCATGCTCTGGGCTCATCTTGTTCTTCTTGTGTTCTGAATCTGGGATGACCCATCTCTCCAAGGATCCCTGCTCCTCACAGTGGAGCCACAGCCCTGTGCTTCACTGATGGCCATTGTTGTCCTCATTCTATCACTCTGCACACCTGGGAAATGCAGCCATTTTTTTTTTCTGTGAGTTTTTGGTGATACTTCCAATATAAATTTCAGCGTGGCTCCCNCCCTCCCTCCCTCCTTCCCTCCCTCCCTCTCTCCCTCCCCTGTTTCACACTGACATTTCCTTTTGCCCACAGTGAAAGTCTTGTGGCCAATATCAGTGGGTTTACTCATTTGTTCTGTCTACAGGTAAAACACTAATGATGTTTCAGTAATAAATTCTCGGCTTTATAGTGTTGCTAAAACTGTTCAAATTCGCTAGCAACCAGACTTCAGATTTTTGAATTTGGGTCCTTTTCCAGGCTAGTAATATGCACTACAATTCTCAAGTTTTGGGCAGGGGCAAAGCAAAGCAGAGCCCTGTGGCACCCACACTCTGGATCCTGAGGGGAAGCTGCTCATGCTCACAGTAGATAAGGCACTGTGCTGCTCGGCCAGCATGAATAGGCATTTTTGGTTTGTGATGAGTGTTTACTGTGTATAAGCCTTGCACATGGTACAGAAAAGAGCTACCAGAACTCTCTGCTGCCTCACCATGAAGTTCCCGTCACTAGCTTGCTTTTCCATTCTCTGTTGGATTTTGCAAATACAGGCGCACTTGTGTGTCTGCATGCATGCCATCTTGTTGAGATGTGTGAGGATTTGTGGAGGCCACCCCCTTTTCTTGCGGTGTAGTGATCCTCTGAGCAGTATCCTATGGGGAGGGGCCGTGCTTTCCAGATACTCCTGCAGAGGATAGACTTCTGTACAGGCTTCCACTAGCTTCATGACAAGTGTCCCCCCTAAAGAATGTATTTGCAAATGTTTATTTTGTACACATGTGAGAAAAGGGAAGTTGGGGTCCCCTTTTGTGTGTTCTTAGATTCATCGACAGAAGTACTTAAAAACAGACGTGCAAAGAAACTCAAGGACTAGGCCGGGCAGTGGTGGTGCACGCCTTTAATCTCAGCACTCGGGAAGCAGAGGCAGGTGGATCTCTTGAGTTTGAGGCCAGCTTGGCTACAAGAGCTAGCCTAGCTCCAGGACAGGCTCCAGAGCTACAGAGAAACCCTGTCTCGATAAATAAAACAAGAAAAAAGAAACTCGAGGACCATGTTATCAGAGAGGAAAACAAAAGGACAGGCAGGCTGTAAATCCCCACGGGAAGAAGGGCTAGAGAAGAGAAAGCCATGAAAGCCGGCTAACTCACACAGCAGAGGGCTGTAGAAAGAAAGAGAGTCACAGTTTATGTTAGAGTGCAGAAAGCAGTGAAGCAGCTTTAGAGAGAAAGGGGCAGGGTCTTCAGCGGCAGTGCGAGTGCTCAGACTGTCCCTGCTGCAAGCTTAGGGTTCTGGCCAGTATCCAAAAACCAGAGAGGGAAAAAGCTACACTTGAGATAGAACTCTGCCAAGCTTGAGGTGTAGAGGGCTCAGCAGTGAGTCTGAGTGAGCTCCCATGTGGAGGGAAGCGCTCTGGGATGTATGTGTGCATATATCTCATTCAAGGGTTAGTTATCATTGTCAGCTTACATGAACGAACGGATGGTCCTCTGACCAGGTGATTGACTGGCCCATTTGAATTACCTCTTGAGAAAGCAACGGTGTCTTTGTAATGTTTAATTTGGGGGCAGTTTGGAAGGCAGTGTCTTTTCCAGGAGCCAGAGATAGGGCTCAGACTTCCTTCTGTTGGCCTCCTGTTGGCCTGCAGGAATGCTGTGCCAATGGTGGGCTAGTCACCTACCATGGTTTGAACGAGAATGGCCCTTGTAGGCTCATATTTGAGTGCTTGGTCTCTAAGATGGTGGAACTGTTTGAGGAAGGATTAGAAGTTGTGGTTGTGTTGGAGGAGGTGTTTTGCTGGAGGTGGACTTTGAGCCCAAGATTCCCTCTCTTGCTCCCTCTGCCTCCCACTTGGGCATCAGGTGTAAGCTCTTAGCAGCTACTGCTTGCGTGCCCTGTCTGCCGCCTTGCTTCCCACCGTGATGATCGTGGAGTCACCCTTTCAAACTGTTAAGCTTCCAGTTATGTTATTCCTTTTATGAGTTGCCTTGGTCATGGTGTCTCTTCGCAGCAGTAGATCTGTGATCAATCACAACCTAACACTATCCCTACAGTTTAATCTCTACTTCCCTACTTCTCTTTTTGAGTGGCTGAGCATCCTTCCAATGTTTGAAACTACTGGTATGTCTTTTTTTCTCTTGAGTTTTTCGTATACTTTCCTCTCATTTATTGGGAGTACGTTGGAAATGATAGTGTCTCAAGCCTGATTCAATAGAATACAAGGTTAAATTAGTTTTTGCTCTGGGTTCTTGATACAGTTGTCCTAAACTCTTGTAATATTCTGAGTGATGGGAATGTCTTCTGCCCCTTCTTAAAATACTCAAGTTTATGCCAGGGAGCTGGGTTAGCCTGGGCCCCAGGCTGTCACAATGAGATTGCCATCAAACTGGAAGTGTCAGCCCCACTCCCTGGACGTGGGAGTGCTGACCACAGACCTTGGTACAGTGAGATTGGGTTGGTGAAGCTACTGGAAGGGCATGGCCACTATCCTAATTCTGACCTTGGCATATGCTGGTGCTTCATTTGACTGTTTCCGGTTACATCCTCTCTAAACAGACCAACTAGTAATTCTAAGCAGCTTGTCCTCCAGTGCTGTATCTACTCTAGCACTGAGTGGGCAGTGGGGGCGGGGGTCACAGGAATACAGCTGTGCAGTTGGTCTCTCAGGTGGAAAGAGCTCCATGGTATAAAGCCCTGCCTGGGAGGTCTTGGTGGCAGAGTGGGTGCATTTGTTGGGAACCCAGACTGGCATTTAGAGAGTTGGTGAGTGGGTTCCTGGAGTGGGAAAAGTCCACACGTTCTGTGTCAGAAGCAGGGCTTAGGATCCCTGTTGTCAACAGTTTCCTGTTTCTCATGCCATTCTTCACAACTTGGTCAAGGAGTGGCAAGTACCTCGAGAAACAGGCCATCAGAATCTCAAGGAACAAGGGCAGCATTCAGCTGATAGACAAGTGAAGAAGGACGCTAAAAGAGAAAGCCCACACTAGCTCAGAATTGAGTATAATAAAAGGTTATATATCTAGGGGTAGACTCACAGATCACAATCCTTTGCTCGAATGGGGACTGACAACCAAATCCAGCAGCCAGGAAAGAGGCCAGACACGTGGCATATATAGTATATATTTTACATTGGCATATATAGTATAAGAGACCATGCCCAAGTGGGCAGGTAACTTAAAGGCAACTGGGTAGGAATTCCTACAGCAGACAACGTTTGGGTATTAGAGTTGAAGGTGAAGGGGAGCATGAGCCATAGTGGCAGGAGGCAGGGTACAGGGAGACTGAGTTCTGAAGCCAGAAAAGGCAGAACATGAATGAAGATCAGTGGGCTTGGGCAGAACCTCACATTGGCCTCTCTGCCCCGAATCCTACCTCTGTGCCTCTTGTGGGTGCAGCCTGTTGGTGGTAGACCTTTTGGCAGGTTTTAGCCCTGGCATATGCTCTCCATTCCAGCGCTGTGGACTGACCATGGCCTGGAATTCAAATGTTGAGAAAATGGAGCCCTGATTGGGTCATGGTGTTGGAAGTCTCGTGAATATTAATGCCCCAGAGGGCTGGTCTGTAAGTCTACCAAGTAATTACTTGTTAAGAATGTGTCATCCACAAACCTGTGAGCTCTCATAAGACAAAAGCCTGTTTGTCCTCACAGTTGTTAGCCTCCAAATTGGATGGAGCACAGTTAGGTTGTTTGTAAGTCTTGGAGTCTGGAACTTGGTCACAGCTGCCTGAGGTGACTTACACAAGTCCAGGAATGTTTATTGTGAAGTCTCGGTGGCTCTCGTGGTAAGCGTCTAGTTGCTGAGACGAGTCACGGTTCTCTGTATGCCCTGGGCCCACATCCACGCCACCTTTGCTTTTTAAAAATGTCTTTCCATTCTGCAAATGAGACAGTTTTAAGAACACCGCAGAGAATAGACAAGTGTCAAGGCAAGGAGCAGTCACTTAGGGCTGTGTCTTTTCAGATAGAGTGGTTTCATCTGTCCCTCTTCAGGAAGTTGTAACTTGGGACAAGCCTTGCTCTTTCCCTTAGAAAATGAAGCATCTATGCTCTCTGCTTTCCAGGGATATAAATGCCTAAAACTTACTGTGCAGAAAGGCCAGTGTGTGTAGAGAACATGGAAACAAGCTGCTGGGATGGGGGTTTCCTTGCAGGCTAGCAGGGCAGTGGAGGCTCTCTTCAGAGTGCCTTTCAGATCTTTTGACCACTTTTTTGTTGCTTGGATCTTTTTTTTTCTTCCTTCCTGGTTTAGCTATTTTGAGTTTCTGTAACCAAAATAAATAAGTAAAGTAGAACAACAAGAGGAAACATTTGGCCTTCTTCAAACAGCCTGCTTTTCAGAGGGAGTCTGAATGTGCTAGGGAAGAAAAACGATGCTGTCAGGGTGCTGAGACCTTGCAGTGCTATTCTGAGTATCTTTGAGCATTTTTATAGCATTTTCAGAAATGCAAACAGAACACACCACTTCTCGTTGATGTCAAGACTCTAGGTTCCTGGGCTTCATTTATGTTTTTATTTAAAGAAGTGAGCAGGCAGCTGGTTTATGGCAGCAGCAGCAGCAGATCGGAGGTGTGGGGCAGCTCAGCTCTAATCAAGAGAAAGAATTCAATACCTGGGCTGCCCATGGGAGCTAGTGGTAGGCAGGCCTTATGGGATGGCCATGAACTCTGAGGGGTCCTCTGAAGGAGACTGCCAAGGTGGGATCTTTTCTTTTTTCCTCTTAGTTTCTTTGCGAATGTGTAGTTTACTTCTGATTCCCTCCTCCCTTTACTCCAGTACACCTTAATTACTTACGGGTGGCGTATCCAGGTTCTGAATGTGGTGCAGGAGACCCCACCACCATCACCACACACACACTGAGGCATTCAGTGCCCTCTTCAGGCCCCCATTTGCCTGTGTTCTCTACCCCATCCCCACTCACTAGTACAGTTGCAGCAGTGGAGGCCTCCTGGGTCACCTGGCTGTCCTACAGTGAGGAGTTGAGCTGTGGTCTGTTTTATAGATGGGGAAACTGAGGTGTACAACAGTTACATATTTTGCCCTGGTTTAATCTTGCAGTGAGTCTGTGCTGTGTCATACAAGGACCAAAAAATATTTCCTATGACATTTGCTAGCTTTTAGGTTTATTCTTTGTTTAAACATTTTGATAAAATACACATAATATAAAATTTACCACTTTAGCGTTCTCTCTCTCTCTCTTTGTGTGTGTGTATCTGAGTATGCTAATATGTACTGTATCATGTTTCTCTCCCAGCCTGTGTTTTAAACATTTCTAAGTATATGGTTCAGAAATGCCAAGTATATTCATATATTTTATAACCTGTCCCCAGGATATTTTAATCCTCCCCATCTGATGCTGTGGACCAATTATATAGCTCCCCCAGCCTTCCCTCCAGCTCCTGGTTATTGTGCTTTCTATCATAGGAATATGACCACAGTGAAAACTTCTTCATATATTCATACATGTGTGTACACATGTGTATGTGCCTGTGTATGTGTGAGCATGCACATGTGTATATGTGAATGTATGTGTGTGCATAAATGTATGTGTGCATGTGTGTGTGTATGTGTGTGAGTGCTTAGTATTTTTACTTTGGCTCATCCACATTGTAGCATGTATTAGAATTTCCTTCTTAAGTCTAAGTGATATTCCACTGTGTTTATCACTCTGTTTATTGTTCATCTGATCAAGGTACTCAGGTTGCTTCCACCTTCATGCTGTTGAAAATGATGCTGCCTGGGTATAATAATAGCTCAAGGCCTTGCTTTCAATTCTTTTTATTAATTCTTTGAGAATTTCATACATGTATGCAATATATTTGACCATATTCACCTCCTACTCCTTCCTCTAATTTGTTTTTAAAATAGATTTATTTATTCTGGTGGTTGTATACACCATCTGGCATGAGTGTTGTGGTGGTCAGAGGATAACTTTCAGGAGTCTGTCCTCATTCTACCTTGTTTTAAAGGCCTCTCTGGTAGTTTCTGTTGCTGTGTGGTATACTTCAGGCTAGCTGGCCTTTGAGCTTTCTGATCAAGTTTTCTGTACAAGTGCTGGGATTATAGCTCTGTGCCACCCCATCTGGCTTTTTAAAGTGGATTCGGGGAGCTTTCATAGCAAGCAGTTTTACCTCCTGAGCCATCTCTCTGGTCCCTGTTCTTTGGTTTCTATATGCAGAGCAGGTAGGTCCTATGGTAATTGTGTTTTAAGGTTTTACTCCACAGCAGCCACATTGTGTTCTTCCCACCACTGAGCTGGAGACCCAGGCCACAGTTCATTCTTTTGTCATAGCAGCCTTTCTCGTGGTCCTGAGGTAGGTGTGTAAGCTTTTCGTGAGACAAGTCCTGCAAGAAATGCTGCTTTGCTGCAGTTTCTGATAGGATGTAGATAATATGTGTGTGGGGTGTGTGTGTGTGTGTGTGTGTGTGTGTGTGTGTGTATTTGTGGGTTCCTATTAGAGATCAAACCAACCATGGGCTGATGATATTAAAAATGGTACTCAGCATGCAGAGCTTTTCTTCTGGTTAGTCCCTAAACAAAAGCATAAGCATAATATTACATAGTGTTTGTATTGTAGGAAGTAGTGTAGAGGTGATTTCAAGTGTGTGTTAGGTTATATACAAATACAAGATGAGGGAGACGTATGCAGTTGTGATTCTTCTTGCCGGAGAGGAGTCCTGAAACCTTGGCAGCATGGATACAGGGGTTAACTGGATTTGACTGGATTGAAATGGGAGGCATTTTCCTTTCTACCTGCCCTTTTCTTACTGGTGGGAGATCCAGCAGCCTCCTGTCTTCCTTCATTGGGCATTTGATATGGCTGAAGAGGACAGGGCTGCATACTGTGGCGGTCCTAGGTGGTCAGTTGTCATTTTGTCTGGACCAGTTCCCTGAACTTAGGTGATGGAATGGCACGTTCTTCTAACCAAGCAATAGTGATTTCTTTCTGTGTACTGTGTCTGCGGGGCCCTCAGTTATTCTGAGCATGGTGGTATTGAATCTGCTTTTTGAAGAAATATATTAAATCTACTGTATATGCCTGCCCCACTATACGTATGCATCTGCTATGTTTTTCCATGACTGGCTCCTCCAGAGACACCCACCCCCCATTCCTGCCTTCTTTGCCCTGCCCTACACTTGCAGTCCCCTCTGCTCAGAGTCCCCCACCTGCAGCCCCCCTCCCACTATTCACATCCCTCCCCTCCTCTCTCCTTTCTCTTGGTCTCATCCCTTCACTGCCAGAGTCCTATTCCACACATCCATACCCCGCCCCATGACTTAATGACTGCCAGGAACAACTGTGTCACACAGGGTCTGCCCACACTGATGGCTCCCCCTGTGGAAAATGAGCCCTGAGTGCTTCCTCAGACAGGGTACAGCCCACTGAGGGTCATATTTGTGGACAGAGGGACAGGTGTGAATTGTGCCCCTGGGCGTTTGGTTTAAACCCCCTTCCCCACATGCTGGCCCTCTTTGGCCCCACGAACTCTAAATGAAAAGACTGACTTAACCATTCAAAAATTTAAATCTCTAGTCTATGAATTTTCATGAAAATCTGGAAATAGAAAAGTAAGTGCTCAGTGTGGGGATGATGGAACAGGCAGTACAAAGAGGGTAAAGGTCATGATGCTCATGACTGGTGTGTAGAGAAATGTCTTTCCATCCAGAAATTGCACAGTTCTGCATCTAGGCAGGTCTCTGTATTGGTCCTTGGGAAAGTCTTTGTAATTCTTTCATGTAGATGTCTACTTTTTTGTTTATTTGTTTGTATTTTATTTCCAGCGAATGTCTTCACAGTCCCCCTAAAGATCCAATAGCAATTCTGATAAATTTTCAACAGCAAGCAGGGACATTGGCCCCAAGGCTTATTGTCATCCAAAGAAAAAAAATTCTCCTTTTCCTTCCATGGTTATCCTTGGTATATGTACACCCCCCGTGTTACTCTTAAATAACGTCGTTCATGTTGTTGTGAGTGTTCTGGATCTGGTTGGATGGCAGCAGCCTTTAGATCAGGAAGGGACGGCTGAATTTATTTTTCCTCGTGTCTAGTGTCCCTCTTCCACCCTTACTTTCTTTGCACCTGTGATTCTAAGCTTGACTCTTTGTTCTCAAGCCCTGTGTGCGGTGGGATGTAGATGCAGGTGGGAAAGCAAGGGTTTGCAACAGTGCACTGGTGTCTGTGTTTTCTACACCAGCAACCTGACAAACAGGCTGGCGTGGCTTACTCTGTTCGGGGTCCCCAGGTACTGCTTCCGCTGCTGTCTCTATAGTTTGCACCCTTGAATGATGAGGCCCCATGTCACCTGAGCTTTGTGGGTACCAGAGCAATGGGGAGAGTGGTGCTTTAACAACTTTGCCTGGTCTGATGCTGGGGTACTGGGGAGAGGTGTTTTTTGTTTGTTTGTTTTGTTTTTGTTGTTGTTGTTTTTTTTGCCTTTCTTGCTGTCTTTTTAACAACTCCATTTTCAAAAGAAAATCTAAAGAGATAATGCAGGGGAGGTATATTCCTATTCTTTGAGAAAAAATGCTGCCACATTGTCCTTAGGGTCATCCTACATCTGTTTAACAAGCAAAAACCAGAGAAACGGTGTGGTTGCATTTCCTGAAGCACCCAGGTCTCTCTGTTGGTAGCTCAGGTGCCTTAGAGAAAGTAACACTCCTTATCACTTCATGCTTGTTTCTTTGATAGTTGGGAAGTCAGCTGTCCGTTGTTTGTTTTAGAATGAGTCTCTCCCTGTAGCCCAGAAACTTGCTATACAGCCTGGCTGGCCACAAACTCGCGGTCCTCCTGCCTCAGCCTCCTAAGTGCTGTGATTATATGTATGACTCACCATGCCTGGCTCGTCAAAGCAGTTTTGCTCTTTGGAGGTGAAAAGTTGTTAGGTGTTTTCTTTCTGTTTCTTCCTACTGTCTTCACCAAGTTTGATCCTCTGCAAACTCTGACTTGTAAAGATTGGGATATGTTTGTGTTAGGAGGAGTTCCAGAGAGGACTTTGAGTGTGACACAAGATCCGTGCGTGTTTTGCTGCAGAGATTTGCAGACAGTGAATTCCAACTCTGGGAATTAGCCACATCTGCTGTGAATGCCCATTCCCAGCAAGCTCTTCTGCTCCTGGGGAGTGCCAGGCTCTTAGGGCAATTTGCAGCTGGATAGAAAGGTTCTGGCTTTATGGGAACCTTATGTGACCTTCTGAGATTTAGTTTTAGTTCATAATGTCAATATTCAAATAACCCAGGATACTTGGAGCTTCTCTTCCCCTTCTGGCTAACCCAGTTGCCCTCCCCAAAGGTGTCTGAGTCATCCAAATAGATTTGTTTGCACCCCGTGTCTCTAAACAACATTGAGACACTTTCAATGTGCTGATGGCTTTAGATCATCAGCTTTTCTGTATTTGCCATCTTTATATATGGAGGAAAGCTTTCTCTGCAGAGCATATCCCATTCATCTGATGGTTGCACAGAACTCAGGTACATATACATCCTACTGTCCTCATTAAGATGGAAAGCCTTTGCATAGGAGCTTCAGCATGAGAGTTCTGCTCCTGCCAACTGGTTCTTACAGCACCCAGGACTAGTAATAGAACCCTATCTCAAAACCTGCTCAGGGCTCCAAGATCAGCTGTTTTAAAGTTCTCCTTGCCATCCCTGCTAGTTAGAGTTCTCTAAAGGAGCAGCCCATAGAACGAACACACACACACACACACACACACACCATAGAGTGCACTTACATGTGTGTGCATATACACATTTATTAGTAAAAGGCGAAAGATTTCTGAAGTCTGAAGAGATACCAGAGTATACACATTTATTAGAATGTAGTAGATCAGCTTAATCAATACTCTGGAAATAGTACAACAGTTGCATTGTACCAGAGAAAGCCAAGAGTCTGGTATTTGCTTAGTTTGACAGACTGGTGCCTCAGCAGTCCCTGTCTATGCCAAAGACCTGGAGGATTCCTGGAGAGCCACTGGTCCTCAGCCCATATTCAAAGGCAGGAAATGTTGGTTCTAATATCTGAGAAAGAATCAGCAGCAGCCACAAAGTAAATTAATTTGGTAGCAAGAGGCAAGGCCAACTGATCAAAAGGCAGGT
>LOEQ01000075.1:72050-100485 GCA_001685075.1 Bramus lutescens
GGCTGCTGTCTGTCCCCAGAGCTTTGCCCCATTCAGATGTTTCATGTGCTGCAGTGATGCACTGTGGCTTCTTGAGTCTGGCTTCTTTGACTTAGAGTGATGTTTCCAGTGTTATCCACTACCTTTCTTTTCATGGGTGAAGCTATTGTGAACCGTGTTGCGGTGAATATAAGTGACGTTGTGTAGACATGTGGCTTTTTCTTGTGTACTCAGGGATGAAATAAATCTACACTGAAAAGGCCAAAATTAGACTGTCTATAGTTAGAGAAGACACACATTCATATGTATAAAGCCCAAAGGCTCCCCTTAAATGGAATATACTATAGCTAACCAAAGAGTTCAGAGTTGAAGGGTACAGTCTATATGGAAATCCTTGAAACTTCACCCTTGCAGCTTTTAGCCTTCTCTGGTGCTTGGACCACAGTGGTGATCACCCTGGGAGCTTCCCTGGCTAAGAGTTTCCTTGATAAATATTAACTCAAGCTCTTCAGGAGAAAAACCGTATCTTATTTTGTAGGGCACTAAACAGAGATTTTACTGTTGTATTTCTTTTGAAGTCACACCTTTATTGGGGCACCATACATATAACATGTAATTCACTGTTTAAAGTGTAATTCGTTGGTTTCTGTTGAAATCCCAAAATAGCACAACCCTCACCAGATCCAGCTTACTATAGCTATACTATAGCTATGATGCCCCAGAGCTACCGTGTGGCAACCCTGGGCAATTGCTCACCTCTCTGTCTGCCTAAGGCCACCAGTTGGCTTCATCATCCCTATGGCAACCCTGGGAAGCTGCTCACGTCCCTGTCTGCCTGAGTCTACCAGTTGGCTTCTTCATACTGATAGACTGATGCCATGTTGGCTTGGCTGTGATGGCTCCTTTCAGTTAGCATGTTTCCAAGGTTCATCCATGGTTCATTGGGACTGTTCTTGGGCTCATTGGCCGTCTTTGTATCTTTGGGTATTTTTTTAAGGTTTTCCTTCTCATTGCTGGATTATAATAGATTTTATATATTTTTATAAGTTCTTTACCACAGATTTTTTGCATATTGTTTTACCAGAAAATAATCAGCATGCACTTGGAGAGATGGAAGAGCTCCTCTTTTTGCATGGGCTGTGACTCAACTAATACCTTGGAGAAGTCCAACACCCTCCACAATTTCTTAAAGCCTTCATAGGTCAGGTGACAGTGTGGCCACCCAAGAGTAGTCTCTTTGTCCCCTGCCCATCAAAAGGAATTTTCCTCGCAGTGAAGCCTGTTTACAGGAGCAGAAATGGCAGGAACAGATGTTTCGCTGGTTGATGTTTTAAAGGTAGCAATAAATGCACACGTAGAACGTTTACCAGCAGCGGTGAAGGCACAAATGTAGCAGGTAGCAATAAAAGTGTGCCTTTCTTAGCCAGCGGACCACAATAGGACTTCTGTTCAGATAGCTGGACAGAGGAGGGGAGAGAGGGCACCTGTCCTCCAGGCAGTTTCTGGCAAGTGGTTCTCTTCCCCAGATAAGGAGAAGGGGCTTTAGCCAGCAGGTGGAAATCAGCACAGCAATAAAACACAATGCAAGATTTCTACTAAACTGTCAAAATATAGAGTAATGATTTCATTTTGTCAGATGCACATAAAAGTGTGTGTGTGTCTGTGTGTGTGTGCGCCTGTGCCTGCTTGTCTGTCTTTCTCTCTGTGTGTCCCTATCAACTCTACTTCAGGTGCTCTATTTTATTTTTTTAATTTGTTGCTTGTGTTTTAATGGTACACTTCAGAAGTTACTGTCCAATCTGAAGTCACAAAGATTTGTCATGTCTTTTTCTAAGAGTTTTCTAGGTTGAAACTTAAATCTAGGTCTGTATTATTCTAAAAAGTGAGAGGTTTCTGTTGTAGATGAGGGAAAGCACAGCCAGAGGCATCTGGAAGAGTCCAGAGCAGGGAGAGAACCTAGCGTAGTAGGCTAAACATGGCCAGTAGACTGGAGCGGGCCTTGAGAGGAAGGATAGAGGGGGAGAGCAAGGGCAGAGAGGAGAGAGGGTGGGGGTGGAGCTTAAAGGACCTAGAAGGCACATGGCCAAATGACAGGTTATATAGGAATGAGAAGCTGGGGGAAGGGAAGCCCATGAGCTGGAGAAATTTAAGGTAGGGGGATGGAGCGAGAAGAACTGAGAGGAGCCCCGGGTACTGAGTGAGCCTGGAGTCCAGCAAACACTTTGGTACGCTGCTAGGAACTGTAGATAGCGATTTGTCCTGAGTTTCTTTTGGACCTCACAATTCTATTATGAATTAATTTCTGAATGTGATGTTAAGTGAGGGGCATCCTTTCTTTTGCTTCATTGTCCTTCACAGTCCGGTACCTTTGCTGGGAAAATCATTTGAATACAAGTGGTTATATCTGTACTGTCGTATCCACTGACTTATAAATCAGTATTGATCATTGTCGTTTTATAGTAGGTTTTGAAGTGGCATATCATACCGCTTTGATATCCCCCCTCCTTGTGTGTGAGCGTGCATGTGCACATATGCATGTGTGCATGCATGCGTCTGTTTGTGTGTGTGTATGTTTCTCCAAGATGGTTTGACTATTCTGAACTACTTTGCAATTCCTTAAAAATGTAAGGATCAGCTTATCAAGTTTTCCCTGAAAGCCGTCTGTGGTTCTGGTAGAAAGTATTAAATTTGAAGCTCACTTTGGACCATCTTGCTGTCTTAACCTTAGGTTGTATTACCCTTGATGGGATCATGGATGTCTTTCTGTTGTTCTGAACTTCTTCAGGGTACCAGTAGCAAACGCTGTTCTAGTCTGTGTGTTGCCGTGTAGCAGACTGACCACTGATCTGATGGTCTGCAGTTGTGTGTTTGTGTTGCTATAATTTCCCTTGCACATATAATTCCCACGACGCAGAGTGATAGCTTCTGATGATGAGAAATGTCCTGGCTTGTGATTCTAGAGATCAGGGTCCTGCATCTGACCCAGATACCATGTCATACAGTGGCAGAGGTAGAGAGCAAGGGAAGACAGAGGCCGAGCCTCCATTTTTATAAGGACCCCATTCTCGCAGTGCACCCAGGAGGGCAGATCCCTAATGGCTTTGGCTCCACCTCCCATCATAGTTACCTCATGACGTGAATTTCTAACAAGGGGACTTTGGTGGACTCAAAGCATAGGCACGCTGGTAAATACTACGTGGTCTTGCCAAGGTTTTCTTGCAGGTTTTCTTTCTCGTTATACCTTTCTGCCTCAAATGTACTTAGAATATTTGGTTTATCTGCCAGCATATAGGTTAAGGACATTTCAGCATCATTTGGGGCCCAGGTCTGACATATTATTAAAACCTAAAGCCTTTTGCATAATGGTCAAAGTCTTATACACAGAGGTTTGTCTGGATATTTATTTTCGTTGATTTTGCTGGGCAGCATAAGTTAAATGCTCACCTTGAACAAGGCTATTTGAGCAACCCATTTTTAGTGCCCAGAAAAGCAAGAAGTACACGGCGTTGAGATGAGCTGTAAGTTCAGAGCTGTGCCACATTTGGGTTCACCGCTGGTCCTCTTGGGGAAGCTTTTGTAAAGGCTGAACTTCTTCTGGTGTTTCCATTTGAAACAGTTGTCTGACGGGACAAAATTTACAATTAGAGCATTATAACATACATATGTATGTTATTAAAACCCTTCGTCATTTTTGCTAGAAGGAATTATTCCTGAAGAAGGAAACAAAAGGAATCTAGTGCACGTTAGTCCTTGCTGCACACGATGTCTCCAAGAGTTGCCTACTGAGGGTGTGGGAATGTTAGAAGTGGGCATGTATCGTTGGCCAGTGCACTTCTGCTCTCGTGGGTGTCTGCAGGTCTTCTTGCTGCAGAGACGCTAGAGCACCACAGAGGAGCTCACTTCAGAAGCTTTCGCTCAGTGATATGTGTAGTGTCAGTCAAAACAGTGAGAGTTTTTAAGTTTGTAATCATAGACCTCTTGAGAAAGTGTACTGGGTAAATTAGTTGAAAATTTGCTGGAGCTGATGGCCCCTCTGGCCAGCAGTCCTAGCTACTCAGAAGGCCAAGACAGGAAATTTCTAAATCAAGGCCTCCCTGGACTACAAAGTGAGGTCAGGCAATGTAGCAAGACCCTGTCTCAGAAGTGAAAAGAAAACAGCAAGCAAAAGATGGTCATGGGTCTAGATGTGCACAGCTCTGGGGCAGAACATTTGCTTTGCATGTATGAAGTCCTGGATTCAACCCCCAGAACTCCTGAAAAAAGATATGCGCTTTCATCCTGAGTCAGGTACTAGAGTGTGTCGCATTTGAATCAGATTTTTTCTCAGTATTTGAAAACATTTTTAATTCTTCTGCCTCAGCCTACCCAGTACTAATATTGTAGGGGAATTAGAACATCAGTAAACTAGAGTCCTAGTGGAGGAAGAACAGCACAGGGTAGTTGCTGCCAGAGATTTAGTTGTATGCCAAAGCCTTGTCTCCATGGCATCACTATTTTTTCTGGGGGTGTCCCAATACAGATCACTGGAGGCGCGGGCTTCGTGGGCTCCCATCTGACTGACAAACTCATGATGGATGGCCATGAGGTGACCGTGGTGGACAACTTCTTCACAGGCAGGAAGAGAAATGTGGAACACTGGATTGGCCATGAGAACTTCGAGCTGATTAACCATGATGTGGTGGAGCCTCTCTACATTGAAGGTGATTGTTTTCACATTTTATTCTTTGATGTTATTTATCATATGTAAGGTGCAATCCTAGTTTCCCTAAGAAGGGTGGTTATTGCCAGGTGAATGCCTGTCCGCTGTCATGTGGCTTCCCAAGTCTTGAAATTGGCATGTGGATATAGCCTATGTGGTGCACAACATTTATGGTCTAAATATTGCGTGTTGAGGTTCTAATTCCCAGAGTAATGGTACTGGGAAGTGTTGCCTTTGGAGGATGGTGGGTTCATGGGATGATTCCCTCATTTAGGGATTAGTGCCCTTAAAAATGTTAAAAGCTCCCCCACCCTTAGAACACAATGAGAAATCATTTATAAACCAAGAAGTGTGTCCTCCTCAGACCCCAGACCCCATATTTTCAAGCACCACTCTCTTTGACTTCCCAGCCTCCAGTGTGGAAATGGATTCTTCTGTTTTCATGCCAGCAACAAAATGGCGTTTCTTTATACTATGCTGAGTGAACTAAGACAGCATCTCTGCTCTCGGATAAGGCCAATGCTTGGTGCTTACATGTTGTTACTTTTAGTATTTTATAGGAAATTGGCTATTATAAAGTGGACCAAAGATCCGTCTATAAAACTTTGGCTTTATTGGCAAGTACAGTGGGCCTTTGTGGTGGATGGCATATAGAAGCCCTTAGGTTGTCAGGGGTATACTCTTAAAGAGAATTGTGGGGCCATGCCCATTCTCTTTCTCTGCCTCAGGGTTTGTCACAAAAATATTTGGTTCCACTCTACACTTGTGCCATATTGTGGCTCCTTCCCAAGGTCCTTAGATCACAAAGCTATCTGATTTCGGGTGATAGCTTTTAGAATTGTCAACTAAAAGTACCCTTTTCTCTTGTAAATTAGTTATCTTTGGTATTTTGATACAGTGACAAAATGCTGTGGGGTTTTATTGCTGATGTTGTTGTTTTAGAGGGTTTTTTGTTTGTTTGTTGTTTGTTTGTGACAAAGTTCCTCTGTATAGCTGTGGCTACCCTGGAACTCTGTAGACCAGGCTGACCTCAAACTCAGGATTCACAGAGATTCACCTGCCTCTGCCTCCCGGATTAAAGGCACCACCACCGCCCAGCTAGAATGTGGTTATCCCAGCTTTTGAATAATAAAATCTCAGTTTTAAATGTATAAAGCCTTTAGGGAACCTGGGCACTTTATAAGATTGTGGTTGGGGCAGTAGTGGGAGGATGTTTGCTCAGCAAATGTCATAACCTGCAGAATCTGTCAGTGAGCTCTTCTGTTGAAGTGTGTCTTTGCATAGGTAATTGAGAGTCATAGTGTGGCTCTCAGTTTCAGTGGGGGCTGTCCTTATAGTAGAAAGGACATAGACACTGGGGGGAAAGGGCCTGTGAAGGTCCAGGCCATGTGCCATTGTGCAGTCCCAGCCCTAGAAAGGAGCCTTTGTGCATGGACAGCCAGAACCTTGTGTTAGACATCTGGTTTCTAGAACTGCACGAAAGTAAACATCTGGTGTTTTACCCCTGAGTTATGGCATATCAGCCACATCTATCAAACAGAATGGTCCAGGGACCTTAGATAATCTTGACAGCATCCTCTGAAGTCCTCCGTGATGTGCTGGTGAGAACTGCCATCTGGGGACCTAGCATCATGCTCTTGTTAATGTAACAGTAGCACAGGAGCTAAATGGTGTCACACTCCACCTCCCTTAACGATACAGCAACTCCAGGCTAGCTGGAGCCTGCCATAGTCAATAGAGTTCTGCTTGGGTTGTTGGAGCCCAAGGCTTCTTTAACCACACCCACTCCCACCACCACTGAATGTACAGTGCAAGCTTCTGCCTTCACATTGCTGCCTGTGAAGAAGGGTATTGAGTCTGTACAGCACTTATGTAATCTTGTGGAAGGGTCTCCTGTGTGTTTTATCATAAATACCTTTGTTGGAATTTCGTCTCTAGTACAACAGTGTAAATATGAGTCATACAAATGAGAGTGCATCTCCTTAGTGCAGACAACATGACTGCTCCATGGTATGGTTAAGGGGAAGGTTTTTTATTGTAAATAGTCAGAGGCATCTAGAAGAGTCCAGAACAGAAAAATAGTAGGCTAAACATGGCCAGCAGACTGGAACTGGCCATGAGAGAGACAGGAGCAAAACATGGGGTGGAAGAAGCAGAGAAACAGGGAAGGAGAAGGGGGAGATGACCAGGGGAAAGAGTAGGTGGGCAGAAGAGGAGGGCAGAGCTGCAATATCAGGGTTTTAAGAAGAATTTCTAGTTAGGAGGGTGGGAGGCATGTACCCTGTGTACTAGAGGAGTTGGAAAGAGGTGAGAAGAGCCAGGATGCTAGCATGGACTTGGAATTGTGTATGGGTACTTGTGGTACTGAGGGAGCATGTGACATCTCAAGATGGCGGGATTATGTGATAGGTAGTGTTTTTTAAAAAATTCCCATAGTATTCTTTGTTGGGCCTGTCCATCCCAGTGGACGGGACTTTTAAAGCTCTTAGCTTGTTTAGCTGGCCTGGGGTGGCTCATCTTGGGACTGGACTGTAGTTTCTTTGTGTAACAGTCCTGGAACTCATTTTATAGAGCAGTCTGACCTCAGTCTCACTGAGATCAGTCAGCCTCTGCCTCCTGAGTGCTGGGATTAAAGGTGTGTGCCACCACTGCCCTGCTTGGACTGTAGTTCTTACAGAGTGGATCAGCTATCAGGTGACTGTGGGGTCAGCTGAGGAAAGCCTTGTTGTGCCTTAGCGGTAGGGGTTCTGAAGTTGTCTGCTAGAACTCAGCTCCAGGCACAGTAGGACACCACTGGAAGGCTCTCTGCTGCTGCCTTAGGCCATGAACCTACTGTCTGTGTAATGCAGACCATAAGATATAGTCTAGGCTTGCCCTCCAGTCATCCGAGTACCTTCCAAGTACCTGAAGGGTAGCAAGAGAAAGTGGGATGGCCTTGCAGGGAGACTGGGCAAAGAACTGCCAGGAGGATACCTGCAGAAAGAAACCCTGGAGGCCTGTGACAGTTACCAACTCACTGCTGCCAGCCTCGAGGGGAGTCACAGAAACAATCACCGTCCTAGTCCTTTGCTGAGACTGCCATTAATATTGAGAAGCTGAAGTTGTTGCTCTACTTTGTAGTTTAAAGCCTGGGTGCCAACCCAGAGCTCCTCCAGGATATGGTAATTTCATTCCCTTCCCATTTCCATCTCTTCCAACAGCTGCAGAAAAACATTCTTCACAAGCTCACTTGCAACGTTCAGCAAGATCAGTCATTTCCCATTTCCCGTTCCATAACATACTGCACAACACAGCCTAGAAAACCCATGAAGTGTGCTGTGACATTGCACTGAAAGTGAACCAGGAGTCCAGGGCAGAAAGATAACTTGGGAAGCCTGTAGTCTCAAAGATGAATGACCTTCATCTGTGTAACATGTGGGCCATTTAACTGGGTCTGGGGAGGTGGCTTGCCTTGCAAACTTGAGGTCCTGGGTGTGAGTCATACACTTCTGCCCTTAGGATTGAGCATGGAGACAGGTGAATCCCAAAAGCTCACTCAGGCAACTTAGCCCAGACTGCATGCTCCTGGTTCAGTGAGAGACCCTGACTCAAGGCAATAAGATGAAGCATGATATAGGAAGACATGCTAGGACCACTCTAGCGTCTGCATGCACTCACACAGCTTGCACACCTGCACACTCATGTTTGTATATCTACATGCAGCAAACATACAAGTTTATTGGATTAAATGAAAGTTTAGTTTCTTGCTTATGTATAATTGATAAAGAATTAAATGAGAGATAAATGTTGGTTTTTACTTTTTAAAAAAAGGATTATTCTTTCTTTCCTAGTGGTGAAAATAAAATATATGTATGTTAAAGGAAATTTGGAAACAAATCATAAGCTAAAGAAAACTATCCTGAATCTTCATTTCAGAAATGAATCTGTTAAATTTTGAATCCAACCATTCTTCTAAAATCAGGTGTAGTGGGCAGTGAAGTTAAATAGGTCTCATTTGTACAAAATTAAGAATAAATGCTGTAAGCAGTCTTCTAAGTTTCTAGTCCCAACTGGACCTTGGAAACTGCTACAGATATTTTTCCTTGGCAGTGTCTGTTAGTGACCACCTAGTACAAGTGGAAATTCACGCTCTCCTTTCTCAGAAAGCAGCCTATGGCATAGCCCTGCATCTCATTTTCTTCAGCGGGCTATTCTGTTCTCTGATGTGGCTTCCCAGATCTCTCTGCAAAGACACACTTTTCTCACTTCAGCATTACTACAAAGTCTCCTCGTATGAACTTAGTATAGTCTCCCTCTCTTTGTTGGGTGTTAAGAGTGTTGGTTATTGAAGCTGTCAGAAACCTACTTCAGAAGCCATTCTCTGTGCTTCTGTAATGGTCTTCCTAGGACTCCGGTTCAGGCTCCTAAGGCAAAAAGCCTGTACCTTGCTGGGAGCTCTTCTATTTTGGTTTTCCAGCATCTGCGTAAACACAGACCTGGAGACCAGCACTTCTGCAGCGCTCAGACAGCAGCAGCACCCATGAAAGAACCTAGGGGAGAAGGGGCGAGAGTTCTTGGTAGCACTAATACCAACACTGTTCCCTTGGCAAGCTCAGCTTTTCCTGTGTTCATGTGGCAGTGGTGAACCCTCATTTACACCCCTTCCCAAATGCTTCAGTGCTGGGAGAAGCCTGGGAAAGAGCACCAGGGAGGGGGAAGTAAGAGATTCAGGGCTGTTTCTCATGGGTACCCAGGTGAAAAGCAGGCTTGGGAAAGTGTGTGCAGAGGGGCTTGGGTCCTTAGTGACATAGCGTTAGGGACATATTGTGCTCATGAGAATATTTTAGTTAACTATAATTATGAATTAATGTCTCAACTTTGGTTTTTATGCCTAAGTACAACTATATCCTGAAGGAGGTGGTAGGTCTCAGAGGTCTTGTCTGTTTAATTTGCAACAGAGGGCTTCATGCAGAGCATTGTGGGCACATGATGAAGAGAGCCCTGAAAAGTCCCAGCCCCAGGCTGAGCCAGGCCTCTGGCATGTGCAGCCTTCACCAGGAGTTCTGTTTGATAGGAACCAAGGCCCAGTCCCACTCTTCCATGGAGCTGAGAGGAGTGTGAAAGTTTGGTCATGTCCTAGAACCCTGCTTCTCCCTGTAAATACTGTAGTCACGGATGAGGCTGGGGGCTACTTAGCCCCATGCTTGGCGTGCATCCAGAACAGTCCTCCCTGAGTGCCTGTGCTAACTGGTTCATTGTGTCAGCTTGAGACAGCTAGAGTGGTTTGAGAAGAGAAAGCCTCACCTGAAAAAATGCCCCATTAGATAGCCCTTTGGGCAAGCCTATGGGTGTATTCTCTTGATTGATATTGGAGGTCCCAACTTACTGTGGTCAGTTCCACCCCTGGGCCTAGGTGCTATAATAAAGCAAGCTGAGAAAGCCATGAAGACAAACAAGCCAGTTAAGCATGGTTCTACCATGCCCTCTGTATCAGTTCCCCTTTCCATATTATTGTCTTGAATTCCTGCCCTGACTTCCTTCAATGATGAACTATGATATGGAAGTGTAAGATGAAATAAACCTTTCCCTTCAAGTTGCTTTCAGTCATAGTGTTTTATCACAGCTGTAGAAAGCCTAGAGAAGACAGTGTCCATGGAGGATGGTCCCAGATCCCCATGACTACAGCTTCCATAGATGCTCAGGTCTCACACAGAAGCAAGCGCACCCATAGTCTCATTTGCACCATGGTCGCAATATGTAGAATCATGGCAGGGAAAGGCTGCATGTGTTCAATATAGATGCAGTCCTGGGGTTAGTTTTGATCTATGGTTGGTCTTGTCTGTGGATATAGATCCTGTGAAAACTGGGCTAACTGCATTTCTGCAGTCTTTGACTTGTAGCCAAGAGAATCAAAAGTTTTCTTTATGCACATTTTCACAGAGAAACTCCTCGTGATACCAGTGTCATGGTGCAGTCCTTAACTGGTGTGTACCAGTGCTGTTCACGGCACGGACACCATCCCAGGGGAATCTTAGTACCACCTGGGATGGCAGGAGAGCATGTTATTCTGCAGTTGGCTGCATACGGATCTGTGTCTGGAGGAAGGCAACTCCTGATTTCTCTGGTGGCTTCTGAAAATGGCTCTGAGTTCTCTCGGGAGTTCTTCACCTGCAGCAAACGTGGGAAGCCCCTTTCTTGTACCAGTTTTTCCCCCTCCCCTCAGTGCCCTCCTGCTCCACTTTTCCCAGCCTGCAGGCAAGTTCCTGCTTTTGGGAAGCATTCCTGATGACTGAAAGTCTCAAGGGATTTTTTTTTCCCTATTACTTTTTCTAGCTAAGATCATAGCCTTGTCAATGCAAAAAGGTCAGGGCAGCCCGCTGGCAGCCTGCATCCAGAGACGCCATAGAGCAGCGGGTGCAGTGGATGAGTTGGCAGGCCACTCCCACTTCCAGCCTGAGTGTTAGGCTCATTCTACTGTGCTTTGAACTCATAGCTGACATGTTCTCAGGCTTTTTCTCTGGATGGTGAGCGTTGTTAACTTTGTAGCTTTATTTACATTCCAGAGCCAGCTATTAATATTGCTCGAGGCTTCTAAACTTTGAACTTGTTTGTCCCTACTCTAAAGTTTCCTTTCCTCTTCATAATTCCTCAGCAGATTAATTAAGTCAACAATCCATGCAATGTCCTTTTTAGGACAGGAGCATGGGTATTGTGGGCAGTGTTACAGGCAGAACACACGTACACAGGGAAACAAGCTCTGTAGAACCTGAATTTTCATGCAGTGTCCAGGTTCTCCTTAACTGGGCCACTGCACCTAAGTCTTGTTTCAGAAGAGGTCCTGATGTAACTGTGCAGGACACCACTTCTTTCCAGGGAAATCGGAGGGCCAACCTGTCAGAAGGCAGTAAAGCAAACCAGATAGCCTAGCTCTAAGTGGGGAGGGAGTGGAAAAGACCTAGTTTATATCTTGTTCACTACTCTCTTCTCGGTGCTGCTCCCGAGGGCCTGGGCTGAAGCACTGTGGAGTGCTATTTATTTCCCATTGACTGTTTCCGGGTCAGCAAGAGATTGTGCTGATCACTGCAGTGGCCTTGAGACTCTGCATTTGTGGTCTGTGGTCCTGTCTGAGTGGAGGTGGGAAAACAGTGCCCAAGTAGCTTATTGGTTGCTGGGCAGATAGATCAGTTCACATGCTAGCAGCAGATAGATCAGCTAACTCATGCTAGCAGCGCGAGTGACCAGCCCAAGAGGAATTATTTCTGAGTAGGGCAGCAGGAAGTTTCCCATACATGATGGCATAAGGGTGAGCCTTGCAGAAGGCTGGACTAAAGTGATGGACAGGAGGGGGGTTAGAGCTTCATGGCTTCTGTTCGATGTCAGAGAGGTGCAGTGGGCTCAAAAGATGCACTCTCCCTCTTGGTTCCCCTGGCTCTACCCTCTTTGGGCAGGGTCTTATGTAGCCCAGACTGACTTAAGCTTGTTTTGTAGCTGAGGGACACACTGGGAATCCAGGCACTTGGGAATTAGAGGCAAGGCAGGGAGGACAGAAGTCCAAGGTCCTGCGCTACATGAGACTCTGTCCAAAAAAAAATGGAAACAAATGAAACATCAAATTTGTAATGACTCAGCCATTTCTGGCAGTACTTGCCCATGTTTCATTGTGCATCCTCGCTGTATAGCCTTGAACTGAACACACAGCATGCATATTGCACTGCATGCACAATGCAATTCCTGTAGTGCAATGCCATGCCGTGCTCAGTTTTGAGACTGTTTTGTCTTATGAATTGTGTTTATGTTATAGAGTTTGATTTTTAAAAATGCTTTGTGGGTTGCTAACTTGGAAATAGCCTTAGTTTCCAAAGTTTTCTGAACTGTCCTAAGCACACTCTGCTGTTTGTATTGCACACTTACAGGAAGTGATGCTTTCAACATGGATGATTCTGAAGTGGGAATCTCCATCAGGTCTGAAAAAGCATTAAGGTGCTTATGCCCCACGGTAGCAACGTTCAACCAAGATTATATTCTTTATGTAAAAGTAAAAAACATCCATCTCCTTAGTGTAGATTTGCTTTCATCTTCAATAAATGCTGTAATTATGCATATACTAAAGAATTATTCTCAGATAAATTTCTTTGTGATTATTATTAGTGTTCACTTTGTTTGAAGTTATTAAGGATGTAATGGGTGTCTATAGGCAACAGTATATTAGCAAGGAGAATTTCAGCACAAGAAAAACTGGTACTATTGTTTTATACTATAGTGCCCAAGAGTTTCTGATTTAGGAACAAAGTCATTTTTCTTGGAAATAATACACGTCTCTTTTGCCTCTTTAGTTGACCAGATTTACCATTTGGCATCTCCAGCCTCCCCTCCAAACTACATGTACAACCCCATCAAGACACTGAAGACTAATACAATTGGAACGCTAAACATGTTGGGTCAGTAAACTGTCTTTTTTTTCTCTCTCTTTCTGGGGATATTTTAAGCAGTTCCAAATGTGCACAGTAACAAGACTTCCATCTATAACATGTATTCCAAGACCCCTTTGATTGCTCAAACTTAGATTGAACCAAATCCTGTAACTTCGTGCCTTTTCCATGTGGAGTCAGCACTTTGATTTACCAGCAAAGCCAGTACATATTTCTTTTTCTTCACAGTATACTCTAATAGAAGATTCATTCTTACTGTAGCTCTTTTCACCCTCAGCCTGAGAGTAGGAAGCCTCAGGGTTAAGAGAAGGTGATGGCTTTTCCCACTCTATGTTGGGAGTCTAGAAAAGTTTGGAGGACTCTCCATGTTTGCTTGACCCCACACTTGGTGATTGTCTAGTTCTTGTGTGGGTGCTGAATGTAGGTTTGGGGCAGGACTTGGGATTGTGGTGGCTCCATTCTAAAAGACGTCTGTATGTGGAGCCTGGAAGACAGCAGGATAGAGGTAGTTGCCCAGGTGGGTAGTAGGTGTGCCATTTGGGGAGTAAGATGAGGAGCATCCTGTCTTGCTATGTAGCCTTCCAGGGTGGTTACTTAATAAAATATAGGGTAGCCATAAAAGATGATTCAGAAGAAACAGTCTTCCAGACACTAGAGGACTGATGTACATGTGAACTCAGAGAGACTGTGGCAGCACATAGAGGACCTGCACAGATAGACAGGTTCCCAGCACTGAGAGGGCACAGTAGATGCGCATGCGCTCCCACTCCTAACAAAGAAGCTTTCTCCAGCTGGCATCTGCTTGCAAAGGAAAAATTACTTTTCTCCAATGGATTCTCACTGGATATATTAACTACAGTTTCAGGGTAGGCCCAAAGCCCAGCAGAGATGGTCAAGGCAAAACAAGAGCAGTGCTCTCCTTGTAGACATTTTTGTCTCATAATGCAGTGTTTGGGTATTGTATGGCTTATAGGTCTGTTGCTTGTGTGTTATGGTTTCCACTAGTGTTTTTGGAGCTTAGGCGTCTGTGTGAAGCTCCTGGAGCCGCACTGTGCTCAGCAGTCTAGATCTGGCCCTGCTCGGAGCTTCCACTTTCCACCTAAATGCTGTTTTTTTAAAAGCTCCATTTGCATTTTTCTTGTTGCTGTTTTTTGTTTTGTTTTGTTTTCCTTGTGGCTCCACAGCAGATGGACTAGGAGTAGTAAGCTGGGGGAGACTCAGCACCTGCATGATGACACATTGTTTAAATTGCACCCCCTCAACACACACACACACACACACACACACACACACACACAAATGTACCTGCCCGTGTAAGTCTCTAATGATGTGTACACTTTCTGCAGGACTGGCCAAGCGCGTGGGTGCCCGTCTGCTCCTGGCCTCCACATCCGAGGTATATGGAGGTGAGTGGTGGGGCCCCTGAAAGATGCCCACTGACCCATGGGGCTGTTTGCATCCTATCCTAGGTAAGATGTAATCAGAGTCCAGGATTCCATTTAGAAGGCTCAACCTGTCGACACAGCCTCTCTTTGGTGCCTCCTCTGTGAGGCCTGGGTCAGGTGAGTTGTCCAATGATGAGGATGTGGAGTTTCTCCATTCTGCTCTGAATCTCAGAGATCACCAACATGAAGTCACTCTTCACTGTTGCTGGCACATTATTTTTCAGTGAGAGCAGTGAGTGCTGCCTGGCCAGCCACCAACTACCTGCAGGGTAACCTGAGAGCTAGCTGGTGATGGACACATGCTCATTGTCTCACCTGTTATGAAAGATCACTGAAAGAACTTTTAGTGCCAATAACTGCCAGGCCACATTTTAACCTGCCCACCACCTTCACAGTATCTCTGGAGTTTCGACACCTGGGAACTTAGATCGTGCCGGTAAACGCCAGGTCACACATTACCTCCCCACCACCTTTGTGATCTTTCCGGAGCTTCAACACCCACGAACTTGGGTCAGGAATGGGAAGGGGGCTGGATTTTCAATTCATGTTGGTTCCTACACAGTCCAAAACCTGGTGGCTACAGGGTGTGGAAGACCCTCCACCTGGAACAATGGGGCCCCAGCCCCTGACCTGGTATATTTTTTTCTCCTTTTACATTATTCTTCTGAACAAGGGAAATGAGGATGTTAAGTTGTAAAGTTGAAAGAGACCACTTTTGAAGTAAGTTTGCCAGGTCAAGCAACCACATATCCATAGGGAAATTCCACAGAGAGTAATTCTGGCTGCCGTGGAAGGGTAGCACATCCTCTTCTTCTTTGAGGTTCTGGGCAATTAAAGGACAAAGTAGGTGCCCTAGCCCCTGCCCATCTCTGTCTAAAAGGCACAAGGGACACCCTGCCTTCCTCATCAGCATTTACTGCATATTTGGTAAGAGCTGTGTTTTGGGAGTCTTAGGAAATAGGGGTGGTGTGGTTCCTGTGGTTTGGCACTTTCTCCACTGACGCTGTTAATGGAGCGTCTGCCTATGCTGGCAGCCTCACAAAATGGGGATGAGGAGGGCAAGGGTCAGAAAACTTTCTCTTCTTCTGTTTTGTCTTTTGAAACAGAATTCAGCCCAGCTGGGCTCTAGTGTGCTATGTATCCTAGGCTGGCTTCCACTTATGCCAAGATGAAAGGCGCTCACTACTACACCTGGCAAAGAATCATTTTTATTAAACCTTCGTGTACATACATGCTCACATACACGATAGGAGTATGAGCACATGTAGGTGTTCCATGTGCATGTAGGTGCACATGCGTTTGGGAAGGGCAGAGAATACTCTGGAGTCTGGTTCCTCAGTGTTGTTCACCTAGTATAGAGCTCACCAAACAAGGTAGGGTGCCTGGCCAGCAGACCCCAGGAATCTACCTGACTCTGCCTCCTCAATGGTGAGATTACAAGGTGGGTACTGCTACACCCAGCCCTTTTCTGTTTACTTTACTGAGTCACCTTCCAGGCCCTTTACCCCCACTGCCCCCGTCCCCGCCTCCGCCCCCACAGTTTTCTGAATTTTAAGAAGCTTGACACCCTGGGCATTCCAGCCCAGTGGGTGCCAAAACCGAATAGCTATGCCCGGCTTCCTCCTGTGCCAGAAATGTCTGAACACACCCTCTGGGATCTGGCCTGTCCGAAGCCAGGAGAAAGAGTGATCTTGATCTTATCTTTATGGATGTAAGTCATTAGTTTTCTTGTTCAGGGAGTCTTTGCCTTAGACCTCTTCTCTCATGTGTAACTTGCCTCTTGCTGGGGGAATTATCCCTCAAGACTCAAGCCTCGCTCTACACCTTACAAGATTACAGACTCAAAGCTGCCTTCTGAAGGCTTAGCTGACTCAGGTCCATGTGCCAAGGGTCCACCCATACATTATTTTCCTCTCCCTTTTCCTGACAAGTCTAGGGTCAGGCCATGTGCAAAATAAATCAGCTATGGATTTATAACACAGAGTTGCTTATGGCTTTGTCTATATTTCTTGGGAGAGATTTATAGCATTTAATAGCATGGTTGGATGCACATATATATGTGGGAAGGTCTTGGTGCACTAGTTAAAGTAGATATTAATTCATATTCTACAAATACAGGAGTTAAAGGGTTTGATATTTGGTTATTTTAAATAGTTTATTCCTTGGATACATCTTAAAGTATTGATTTATTTATGCAGTAGAAAAGCAAGGATTGGGAATTCTGTTTGCCTGTGGATCCGTTGCCCCAGTACCTGCCCTGCACAGGGCCCCAGGATTGTCTTTGTCACAGGCCTCAAGATTTGTTGGACGGAGACAGAGTGAAAACCATCACACTCCACAGAAAGGCTGTTTTAGACCCTTCCTATGAGTGTCTGCTTTATTCTCACCGCACATTTTATAAAACCCTGACCTGTGTCTTCCACAGTTTGTGTCACGATCCAAACGTCAAGCATAATGTAGGGAATTAACATAATTTAGGGAATAGAGGGACAACAAAAGTAAGAGACCCTGACCCTCTGCTTTTTCATGTGTGGGCTGCTATCCTGACTACTGAGGCAGAGAGAATGCCAGAGGGCCTGAAACTGAGGACGGGGGCACAGAGCACAGCTTCCCTCGAGCACGTCTCTCTGTTGTAAATGGTTTCCTAGGCCCATCATAAATAGACATTGTTCCTAGTAATGAGCTGGGAGCTGCGTGGGGGAGGAAAAGTGAAGTCTCATTGTCTTGTGCTTTCTCATAGATCCTGAGGTCCACCCTCAGAATGAGGACTACTGGGGCCACGTGAATCCCATAGGACCCCGGGCCTGCTACGACGAGGGCAAACGTGTTGCGGAGACCATGTGCTATGCCTACATGAAGCAGGTATTGGTTGAGACTCACACTGGTGCTCTAGACACGTGTGAGGCACTCTCTGTGCCGGGTCAACCGCAGGGCCGACGACACCAGCCAGTGTTGGGCAGGCTTGGTGTCCACTGTTACAGATGAATAGCATTGCCAACCATTTCTGCATAGCTCCTCATTTCCAAAATGAGATGAACTTGTTTCCGGTACTCTGAGAGAGCTGGGAACAGTATGCATCCCTAGTGTCATTTTGCCCCATCGGCAGCTAACATCTGCCTCTTTTTCAAAGGCCTCCAAGTTGGTGTGGTTTATTTTTAATCTTTATTTATTTAATTTTTAATATTTAATATTTATTATGTATGTGTATTTATGTTTGTGTATGGGGCACATGTACATATGCATGCAAGAGCACTTTTGTAGAGGTCTCAGGAACTTGCAGATCACCTGGCCTTGCTAGCCAGCTTGCTCCAGGAATCCTGTTTCCTCCCAGTGTGTTATGGTGGCTGCCTTGCCCATCTGGTTTTGATGTTGGGTCTGGGGCGCTGACCTTCATCTTTGTGTAGCATGCCCTTCACCCTCTGAGCCACCTCACTAGCCTTGATAGAATTTTTAAATCATCCTTCTTGTCATCTATTACGTGTAGAATGGAATTGCTGGGTACTTTAATATCGCTGGGTGCTTTACTGTGGACCTTCAGGAGACTTTCTGTTTCACCTCCCTCTCCCACATGCCTTATTATTCATTGTTACACTGGGCACTTCCATCCTGGCTATTTCATCTCACGCACAGACCAAGAGGCCAAGGTTCCCTTGCTGAGTGTACTGTAACACAAGTTGGAGATGTCTGGGCACTCACTTCTTACCTCTGACTCTGATGCGGGCTTGTGGCTTTGCCCTGTAGCGTTGGGCAGAGCAGCAGAGGGCATGTTGTATGGTCAGGTGAGGTCCTGTGCTGTTCTATGAATTTTCTCACTGAATTTGTTCTGTGCCTAGGCCAGCACTCTCCTGTCCTCAGGAACTTGTTCTTTTTATTGAAGCAGGACATGATGGGAAGTAACCATGGGTATGGACTGTAGTTTCCGGACAGTGTATAGATATGCTGTCTACCACGTCTAGCCAGTGGGCAAGCAAGGAGGACAGTATGTGAGTACTTGGGTACTGGAGTGTGGAGACATGGCGCTGGGGCAGTCCTTGGCTTCTGTCTACTTTCTGGAGTCATTCTGCTCCATGGGTGACCGTACAACATGAAGCTAAAGCTGCCTCTTTATGATGGGCCTGGACCACTTAGCTTCCTCCAGTTTTTAATGCTAAAATAACTTGTGTGGATATCAGGCTTTAGACCTCTCTGCTTTCTTTCTCTGCCAGAGGTGGGCCTGAATTCTAAAAAGATGTAATGTAAATCATGGGGTGAGCGTCCATCTTTCTGTCTCTGTTCCCCCTGCTGTAAATAGTGGGCTCTCACATAGGAAGAGCCATGAGTCTAGACTGTGACTTCAGCCAACTCATAGATGCACCCTAGTACCTGTTCCTCTGGGTCTGAGTAGATCCTCAGGAGGGAGAGAAATGCCACCTTTCCTCTTATCCTGGGAGAACAGGCCCCATGAGTATGAGACTGGTCTGGGTATAGCAGGATGCTCTGTGAGTTGTAGGAATGTCAGAAGACACAGATAAACAGAAGCCCATGGTGCCGGAGGGAAAATAAACGAGACAACCACCACTGTGAAAGCCACAGGGCATCCAAGACACAGTGAGCATCCTTTAGCTCTAGCTTTCACGTTAGGAACCAGCAACTTGAGTTGGGCACCGGTGACCCTGTATGGGTTTGCCCTCTGGGTAAGATGTCTTCAGAACAGGCACTGAACTCCTTCTGGGCCCAGACAGTATGGTGGCAGTTCCTGTCTGTGACTGAGAATTTGCTGGTCTTCATGTCTCACTTTAGATAATACAACCCATAGATGCTGATTACCAAGCCCACTGCTCTGCCGGCTACCATGGTGTCCTGCCTGTCAGACATACTACCGTCTAGAGATGCCATAGCATGTGGGGTTACCACGGATGCCTAGAGTGCATGCCCAAAGGATCAGGAGCTGGGGCTAGAGTGCCAGCAACATGCTTTGTCCTTGTCTAGGTCTGTTTAATCTTCCCTCTTTGCACCAAGATTCTTGTGTTGCGTGTGGGTTGCCCACTGTTCAGATAAAAGAGTGGGCTCCAAACTTGCTCCCAGAACCCTGGCTCCTAAGTGGAGGTTGAGCCTGTGACTGGCTACCTGTGCAGCATGCTCTGTCCTGCTGTCTTGACAGGTTGCTGTGGATAAGGAAGTACCACAGGTGTTAGGGTGCATCTATGAGTTGGCTGAAGTCACAGTCTAGACTCATGGCTCTTCCAATGTGAGAGCCCACTATTTACAGCAGGGGGAACAGGGACGGAAAGATGGAAGCTTACCCCATGATTTACATTACATCTTTTTAGAATTCAGGCCCACCTCTGGCAGAGAAAGAAAGCAGAGAGGTCTAAATTGTGAGAACGTGACACAATTCGAATCCAAGGGCATCAACTCTAGGGCAGTAAGCACAGTTGCTGATGATGCCCAGAACAGCAGCCCATGTGGTGATTCTCTAGGTACCAGTTGCTCCTCAACTGGAGCTTAATATATGAGTCACTCCATGGTGGCATCAGTTTTGAGTTCTAACTATACAGCCTTTTCTGGTAGTTTTAGAGAAAAGTATTTTGTTAGGGTTTCTGCTGTTAGAAAATCTGAGTGGTGTATATTAGCATATTGTTGGTTTGGTTATCTTAATGACTAGGTTTTTTCACACAAGAATGTATCCCTTTTTGTTAATAATTATCTTTTTTTCAGGGCTCTTCATGGTGTGTAAATAAATCCAGAGTAAAGAATGAAAATGTAAACAAGACAAATAGAAGTCTGAATAGCCTTTTTATTACATAAAACTGCATTTTCTTAAAGGTTATTTTCCATGATTCTCATAGTTAGTGAACTACCCTAATATATTCAGTGTAAAGTTCTATTTCACTGCACATGTTTTATGGAGATTAAAGGACAGAGCAGAGTGTCCTTCATGAATAGTTTGAACTTGTCAGGGAGGAACTAGTTTGCTGTTTCTGTGTGCCTGTGGGATGGAGATTTTATAATGTGGGGGCTCGCCCTGGGGCTGTGGTCAGGACTCAGGGTACATTTGCACTCCTAGCCCCCTGTGAGTCCGCTTCTGAAGTCATGGCCCACCCACTCTCTCTCAGCTGGGTCTGCATAACAGGCCACCATTCATAGAACCACAGACCAGCAGAGCAGAAGGAGAACTTGAAGTCAGAAGTCATCTGGGGCAGTAACCTTGAGGGCATGGCTTTCATTTACTTTTTGGCATTAGCATACTAGTTGCTATGTACATTACACTTAAATTGAAAGAAAATAAGCAGCCCAACAAGCCCAGTGTTCCATGGGTAAAACTCGCCCTAGAGGACTTGCTGTGTTTGCTGGCCCTGGCCTTGTTCCCAGGATGCCCACTGGCCACATCCTGCCACCCCACATAGGCATTTGCAGTGTGGTATCCACTCCCTCCTGACTTTGCAGTGGTGTCAGTATAACCTGATGCATAGCAACTATAAGAGGGTCCACTTGTTAATGTAGTAGTCTGTTGGAGGGAGGCCGCTTGTTGGTTCCCGGCTGCTCAGCCCTGAAATAATTACACAGAATCTAGCTTCTTAATGGTTACATATTAATTTAACCCATCTCCGTTATTTTATATTTTACCTCGAGGCTTGTGGCCTACTGGCAGGGTTCCCCATGTCTGTCTCTGGCGGTGGCTCCATGGCTTCTCCTTCACTCCTCCTTATTTCTCCCAGCCTTCAGTTTAGTTTCCCCCACCTACCTTTATTCCCTGCGCAGGCCCAAGACAGTTTCTTTATTAACCAGTGGTATTCACAGCATACAGAGGGGAATCCCACATCAGTTAATAACAGTCCCCTATTATTTTTGAAGGAGATAAACTTCAAGACCCCAGTGGGTATCTGAAACCGGAAGTGCAGGAATCTATATACATGTTATGCATTTTCTGGCTGTATATAACTATGATAAAATTTAATATGAGTTAAGCACAGTAAGAGATTACTTGCTGTAACAAAATATAGCAGTGTAGCAATACACTGTAGTAAAACTCATAGGCATATACTGCCCCCATGATATCTCTCTGTACTACACTCACCCTCCTTGCTGAGTGGATGGCTGGATAATGGATCCACTGCTAAAGTAGTCAGTTGAAGAGGGTTGTCAGGCAACTACAGACACACATCTGCCATCACCCACCCTATGTGACCTTCTGCCACTCTCCAGAGTGAATCTGAGAGTCATCTAGCCTAGTGAACCGCATTCCCCAGTGGCCAAGACTTTGTCCTTAGGTTCAAGTGTGAGAGGCAGCAGAGAATAAAATGATTCAGCCTCTTGCCCTCATTGCTTCACCCACGTGCAGGGTGTGGGAAAGAAAAAGGAAGCATGGCAGAATAGGAGCTGCCATTCTTGGGAGCACAATTTATAGCTTTCAGGTCCATATACTCAATGCTTCTGCAAGACAGGTCTTTGTGTAGTGGGGGTGGCCTTCTGGGTAGACCCAATCCCCAGCCTATGTAGTGCTCCTCTGTCCTTTAAGGACTTTTCATCATTGTACACTGATCATGCCACAGCATCCATGGCTTGATAGAACATAGTTTATATTTCAGAGCAGTCTTGGGAGAGCTGTTTGACTCCATACCTCAAGATTTAGCCACTGTAAATGAACAGTGCCCTGTCTGATGCCAGCTTACCCTTGTGGGATGGCATACTAGTCCCATCAAATTTCTCTTCCCCAGGCCTGTGATTAATCCCAGAGTGCTGTGGGATTCTACCATGTAGAATCTACTCTTCCCAGATCCTACCCTCCCACCCAACTCATGCGTTCTTTTTCTCTTTAGAAAACCAAACAAAGAAAACAAACAAACCAGAATTTTAAAAAAGAAAAATAACAAGGCAAAAACACAAGAAATACACACAGACAGAAAATCAGAAACCATAATACCCAAACAAAAGACCAGTAAGACAAAACTTGCCTAAACAAAGCAG
This sequence comes from Bramus lutescens, assembly GCA_001685075.1. NCBI lineage: Eukaryota > Metazoa > Chordata > Mammalia > Rodentia > Cricetidae > Bramus > Bramus lutescens. The sequence continues at coordinate 94,529 of LOEQ01000075.1, forward strand.
TGTGAGACAAGTCTACAAAAATACCACCAAATTCATTTTGTGTTAGCCATCTACTGCTGGGCCTAGAGCCTAACCTTAAATGTAGTTAGTATTCCTAGTGAGACTCCATTGGAGAAAACTAGTTTTTCCTTTGCAAGTAGACGTCATTTGTTGATAGCTTCTTGGTTTGGGATGGGGATGTGTGTCCCCTTTGTCCTCTGAGCCCCAGAACCACACTGGGCTCGACCCTGTGCAGACTCTGTGCATGCTGCCAGTCTGTGAGTTCACATGGATATGTGAGTCCTGTTTGTCTTGTTGTTTTGAAAGACACTGAGTCCTTAGTGTCATCCAGCCCCTCTGGTTCTTAGTCTTCCCACCTCCTCTTCCATATTGCTCCCTGATCCCTGAGGGGAGGGGCTTGATGACGACATCAACACTCCAATTAGGACTGAGTGTTCCAAGGTTTCCAGAGTCCACTTGTGAGTCTCTGTGTTAATTACTATCTACTGCAACAAGCAACTTCACTGATGAGGGTAGAGCAAGGTGCTGATCTCTGGGTAAAACAGTATGTCATTAGGAGTCATTTGTTGCTGTGTCCTTTTAGCAGAGCAATGGTGTTTGATTTGATCCTAGACCCCCTAGCCTATCCAGGACAGGTTCTTGGCTGCCCAAGCGTTGTCCATCTTGGGTTCATCTCCAAGCGGGGATATAAATCCAGTGTTGATTCCTCCCACATCATTTGTGTCACTGTTGTACCAACACATCATGCTAGCAGGTCACCATTGTAGATCTCAGGTTTGTAGCTGAGTTGATAGTTACCACAATCAGGAGACAAAGGCTGGGTACAAATGCAGGAATCTCTCCTTCATGAATAATTAGGGTGTAGTGCCAGCCATGAAGGGAAAGCATAGGGAAAATGGTGCAGGTGCTGAATTTGTATACACTCTTCCCTTGAGTGATAGAGTATACAGCTTTGTGCAGGGCACTTACATTGAACTAGGTATCGAAGTCATCCAGAGCTGACATGTATGATTGTGAAGACTTTGTGCAAACCCTGTTCAGGACTTGAGCATCATCAGCCTTTTCTGTCCAAGGGATACTGGATACCAGAAAACATCTGCCTGTCTTGTGCTCAGAATTGTGACATGGTCAGTTTTCAAAACAGCATCACTTTTCTAATCCTTGGAACACAGCAGAATGGACATTGTTGTTCCCACTTCAAACAATGGGATCATAAGTCTTAGACAGTTAAACACAGCTGGAGAGTGCTGGGACGAACCTGGAGTGTTCCCGCTATGCCCACATGCTTGTGCTCAGTGGCCATGTGTTCAGGCCTGTCCTCTCTGCGTGGGGCTTTATGGTTTTATGCTGACCTAATGCATACTTGCTGAGATGTTCCTGTCCTCAGTGTCCAAAGTCTTGGGTCACGACTCATGGCTCCCTATAAAGGACAGAGCACACAGCGCCATGAAGCTGTTGCTAAGAATGAATGAGTCAGTAGTTAATTCTGTGAATGTTGGCCGTGTCTATGCTGAGTCTCTGCACCGCAGCATGATGGAAACTCACGAGTGTGGTAGGTGACAGGCTCAGCTGTGTAGATTGATGTCATGTGGTCTAGAACACAGGAATGTGCTTGCCCATTAATCCTTCAGAAAGTGGCTCTGCCCACAATGACATACTGCCCTGATGGGCACAGTTTTCAGCCTGCTGACATCTATTGGTTATACCTTCAGTATCCCACTGCGAGAGTAGATGAGTGTGTCAGGAGAACTGTACACTTGTCACTTTGTATCAAGGCAAAGGTTTGCTGACACCATGAAGAAAGAGCTGGGCATACTACTTTTCCAGAAGATGCCAGTGTCCAGGAAGAGAACAGGGCTCAACTGAAAGGAGCTTTGGGTTTATCTCCTTCTGTGTAGCTAATCTTGGTGTGATCTCTGGACTTGAGTATGTTCATTTGGAAAGCCATGAGACTGCTGTGTGCAGAGGTAGTAGCAGCAGTGGCTACAGCTGCTTCAGTGGTTCATGTGAGCTCGTAAGAATCTTTAGCTGATTGCAGTTAGCTTGCCTGATGGCTTCAGGTTCAGACAGAAAAATCAGCAGGGCTGCCTGTTTATGTGTTGAGCAGTAACTCGTAGAGGTCAGTTCATAAGGCCATGCTCTGGATGCTCGTTCCCAAGAAAGGAGATCAAGAGGGCAAGAGCATCTGACTTGAGCTCCCCTCTGCTGGGCATGCCTGTTTGAGTATTGTAATATCACTGAGGTTTTCCAGTCTCTTCAGGGAATAATGCCGTACTCTGATCACCCTCTTTCTCATAGTTAAGTGCAAGTGGACACTTTTGAGTTATCCTCTGACAAGAGCAGCATCCCTGCTTTTCCTTCTCTTCCCCTCATTAGTTCGTCATCCCTGCCATCCCCAGGGGATAGGCGCTAAGATCTATAGCGGATTCCCGAAACCACAGACTAGCCTGCACAGTGTAATTTAAAGCCATTTCCATCTTAACCAGACATTTGGCATGTACCATGGCTGTAACTTGAAATACACAACAAACATATGTCTGCTTACTGTCATCAGCTTCATAAACAGAAATTCCCTAATAAATTTTAGGGCATGAACCCCCCTCCATGGAAACTAGGCACCTGTTGGAGAACAGTTTATATAAACAGTTTACCCTTACACAACTGTCTTGTAGCTTCTCCACCAGAGGCCCATCCTACTGGCCTTTGCACAGTGAATCTGAGGCAATTTTAACTTTGATGTAGCCCTGCAGCACCCAGTTGCTTTATGATAAGCACATTAGAGAATCAGAACAGAAGAGGTCTAGTCTTTTGTTCTCCCTCTGTGCAAGGCACTGGATATGTATGAGCACTGCACACTGCGGATGTGTGTGCCTCATATCCTTTCTCTCTGTTCCAGGAAGGTGTGGAAGTGCGGGTGGCAAGGATCTTCAACACCTTTGGGCCACGAATGCACATGAATGATGGGCGGGTGGTCAGCAACTTCATCCTGCAAGCACTGCAGGGGGAGCCGCTCACGGTAAGTCTGCCCGGAGGCTGCATATAGCGAAGAAAGGGTGACTTGATTCAGGGACTTGGGTTTCCAGAGTTGATTCTTCATATTCATGTGTATCCGTGCTACCCACCTGAAAGGAATAGAAGTAAATGGGTGGAACACAGACCAGGAATGGCCTTCCAATGAGCCTGGGTGCCTCTTGCATTCACCCTGTACTCCTGAACTCCCCCTGTGCCCACTGGGCTGCTTAAGCTGCCCCACTGTTTCCTTAGCCTCTTAGCGAAGGCCAGGGGGTGAACGAATGTGGTTCTAGGAAGGCACAGGTCCGTGTGGGAATGAAGTTGAGCCATGGCTTTGTCGAGTCTCTGCACTTTTACAAGCAAGGATGAAAACTGCTCATGCCATTGCTCAGTGGCTCCTGTAATGCAGTAGACCTCCCATGGTCTAAGCTCAGTGGTCTGAATATGTGTGAAAATAAGGGTACGTGCTGCTCCCAGGGCATCATCTAGACTGCAGGGCTAAGCACCCCACACCCATCCATAGCCCTCGCCTCCCTGGGCGCTGTACCCCTGGCCTGCATAGAACTTGGCTTGGGTTCTCTTGTTTGATGAGTGTCCTGGCTCTCCCCATCTCTGCTCTTCTTTCCTTTGGCCTTCCCAGGCTCCTCTTGGTGATCTGCCTCCATGTCTTTGTCCTTCCTTTCTGTAGGGGTTAAACGTCCTTTTTCTCCAGAGTTCAGCATAATAGTTTATTGATTTTTTCTTTTTAAAGTCTTTTTCCCTTTTTAAAATTATTTAATGTGTGTATATGTGTGTGTTTGCACATGTGTGTGCAATGTAGGATGGAGCCTCACTCATCCATAGTGGGGTGGCCTTCAAGGCGGGCACACTGTGTTGGTGAGTTTTGATAAGTACATCCCAGAAAAGATGTAATTCTAGACCTCAGCGCTGGGTTCTAACAGGCCAAGCCCATTCTGCTCCTCTCCCTCAGTGGCACCTTGCTACCCTTGATAAAGGTTCTGAAGTCACACCTGCTTCTCTTTCCATACCATTTATGGACTCCAGCAGTTCATCCTGGTAGCCTGGCTCTGGATTACACTGCCAACATAGTGTCATGTCTTTGTGGTACTTCCATCCTTGTTCTCTGTCTTCTCTTGGCCTGGCCTAGAGTCAGCCTTCTGAAGAGGACAAACCCAAAGATCCCTCATCTCAGGAACAGATTATGCCAAGGACCTTTCCAATGGCTCCTACCCTCCCCACTTCCCACTCCTCAAACTGACTCCTTCAGCTCCTGTCTTGTCTGTTCTGAGAGTGTTTCCTGGGCACTCTTCCCCATTCTCTGTAGCCAGTGCCAACTGGAGCACTCTATATGAATGCACCGTTGGCTTTCTTTTCATTGCACTCACTACCGACTGAAACACTACAGTTCCAGGCCACTAGCACAACATTAGCTCTGGAAACCAGGCCTTTTGTTCCTTCCATGTCCAGCTGTGTCCCTCACCCCAGCACACAGGCAGTGTGAGACAAATGATTGAATTAATGACCAGGTAAGTGGTGACTGCTCTCTGTTGCAGCAAGTGAGAAGTGGCTCAGTGGTTAGCCACTGAAGCCAGCAGCTGTAACTGCCAGGTGAACCTGCCTTTCAGATCCCCTCTTGCTGCATCTGGTTTCCCAGCCGCAGATTCAGCCAGCTGCAGTAGAAAATGTTAGAAAGTATGGTGTCTGTGATAACTCAGACAGATGTTCTTTTTCTGTGTGTAAAATGTGCATAGCTTATATGCAAATACTAAAGTAATCCGTTCTGGATTTTGATATCTGTGGAGTGTTCTGGAACCAAGTTCTGGAAACTGGGGGACAGTTATATTAAGGGTCAGGTGATCTCTATTGGGAAGTAAGACACCCCTGAAGCCTTTTCAGCCCCCATGCACAGTGGCTCACCCACAGTCAGAGCTACCTTTTGCAGAGAAAACTGTTAGCAGCCTTCAAAGAAACAACTTTTCAATTTATTGCCTCCTTGGCAGCTTCAAGGGCCCCATGTTAAGGAGAAAAGTAAGTCCTCTGGCAGCCTCAAGAATGCACACATTGTTGGCAGAGGTCATGTCTCATGTTGTCTTCAGGCCCGGCTTGACTCTGTGCCAGAGATATAGGGAGAGATCACTGGCGCCATCCGAATGCCATTCATCTGGAGCCTGCCAGACTTCCTTCTTTCCTAGCCTCCCAGGCAGAAGGAGGAGGCATTTAGAGTGTTCTGTGGTTTTCCATCGTTGTTGTTTCACAGCATTCTGTGCCCATCAAGAACCTGATGAACTGCCAGTGCTTTTCTCTTGGATTGAGAAACCATTTCCTCCCTTGACAGGTGGTTCTGGTAGAGGTCGGGGGGTAGAGTGGGGAGAGATGCTGGAGACCAAGCTCAGCCTTAGCAGAGAGAGCAAGCAGGAATCCCAGCCAAGAAGCAGAGTGAGTCTGTGGAGAGAAAAAAAGAAAGAGGAAGAAGCATTTCGGGAGGGGGATTCATCAGAGGATTCTTGCTGAGGGAGGCCAGGGGGCCTCACGACTTGGCGGATTGGAGAGAGATGAGAAACCCAGGCAGCTATGAGGGCTGGATTCACTAAGCAGAGCTTTTGTTAACACAGTTCTACGAGAAGTGCCCTACTGGCCCTAGACGTTTTGGAGACTCTGGAGCTTGTTCAGCAGAGGCTGTCCTAGCTAAAATACCTAGTGCACATGGTAGAGGACAGTGCTGTGACAGCTCCCTTTGCGGTTCTTGTCACTCCTACTCGTAGCTAAACATCTTGGTGACTCCTGGGTCACTATACTGCTGTGACCTGAACACAGACAGCATTTAGTCCTCTGAGAGCAGCTTTGCGTCCCCAGAATCTCCTTGACTCTCTCTCATCCTGTGAACTGAAGCCAGAACTCATGAGTGGCTGAGTGTCCTCTCTACCTGGCCTGTGGACACGGAGTAG
>LOEQ01000075.1:100492-119160 GCA_001685075.1 Bramus lutescens
CAGGCAGGTGTGGCAGTGAACCAGAAGGGTACACTCACCCCAAACCAGTAAAACAGTGGGTACTTCTTGAGGCCCTGTCCTCAGGGCTCCTTTGCTGAGATTTGATCCCGTGGCTTTTGTATCTTGTCAGCAGACCACTCCATACACAGTGCTGTTCTCCCTTTTCTCACTGGCCCTCCATTCCTGAGCAGAAGCTGAAAGCCCAGATCTCTGAATATGGCATGTTACAGCTTGACAGTCTAGACAGATCAACTATACTTTACTTTCCAGAAAAATCTACAGTGGTTGTTAGAACTTTTGAATTTTTTAAGTACAATTTTCATTTTTTTCCCTGAGGTATTTCTACCAGGCCCTTCACTTAAGCAGAAAAAAATCTCCATAGTTGTTCCAACTGAGACAGGACGGAGGGCTGCTCTTATCAATGTAGCCACCACCTCACCCTACAGTGCCCCTGGATGGCCCTAAGATGCTTGGGACAGCATTTTCTTGTATCCATTATTCAATATGTAAAAATCAAGACAAACATTGCCACAGTGGTGTTGTAGCTGCATTTCTGTCATTATGGAATTTTTGTAAATATTTATGTCCTTTAGTGCAAAGGTTCTCAGGTTGTGAACACAGGAACATCAACACCACAGATCAGAAGTCTCAGAAAGGTGACTTTTCAGGCTTGGCTCCCAAGATCTTGCAGATCAGAAGTGAAACATATGTTTTAGTAAGCCTGAGATTTGGGGAGCCTCTGGATGTTTGCTAAGTAGTTGTGAGCCTGGACTGCACCTTAGAGTCTCTGCAGGAGCTGGAGGATTATAAAACTTGGTCTCCCCCACAGAAACTCAATCCAGCTGTGGATGGTGTTCCGGCATTACTTTTAAGGCAATAGGAATACAACTGTCCGTACCCAGTCAGATAGGAAAGGTTGGTAGCCACACAAGAAATAGTTTAGCCCACCAGCTAGGACCACCTGGTTCCCATTGTTAATTGATTTTAACTGCTGAGTCTTGTCATCCTGGACTTTTTATGAACATTGAGGACCCTTAACTCAGTTCTTGGCTCAGTGGGACTACGGGTGTTCCAGACCTGTACCTCTGAATCCTATTACTCTCCTGGAAGGTCTCGGTTTGGCCGTAGCCATATGTTGGAATTCCCTAGGAGCCAGATATACAGCTATGATCATAGTTTACTGATCTATTAGGCAGAAGTCTATCATTTGTAATGCATCCAGGGTGGAGAGCCCCCATTGAATGGTGTGTGTGTGTGTGTGTGTGTGTGTGTGTGGAGAGACAGAGAGAGCTCCTCCACTGAATATTGTTCACATTAGTGTGTATGTGTGTGTAAAAACCACCTACAGAATATTGTTCACATTAGTGTATGTGTGTGTGTGTGTCCATACGTGCGTGGGGGGCATAGAGCCCCCACTGAATATTGTTCACATTAGTGTGTGCTCCACACCTGGACTCCAGGATCACAGCCCCCGAAGTTTTACATAGATCCTGACATACCCTAATTCAAGAAGCAAGTTCTTGAATTCTGTCTTTTGAGGAAAAACTTGATATAGGTGTACATGCTTATGTTAAGTATCAGTGCTGAAGTACAGAGTGTGAGATGTGGTTCAAGATGTTTTCGTTTTCCTTAATTTGTTTTGATTAAAATATAATTGCCTCATTTCCTCCTCTCCCCCCTAAGCCCCTCCTGTGTCCTTTCCCTCCAACACTTCCCATTTCCCTCCCTTTCAGATTGATGGCCTCATTTCCTTTGATTATTATTGTTGCACACATAGAGAAGCATAATATATAAATACACCTCCATTCAGTGTGGCTTATATGCATATGATTTCATCACTTGGTATTGAATAACCAGCTAAAGGGTCCATCCCTGAGGAAGACTGATTTTCCCTCTCTCAGTAGTTGTTAGTTGCCTATAGTTCTTTTTCTAGGATTAAGGTCTCATTAATTTGTTTATAAGTGTGTCATTGTTTGAGTCTTGTTTATCAGCCATATTGTTGCAGCATTGTGTTTGTATCTTCCTAGTCATCTCTAGGAGACACCATTCAATACCATAGCAGGTTTCCTGTTCCCCTGGCTCTCGAAATGCTTCCACCTCCTTTTTCATATGTTCCCTGAGCCTAGGTGCAGGAGTTGTGTTGTAAACGCATCTGTTGAGGCTAAGCATCTCTTCAGTTTTCTATATTTTGACCAGTCGTGGTTTTCTGTGATGGGTTCTGTGGCTGCAATGAGAAGCTTCTTTGCTAAGGATCACAGTCACATATATCAGGCAAAGAGGGTTCATGAACCTCAAGACGTAAGCCTGTCAGTGCCTTGTCAAGGACTGATTCTGAGGTCAGACCCACAGAATTCCAGGGAGCCCCACTAATAGTGTCAGGGTGTTTCTCTCAGGTCTAACTCTTGGTTTCCTTCTAGGTGTATGGTTCCGGGTCTCAGACAAGGGCGTTCCAGTATGTCAGGTAAGGCTCCGGTCCTTAGCCTGGGTTCTGAGTAGAGTAATGTAGTAAGAGTTCAGTGTATATTCTACATGCTGAGTATTTCCACAGCTCAACTATGTAGTAAGTTTATTTCAATATTTGATTAGGAACCTCTTCTCTGTTAAAAGTTGGTTGTCATCCACTGTTTCTGTGACTCCTGGCTAATCTTTCATTGCCACCTAGTGTTGCATAGATGACATTGTCTAGCACTGTGAGGGTAGCTTGGATAATTAATGCTGCAGGCCAATTAATCAGCCGTCAAACCTCGGATTCAGTTGTCCAACCAATGTTTTAAATCATAGTTCTCTAGCATGGAGAGAGTCTTTAAGAATATGAGATCAGAGTTTCTTAACGGTGACCTCATGTTGAAGCTGAAGTGGGCTCATGTACTTGGGGACTTGTGTTTTTGTCTTTGGAAGCCTACTTATGGTTTTGTTGGTCAATGCGGTTAGAAATAATAAGCAATTACAACGCTGAAGTATTGTCTCCCTATGGGTAACAATTACAAATTCCATGGTCGTTTCCAACACAACTGTAAAACCCACATCTAGATTTTGACACCATGTACTTTTACTTCTAAATGCAAATACCCCAAATGCTTCTTGTCCAGAAAATGCTGTCCCAGATGTCTTAGAGCCATCCAAGGGTACTGTAGGGTAAGATGTTAGCTATGGGATCTGGGTCTGAGTAGCAACCATATCTCAGTAGCTGAGGAGCTCAGTAGAAGTCACTTAGTAAAATAGGAATGCTGCTTTAATTTTCCCCCCAAAGTTAAAACAACCAGTATATATTTTTCCCTGAAAGTATATACATTCTTACATGTCATCCAGAAGGTGCTGTGCATAAACACAGATCACAGTCAGTGTTTGTTTCTCCTTACCCATGCGTATCTTGTGAAACAGGGCCAGAAGCCTGAAAAGGAGACCTAGCTGCTCATGGGTTGTCCAGATAGGTTAACTTCACAGTTTCAAGAGACGGTTTCACAGGGAACAAGTGGCCATCCCTCCCCCGGAACAGTTTCTGTTTTAGCGTATAGAGCTGAGGCTGTGTGCTTAGAGAAATGTATTGGGGTGAATTTCTGTCTCTGGTCTGGACTAGTCAGACCGCCATGTATTGAACCACCTCTTCATAATAATAGTAGCACTGCGTTTTCATCCCATCCCCTCTCACCCCTCCCCAGTCATGCACTTCCAAGGAGGAATAATGTCTTCAAGTACACAGATTCAACCTCAAACTACATAATGGGGGTCCCAAACTTCCTTATATTCCACCATTATAAGACCTGATTAAAAAAAAGGGGGGGCCTGGTTAGAAGCCTGCCTTCTCTCTGGTCACACTACTTCAGTGGCAGCTCCTATGAAATTAAGTTGAGTAGCTTCCGACACATTTGGTGGGGAGAAAGGGGGGAAGTAGTTAGAATACTTTAAGTATTCACTAATGCCTATGCTGTGTGCTAACCCAGTCTAGCACAAAACACACTCATGGCATCAGGCCTGTTATGGCCACAGCTCACACACCTAGTTGCTGTGACCTGTACATGATCACCTCCCAGACCATCTGACACCTTGGAAAGAGGATGTAAGTCGTTTCCCTGTTCATAGGAGCGGACCCTTTCAGCAGATTCCCTTTCTGTAATGCTGCCATTGTGGTGGCATCTGAGATCACCAGGACTTAGGGACATTGTGGGTCAGTTTTCTGATGTACACTATGTAGTGATTCAAGTCTCCACAGAACCCCTACCCCTTTAAGAAACTGAAAGTCCCTTACTTTGTAAGAGGGTTTGGATCTGTAGTTACAGTCCTGGGTTAACTGTCCCCAGAGCCACAGCTGCCTCACCAGTGCTTCAGGGACCCAAGGCCTACATGGTCATCTGCATTGACATCTGGCATGACGTGTCTGAGACTTTCATGGTTGGGTTGTGTCCTCATTCACATAACAAAGGCATGTTATATATTCCTTAAAAGTCACTTTGTCAAAATGACACTTTGAGAGAGCTTCAGGCTGAATGAGTATGACTTACACAATTTTGACTTTAAAAGTTGCCAACCTGTTATGTATAACGTGCACGGCCCTCCCTCCTTCCCTCCTCTCCCAAAGAGGATGACTGCTTAAGAACCAGCCGTCTTCCAACTCCACATGACCCTGCCCTTACTTCCAATGTTAGGAGCCATTGTGGATACTACTGAATGGCAGCTTTTAATGTCTCCTTACAGACAACAGATGGGTGCCGTAAGAATGTGTGGTAGATGTAGTGGCTACTGCCATGGTGATGAAGTGACTTTTTTGCCAGTTTCTCCTAGAAAAGAAATCATTCAAGGTCAATGGTGGTTTGCATTTGCACTTGATCTGTAAGAACAGTACACTGAGCATATTTATATAAAATCCCCATTGTTGAAACTAGAAAAGCAGAAACAACCTTATTAAATGACACACCAAAAAAAAATTTTTTTTTATTCCAATTAAAAGAAAAGAAAATCTATCTTGGGTTTTGTTTGGAAGCCAATAATGGCCCATAGTGGCTTGTGCCTTGTGGGAAAGCTGGAGGAAGAGGGAGAGGTTCCCACGTGGAATTCATTCAGAACCGTAGCTGCTGGACATGGGCGTAGAACAAGCGCTTAAGATTCCCAGTGAGGTGTCATTTTTACGAAGTAACTTTTCTTTAACAGAACCACACTTTAACGCTTCTGAAACTAAGAACCAAACCTTGGTAAGCGGAAGTTTGCTTACTTCTCTCTTCACCTTCATGGCTCAGCCAATCACAATCCATCAGAAACATCCAGCTGCCCCTGACAGCGAGCTCATAGGATGTGCTAAGGGTGGGCTGGAGACTGGGGGAGGGACAGCAGTGTGCATTGATTTCAGTGCTCAGTTTGTTTGGCTTTCGCTGTGATTTGCCAGTATGGAGTTTGCATACTGAAGTCCATTCATTTCTGTGGAGCTTATTTTATGAAACAGTCGTAACTTTTGTTTTGATTGACTAACATGGGTTCATAATAAATGTGGGGCTTCATCAGAGACTCTGCAGTTGCCATCTTGGGGGCTGTATATCTACTTTAACTTACTTTTGGTCCTTGATTGTTTTCAGAGATGCACAGAAAGGGTAGATTTAACCCATTCTTTCCGCCCTGTTCACCACCCTACCACACCCACCAAAAGCAAATCCCAGCGTTAGAGGACTCATTTCATCCATGAACATGCTAGCATTACAGACACCATCTTAATTCACAGGGTTTCGTTTCCACATTCAGTTTTCCATTTGGGGTTTCATTTTTGTCTGGGGAGGTTTGGTGCGTACCCTCAGCATTCCTGCTCTATGGCAAGCATTGCCTGACCCAGGTCTCCCTCTTTTCCAGTGATCTGGTGAATGGCCTGGTAGCACTCATGAACAGCAATGTCAGCAGCCCTGTCAACTTGGTGAGTACCCTTCTGCCTCTCCTTCACACCAGCTGCAAGGTCTTTGGTGAAGGCTTTCCCTGCTCACGACTGGCTTGTGTAGGGCATCTGCCAAGTACGCAAGTGAAACAAAGCAGAGAAAGGGATTGAAAAACAACACTTGCAAGGCGTGTGTGAGCAGTGTGTGAACTCCCTCTGCCTGAAGGGCTTTGTGTAAAAATCACACTTGTAAGGCGAATCAAAGCTCCGAATGGATAAAGGCTTACAATAAAAGGCCCTGCTTCGTTGTTTATGCCTGCGTGTTCTCTGTGCATCTTATTGCTTTACTCTTTTTAGGAAACTTCTGCACAAGAGCATTTAGGAACTGTATCTACTTAAAAATCTGTCTTCCATCAAATCAGAACAGTGTCTGCCAGGCGTCTCCAGCAGCCCCTTTCTCCTGTGTTCCTTCTGTCACTCCACTCTGCTACCTGGGGCCTTTCTTTGTGCCTACAGTTAGGCCCAGGCCTTCCTGACACTGTGATCTCTGGGTCCAGGTTAGCCTTGGAAATGGGAGCAGGAGGATTTTAAACTTTACAGCTGCCGGGCTTTTCTGTGGTCTGTGCTGGGTGGTCCTCGTGGGGTAAGAGTAATAGGTTGGAGCAGTGGTGAAGTGGCTCCCGGTATGGGCGGGGCCCTGAGCTCCATCTCCAGCATTGCAAAAGTGAAGGGGACAACTGTCAGGAAATGTGATGGAAGGGACCGGTTTGCTTAGCAGCTCCTCTGCCCCACATCGGTAAGCTGGTCTGTGACAGCATCCATTGCTGCTGCAGCTTTCTCCACAGGACCTTTGATCCTGCACCCTAAAAGGTGTTGGCACCGTTCTCATAGAGGAAGTTTCTTGTCCTAGCAGAGCCAGTAATGTGAAACCAAACATACAGAGTAACACTAAAGGGACAGAAAAGGGAGTAGATTAAAAATTACTTATCCTGGAAGCTCACCCTGTGTATGAGACCCACTTTAAATTACCTACCTGAAGGCTACTCTTCGGAACAGATAAAGGTCTAAGGTAGTATAGGTTTGCACCTGGCCAGAATGAAACCCAACTAAAGTGCTCCAGTGGCACAAAGCTGGGGTGAAGTTACTTGGAGGCAGGCTAGTCTGGGGGCTGACGATGATTTGTACAGAAAATGCCTCTGAATTCATATGTGTAGCCCAAGTACTGCTGTTGTCAAGAAGCTTATAGGAGAATCCGTTTCTTCCTTAGGGGAACCCAGAAGAACACACAATCCTGGAATTTGCCCAGTTAATTAAAAACCTTGTTGGTAAGTATGCTCAACCACTATGAATGAACTCGTCTGCATTTACTGTGTCTATTGGTAGTACCTTCCCTAGAAAGTAGGGAATTAGTACAAGCTGCCAACTTATTGGCTTAGAGCTGTTGTTTATGAGGAACATGTCCAGCTCCTCTGAGCTGGGGATTGGAGAGAGGATGGCTTGAGATGAGTTGGCTCCCAAGTCTAGTTGCAGGTCTGCTGGAATGTGGGACAGAGATTTGTCCTCCAGCTGTGATGAGGTTAGGTTAACACATCCTGCGCAGGTGACCATTACTGATATCCGAGCTTCACCCTCACTGAGACCAAATTCCGGGAGCAAGGAAAGAGTGACATTAGTTCTGTCCATGCTGGGTTTGGCCATGTGACATTGGAACAGTGTGCCCATGAAGCAGCAGGAGGTTCCTGGGTCTGGCCCGGCCCCTGGGTTACAAGTGCCAAGGAGGTAGCCCGGGCCTCATCCTCAGGCTTGCTGGAGCTCTGGGAAGTCTGGTCTCCAGGCTAGAAATTTGAATTCAGGACATGTTAGTCTGGCCTGGACCATCGTAAGCGTGTGCTGCAGGCTGCTCTCATTTGACCCTGCTGCCCCCCTTGGCTGAATGGACTCCTCCATGTTGACATTCCTGGATCAGGGTTGTGGTGAGCAGCTGTGGACAGCTGGGATCCTGTTCTGTATGACAGACAGTGGATACAGTCTTTCTGCCACAAAAGCCCAGTGCTGTATGGTCCCAGAAGTCCCATGCAGATTCGCTTTCCAGCTGTGCAGTCCCACTGGTGAGACAGGGCATGCTTCTTGTGCCTCCAGTCACCGTGCGCCTCCAGTCACCATGCCTTTGAAACCTTTGCTGTGCAAGTGAAACCGTGGGTCAGAGGCTTTGGTACAGTGGCACTGTAGATGCGAGCCCTGGCCTCCCAGATGAGAGTGTACACAGTGACCCATGTGCACTGCAGAGTGTAGGAAACCCTGCCTGCCCACTGAGGAGGACTTAGGATCCCCACATTGCTACTGTGAGACTGCATGTCGCGCTTCCCCAGGTCTGCAGAGTGGTCACTGTAGTAGCTTTCTCTTGTGGTCACTAGGGTCAAGCCCCTCACCTCAGGAAGGTAGACCAGGCTTTTCTGTCATCTGCATGCTTAATCCAGCCGCAGAGCAGACATATTACATGTTGGCTCTGGGTTTGTTCTGGCTAGAGCATTGATGGTCAGGTCATCATGGGCTCTAAGTTACCTTCTGCATGCTGTTGGTTAAGCGGGATATAGACTGTCTGATTTCCAGGGGAAGGGATTCCTAGATTCTGGATACCCAGTTGTAGCCCCTTGGGAGCATCCACCTTCAGGGTGGTCCCACCCACATTTATATGTTGTGTTTAAGGGTTTGTGCCCCATAGGCACATCTGCATTTGTTACTTGACGTGGAGCTTTGTTCTTGGCACAAGCCCTTTTCTTCTCGTGGGAGGATCCTGTGGGACCAGAACCATTCTGCACGTGACTGTTTGGTAATGGCCATGCAGGCACACACCTAGATTTGTGAGAACTGTCCTATGTATGGCTTTGTCAGAGCAGCTTGTGTTGGGCCCTTGCTCTTGTTCTACCGTAGGTATGATTTTCTTCTGGAGTAGATGGGAAAACAGTGCCCCCTAGTGTTGAAGGATTCACATGTCCTTATCTTTATTTTTTTTTTCTTTTTAAAAAACTCAGGTAGTGGAAGTGAAATTCAGTTTCTCTCGGAAGCCCAGGATGACCCACAAAAAAGAAAACCAGACATCAAAAAAGCAAAGCTGATGCTGGGGTGGGAGCCTGTGGTGAGTATGAAGAGGTCACTGCCTCAGGAGAAAGACACCAACATCCCATGGCCTTCTCCTCCCAAGCCGTGGCCTACCTAGCAAAGTAGGGTGGGCTTGAGTGTTCAGGCAGCTACGAGATTTTCTCTATTTAATAGTGCCTCATCCTCTGTTGGTGAAAATGACATAGGCCTCCCATGAGTTGTTTTCAGGAGAGTGTGTAAACATGTCCCCTTTTCATTCTGTTTCTGTGATGAAGCACTGACCGACCAAAAGCTTGAGAAAATGAGGTTATCTGGTACACTTCCCGGTCATAGTCTCTCACTGAGGGAAGTCAGGGCAGGGACCTGAAGGCAGGAACCCGGAATCAGGTACCATGGAGAAGTGCCACTCCCTGGTTCATGCTTAGTTAGCTTTCCTATACATCCCATAATAACCTGCCTAGGAAACAGACCCATCCTCAGTGGGTTGGACTGTCCCATACCAGTAAAGACAACCAAGGCAGTATCTCACAGACTTGTCCGTGTCAACCTGATAAAGGCAGTTGCTGCATTGAGACTCTTTTCCAGGGGTTTCTAGTCTGTCAGGTTGACAGTTACTGTTAACTCCAACATACAGCAGTCTCTGTAGGCAGGATTAAGGGGGTGCACTAGTTGTTTTCCTCACTGCTGTAACAAAATGCTTACAAAAGCATCTTAAAAGGGAGCAAAGGTTTGTTTTGGTTCCCAATGGACGAGGGGAAGGTGTGGTAGCCAGAGCTTGCAGTCCATGGCAGTGGCCTCATGTAATGCAGGGCCAGAACCAAGTAAAGAACCAGGGGTAGCTATAGCCGTCAAAGTTACATCTGCTGTCAGGGTCACACCTTCTAAGGACTCCACTGCCTTGACCTAGTACCATGAGCTGGGGGACATTTCAGATTCAGAGCATCAGAAAATGGCAGCAGCTTCAATGCAGAGTCCTGGTGTCCAGGGCTGAACTGAGTGAGGTTTCATCTGGTCATATCAGTCCCCGTGTTGATGGAACCCCAGCTGGAGAACATGAAGACTGAAAGACAAGGATGAAGGTGGACTTCCATACCTTCTTGGTGCTCCTAGACCGTCAGGCTCTCCACAGGCTGACTGACCTGTTAGACCAGACCTGTGTGGCCCAACCCCTTTGGGGTTGCGTGTCAGATAATCACATCACAATGCACAACAGTAGCAAATTACAGTTATGAAGTAACAACGAAATAATTTTATAGGTAGAGGTCACCACATGTGAACTATATTAAAGGATTGCACCATTCAGAAGGTTGAGAACCACTGGACTAGACACTAAGTCTGTCCTGTTCCTTCTCCCTCACTGCTAGACTGTATTTGCACTCACACACTAGACTGTATAAACCCTCAGTCCCTGCTTCTTCGTCTCTTGGTGGAGAGCTCTTCCCCTTTCAGTAAACACCAGGGTCCCAGGGCTGTGTGTAACCTCTCAAGTGTCTGACCTTTATAGAAAATTTTCACCTCCTTATAGAAAATTCTCCTGGCCTGCCAGGCTGCAGGAACAAGATGCTTCTGTCCGTCTACTGTGTGTGGCTGTTTGCTCTTTGCTCTGCTCCTCTGGAGAGTCACTTTCCCTCATATCATGACAGCCATCCCAACGACTGTTGCAGAAGCAAAGCCATATCAGGCGGAAGATAAACGTAGGGCAGGTGGCACCACCTCACTCTAGGAGCATTTGAGGACAACCCCTCCCCCCAGGAGGCAGAGCTGCCCAGAGCTCAGCTTACCTGTTAAAAAGGCACAGCACAGTCAGTGCTGAGGAGGGAGAATCTAACTGATGGAATCTGAAGGGATATTAGAACTTTAGTCCAACTCTTTGGCTGTGTACAGAAAATTAGTACGTGAAATAGAAATGAATATGCTCAGACTTAAAATCTACTCATCCCATCTAAACAGAGCAAATTTCAGAAGCAGA
The DNA here is from genome assembly GCA_001685075.1 of Bramus lutescens. Taxonomy (NCBI): domain Eukaryota; kingdom Metazoa; phylum Chordata; class Mammalia; order Rodentia; family Cricetidae; genus Bramus; species Bramus lutescens. The sequence continues at coordinate 111,412 of LOEQ01000075.1, forward strand.
GGTAGGGATTCTCCATGGTTTTTGTTTTTATTCATGTATTTTATGTTTGTGTTTTGCCTGCTTGTATACATGTGTGCTATGTTCATGTATTGCCCAAAGAGGGCATCAGAACCTCTGCAACTAGAGTTACAGGTGGTTGGGAGCTGAACTCAGGTCCTCTATGAGCCATCTCTGTCATTCCTAAGGTTCTCAAACTTTTTGAAAGAGTTTGTCATTTGTGCTTTTGTCACCAAAGCATGTGTCTTAAACAAGATGTGTTAGGAAAATATTCAATGTATATATACTAAATATAGACTCTTGGTTTTGGAGGTGTATGTAGAGCCAGGATATGAGTTAGAAATTGTATCTGACATAGACATACAGAATATGAGACATTTGCCATTGGCTTCTTTGTATCATGAGTCTTAATTGATAGGAAAAGTCTCATCCAAAGATACCATGATTATTGTCTTTGCATGTGAATGGGGACATCTTTTGAGGTAGAGAAAGCATCTCCCTTGGGGGAGAGGTGTTTTTAATGTGTGTTCCTCTGATGTTTGGTGATCCTGAGCATTTTCATAAACCTATTGGCCATTTCTGTGTATTACTTTGAAAAAAAAATGCCTACTTAAATTTATTTTTTTAATTGTGGTCCTTATATGTTTTTACTGTCAACTCCTTATCAGATACATAGTTAACAAGTATTTTCTTCCATTTTGTAGGTTATCTCTGCATGCCTTTTTATTTTACTGAGAGAAGGTTTTTGTCTAACTATGTTTCCTCTGTTTTTTAGGGTCTTGTGTAATGCATAAATAGCTAAATTTTCATATTTAAAACATGTAAAACGATGTTTTGTTGTATTTTTGACACCTATAAAACTGGCACTGTAATCAAGAGAGACAAACACCAGCAAATTTACTGGAGTTCTCAGCAATGCCTCCCTCCTTGGCTTTCTCTTTAGCCTGTATGACTCAGCAGCCAATTGACTGTTTCCTGTTTCCAGCTCAGGTTAAAATTGCCTCAAATGTCACCTTTCGTGGGTCCTTCCCTACCTGTGCTGTCAGTGTGAGTGCTAGTGTGTCATGGGGAAGTCCCAGTGAGGCAGGTGGAGACAGCCTCCTCAGAGCGTCTCCCCTTAGTCCTTGGAGGATTCCCTCAAAAGAGTGGGCCCACGTACATTTCAGAAACCGTCTCTGCAGCTGACTGAGTAGGCATGCCTGCAAGAGGGGACTCAGGGGCTTTGGGAACTTGAGGTGACTGATAGTGTCACTTGCTAAGTTGCAGAGTGTGTTCTGAAAGTAGCTCTAAAGACCTTCAAGCCTCTCTAAAATGGCCTTGATGTTCTCCTGGCCGGTGTGAGTCCTTGGGTGTTCTCATGCAGTGGACAGCTAACTGCACACTCTCACCTCCAGGGCACTCTGCTGCTTTCTTCAAGGCAGCCTTTCTGTTGATGGGACCTTGTTCCTTTTCTCACTATCTCCAACAGGTTCCATTGGAAGAAGGGTTGAACAAAGCCATTCACTACTTCCGGAAGGAGCTAGAATACCAGGCCAATAACCAGTACATCCCCAAACCTAAGCCCGCCAGAGTGAAGAAGGGCCGGATGCGCCACAGCTGAGTTAGCCTTAGGACCTGAGACTCCGTTTTATACTTAATGAAATGGACTTTTGTGGGATTTTTTTTTAAAGACTTAAACAGGTGTCATGAAGAACAAACTGGAATTTCATTCTGAAGCTTGCTTTAAAAAAACATGGATGTGCCTAAAAGCTCCCTTGAAACCTGCAGACTTTGCCTTGCACTTTTTAAATCTGTCTTTTTATGTACAGCAGCCTAGATGCATCTCTGCTATTTTCAGGTTTGTTTGTTTTTTTATCTTGCTGTTAGAGTGTATGCTGTAACTGTCGTTGACAGTTTTATTTACTGGTTTCTTTGTGAAGCTGAGAAGAAACATTAAATGGGGTGGAAATGCCGATTTTATTTATTAAAGTGGGTACTTATAAATAAGACGTTACACTATGCATAAAGAATAAAAATCCTAGCGGTATTGTCAGGTGGGTGGTGCACCAGCGTTTATTTGGGGACAAATGAAAACTCCGTTGGAAAGTATTGTTATCTGAAGATCTTGTTTTTAGTTGCATACTTGACTTTGAAACATCACTGTTGGTTCTTGATCGAGGATATTTGAAATCACTACTGTGTTGTGCTGCATATTGGGGTGGGGTGGGGAAAATGTTAACGTATTCTTGGTTAACCTTGGTTAAATATGCTATTTTAATAAAATATTGAAATTCGCTGGTCATGGACTTTGATCTACAAAGCTTGGCTTTCTGCTTTGCGTCAGATGTTGGAGATGTTAGTTTGAAGAAATTCTGCAAATGTTTGGTTTCCACCATACTTAACTTCATGTGGTGTTAGAATCATCTGTGTGCTACTTGGGCTGAATCTGTGCTATGACATATGATACACACTCTGTATGTCTTCCTGAAATGCTTGAGATCAAGTGTTTCACATTTTGTTTAACTGGGGAATATTTTTATAGAGTATAGCTTGAGCATCCTAAATCCGAAACCTGAACTTCCTGAAGTCTGAGTGTTCTTTCAGCCCCAGGAATGTGGAGCTTAGGGGCACTCAGGCTCTGTTAACTGTGGTGTGAAGTTCTCAGAACTCAGCCTGGGTTAGGATAGGTTTTGCATCCTGTAGCCACACAAACCAGATGAAGCAAAACCTTTTATTTTTCTGGTGTAGGAGTCAATCAAGCTTTGCTAAGTGAAATGAAAGCCTTAGGAGGTATCATTTCCATTCAGAACTCTCTCAAGATTTGTGTTAGCCAGGATTTAATTTTGCCCTTTGAATGGAAGAAAAACACAGTGCACAAAAACAGCCTATCTCCAAACTGATTGGCCCTGCATGGTGGCCGCAGAAACCAAACAGGTGCCCAAGTGGTAAAGGTAGGATATTTCAGCTTTGTCTGTCCTTCAAAACCATGTTGGGCTTAAAAAAAAAATAGGATATGTTTTTTGAATAAAAGGCCCTGGAATCCATGTGACTCTGTCATGCTAAATTTACCCTAAGTTTCTGGAACTGGGACTAAGATTGAACATGGTGTAAGAAAGAATCGAGAATAGCTCGCGCGCACACACACACACACCCATGCGCGCGCGTGCACAATTATTCAGTCACTCACTACACCCCAGCCTCTTATTTTTAGTTCCCATTATTTTGGACTGAACTAAGTGATACAGTGAGCAAGTGGGAGCTTGCTTGGAAATTAGTAATGGTGCATTTGGACCTGAGAAGAATGTGGACGGAAATAGCTCGGAGTTTTGTGTTGCTAAGCTAGCCAGTATAATCTGGGAATATCCAGTAGCCCAAGGACCCAGAATTCTCTTAGCTTATTACTCACTAATATCTGAAATCCTTTCTTAAGACTCATTCTTGTATCCATAGAATGTTTTCCAAGTAGTAGAAGAGAAACAGAGATGTGTATAATTTCCTCTAAGAAAGGGGTCAAGGAAAACATGAGCTTTGAATTAAGCATGATAGTATCTTGGGCAGAGAGGAAAATGAAATTGAGGGATGGATTGGAGATGTCTGCTGTGGTCCAGATGTTCGACCCCTCTGGATCTACACGTATAGGTAGATGCCTACTCTTCAGTGCAGTAGTGTTGAGAGATGAGGCCAAAAGGGAGCCTTTCCTGTAGGAGAGCCGGTGGCTCCTGCTTGCCTTCTGTTACTCTGAGAAGGTACTGTCTATGGACTAGAAAGATCCTCATCAAACACCAAAATTTGTCAGCACCTTGATCTTGGACTTTGTAGCCCTCGGACTGTGAGCAATGTTTTCCTACTGTTTATTAACAACTCATTCTGTAGCATTTTGTTAGAGCAACCTGAACCTGCATTTTGGAAGTTGTCCCCGGTTGGGATGTCACTGCTGTGGCTCTTGGGGAGAGATTGCTACACTTCTCTTGTTCATTTAGTTGACAGCCTTATGGGCTTAAGCAAGGTATTCATAGTCTGAACAGGATTACATCTGTGGAATTGAATACCGAGTCCAGCCTACCAGCCAGGTGGAACCTCATGGTGATGTCTTTGATTATGATCCTGGTCCTGGATGGTGGTCCTCAGTTATGTGACCTTGTCAGAATCTGGGGTGAATGGAGAATTACTCCTGTAATTGCTGTTAGTTTTGTCTAGTAAGATTGTGGGAGATTTGGAGGTTCTTCAGTGATTATTCTAAAACAATACTTGTGAGTTAACTTTTCCATGTGCCTTTCAAAATAATTTGTTTAGTTGACCTACCCTTTCTTGGTGGTTAGTTGGTACCTTTGTTGGGTGTTAGAGAATTCCACTATTCTGAGAATTCGATACCACAGTATCCGGAGGCAACACAGCTTTGCTGTTCTCATCACCAAGGTTAGCCCACACGTTTTCTTGATTGTGTCCTGTTTGCATTTTCACCGGCAGCTGGGTTGCAAGAAGGAAAATACAGATTTTTATCAGGAAACCTGAGCTGTGATGTAGGTGGGGCTGGAATGTAGCTTGCTGGTTCATGTGATAAAATTCAGCTCCCTTTTCGTGAGGTACTTAGAGGGTGGGAACTCAAGCCTAAGATGGTGCTCCGAGGTGTCATCATCCGGGGTTCATTAGGGTAAGGTCAGTCATCAGAACACAGCCCCGTGCATGAGTTCCAGTTCCAAGGAGGCAGCAGTAGAAGCATATATTCCCTGTCTCCTTTTGAAGCCATGGACCATTGCACTGGGAAGCTGTAGCCACACATGACTGCTGGGATGGGTCCAAATAAAACCTCTTTTCTTTAAAAGGCACCCAAATCTATAGCATTTTAATAGCATAAAACACCAATGAAGAAAATTTATACTTGCTTCATGTGTTTTGATGTAGTAACAAAAGACTCATACAAACCAGCAATTTTAAAAGTCTGTTTTGGGTACTTGCTGGGTTCTGCATTTTTTGATTTCTGAGCATATGTTTGAAGTTAAGCTAATGTGATATAAAAACCCAGTTTAAAAGTCCAAATACCTGACTCTACACCATTTGAAATGTTCAAAATGCAAGGAAGAGACATTTCCAAGAGATCAAGGTAGATATACTCTCATACACTTCCAGCTAAGTACAGTAAAACATTTGGCACATTGACTGTGAAACACGCATCAGACTGAACGTTAATAGAAATGGTAGACTGCCCGGGGCCCTCAGGACTTGGTGAAGGACGTACTGGTGTTAGGGGCTGTATTGCATTGTCCCAAACTAATGTGATCTAAGCTTTCCCTTCTACTGCAGGAACCCAGAATTCAGAAATATGTTCTGTAAAGTGGTTAAGTTGTGACAAGGTCTTCAGGGTGGCCCTAACCCAGTCTGACTGGTGTCCTTACAAAGGAAAAGTTAAGCACCGTGCTTTTGCACACACAAAGGCCCTGTGAAAACACAGCAAGACAGCCACGTGTAAGCCCGGGCAAGGGCAGGGCAGAGGTGCATGTCAAGAAAATTCCTGCTGGCAGTTTTGTTTTGATTTTAAGGATGAAGTCTCACTCCCAATCCTGACCCTTTTCCCTCAGCCTCTTAAATGTTGACTCATAGTCATTGCCATGCCTGGTACCTGCCTATATCTTTCTTGGGTTGCAAGAAAATTGCCATTATTTTAACCTCCTGTAACAGCTACAGCCACCCTAACAAGCTAGCATTTGCAGTAAGTTCCTTGGGTTTTCTTTTTTTTGTCTCAGGAATTCAAGACTTAGAACTGGAGAAACCCACAAGCCAGGATTGTAACAAGACAGTTTTGGGGGGCAAAAATTGCTCTCTGTAGTCACTGTGCCTGGGAGAACACAATTTTTTTACTATAATGGCTCTGCTAGAAGCAAATAGTGCTTCAGATGCTCTTCACCCTCCCATACCGCATTGGCACCAAGGAAATACTGGTGAAAACACTGGGGTACGGTTTCCAACACCTCCAACTCTCGACCATGTTGTAGCATTTCTTGAAGCAGGGATTAGGCATGAGATTGGACTTGCGTCTCTGCTGGCTGGTAACGACTACTATGCTATCAGAGAGATCATGTGGGGACCCTAGACTTCCATTGGGATACTCCTCTCTTCCCATTAGAGTGGTGTCTAAAGGTGGCTGCGTGGGGTGCTTTGACTGTTACCACAATAGGTAACCCATGGAAGCCACAGGAGCAGTGCAGAGGCAATCACCCCTCCCAGTTAAATGTCATCATTGATGCCTGAGGGAGTTGGGACTTCTACCCCAGCCCCAGAGCCCTGTCCTAGGAAGCTGCTGAAACCAGTAATCAGAGCACAGCCAGAAACACTGGTTTCAGTCAGAGGTCACTCTGCCAAGACACAAGGAGATCCCAAATTACAAGACGGGAGCAGATGTTGTACCGAGGGCTCCATGGCCAGATCTGACTACTGTCTAAAAGCAACTGGGATTACAAGCTGGGTGGTTTGAATGAGAAATGTTTCCTACGGCATCAGGCATTTGAACATTTGAACACTTGGTCCCCAGTTGGTGGTACTGTTTGTGTCGGGAAGTGGGGGAGGTAGATGCCACTGTGGGAGGGGTACACAGCTTTGCCCTGCTTCCTGTTTGCTCCCTCTGTGTCATGCTTGCATTTGTGCTCTCAGCTTTCCTCTCCTGCACCATGCATGCTTATCTACTGCCATGCCTCTGCACCATGCATGGCTACCTACTGCCGTGCCTCTGCACCATGCATGCTTATCTACTGCCATACCTCTGTACCATGCATGGCTACCTACTGTGTGCCTCTGCACCATGCATGCTTACCTACTGCTGTGCCTCTGCACCATGCATGGCTACCTACTGCCATGCCTCTGCGCCATGCATGGCTACTACTGCCATCCCTCTGCACCATGGTGAACTCAGCACTCTGGAACTGTAAGTCAAAATAAGCCATTCTGTAAGTTGCCTGGTCATGGTGTTTCATCACAGTAGCAAAAAATAACTGATACACACGCATACTTAAGGAAAAATTAAGACATCTCAAATATCAGGCATTAAAAAATAATGGAAATTTTAAATTAAAAAGGTAACCAAATCAAAAACTGCTGGTGGGTTCAATGTGCAATTCTCAGAACAGACCCGCCATATTTTGAGAGTCCCAGAAGGAGGAGAGAGCCGAAGATAACTCAAAAAGAAGTTCTGGCAACTTTCCACATTTAGAAGCAAAGCAGCCAACAAAATAAAAATCCTAAGCAAAAAACTACCGAGAGAAATCCATACGTGGTGCTTTTCTGACAAGCTGGGCCTGGAATGAAAGGAGAAGATGGAGATAATCCCTAAAACCTCTCGGATGAATGGCACACGACCACCAGAGGCAAAGCTGTTAGAATGGCAGCAGTTTCTAGTGCAAAAAAAAAAAAGAAAAGAACTATTAATCTGAAGTTCTGTCTGTGGCCTTCAAAAATATGCTGCAGGGTCTGTGAGTTCAGGGCCAACCCGCCAGGGCAAAGTGAGCCCCTGTGTATTAGGATTCTCCAGAGGAACAGAACTTAGGGCATAAATATGCATGTGCATGTGAACATGCATGCATGTTTGTGTATGAGATTTATTAGAGTGGTTTACAGGCTGTGGTCCAGCTAGTCCAACAGTGGCTGCCCTACCAATGGAAGGTTCAAGAATCCATCCAGTAGTTGTTTAGTGTGAGGCTAGATATCTCAATATATGCCAGAATCCCAAAGAAGTAGGCCCTAATGCCAGTGAAGAGAGAGAGAGAGAGAGAGAGAGAGAGAGAG
>LOEQ01000075.1:132296-142633 GCA_001685075.1 Bramus lutescens
ACACACACACACACCACGCCACGCCACACACACACACACCACACCACACACACACCACACCACACCACACACATACCACCACACCACCACACCACACCACACACACACACACCACCACACCACACACACACACACCACACCACACCACACCACACACACACATACCACACCACACACACACACCACCACCACACCACACACACACACACCACACACACACACCACACCACACCACACCACAGTTGGCTGCAGTGCACATCAAAGGATCTGCCCTATTCCACTGCTTACGAGGAGGCAATGAGGCCTGAACACAAAGACAAGATGATAATCAGAAAAATTTATTCCCTTAGAGACATAACAATACTCTTAGCCGAGGTCCAAACAAATGGTAACTGAAATTAGATGATTCCGTCATCTAATTTTTCATTGAAACTGTTGGGAAACAATGCCTGGAACATTGAGTATTTGCCTTTACACAACAAAGCTCAGAATGGAGTAGACATCTAATTAAGCTGGAGGCTCACACTGGTTTAAAAAAAAAACATTAAAACAAGAGAGTCACTAAATAGGCCCGCACAAGAAGAGGACGGCATAGTAAAGCTTCCTATCTCTAAGGGTGTGATTCATTTGTAAAGGCATGAATGAAATGCAGTGGACCAGAACATAACCGCAGATTCAGAGAATCAAGTGGATATTGAGAAGTTGTGACACACTTCAGAATGCTGAGATCATAGACGGCTTCCTGGAAAGACAGGAGTTACGCAAACAGACTAAAAAAGAAACAAAATTAGAATAGTCCTCTTGGCTGTAAAGTTAGAGTCAAATCAGTAGTCAAAAACAATTACCAGAATTTTCCCATGAAGAAATCATTGCACATAAACAACTGTATTCTGAGTGCTACCAAACACTAGGGAAACAGGCTGTTCTGTTATTTTTTATTGTTAAAAATCTGCTTTTAATTAGCTTACAAATTAACGGGCTTCATTGCGGTATTTGTATACATGAGTGTCATTGCAGTTTGTCACATTCACCTCTTTCCAGGCAGGAGGACAGGGAGAAGAAATGAGAAAATAACTCTTTCCTACCCACAGGCTTTCTGAGCGTGGACAGCAGAACCCAGGTTTCTTGTCCATTTGGACTCAGGTGCTTGTATCAGTGTCTCTTCAGGGGCCTGCGGACCCTCTGTCTAGGACTGGGGTTCATCTTGCTAGCCTCCTTGGTTGTAAGATTTCAGGCTTCTTGGCCTCAGTTGTGACCTTGCCTGCATGTTTCTTCAGCTTACAGCTAGTCACCCTCACAACATCCTGGGAATGTGTAAGCAAATCTAAACAGATCCATATTTCATACGGATAACGTTATTCTACTGGTTCTGCTCGCTAGAGAATTCTGACTAATATGGACATCAGCCAAAACCAGAAAATATAATTAATGAAGAAACATAGCACCCTCTTTGACATCAGGAGCAAAGAGAAAGGTGTCCTCTGGCTCAGTGGTCCAACCTCTCTCCTCTTTAACATTGCATTTGAGTCAGCCCAGCATGAGTGAAGAAAAAAGGAGAAAAAATTGGTAATGTAAAATAGGGGAAACTTCATAGCAGTATTATTTGTCATAGCCAGAACCTGGAAACAACCTAGAATCCCATCATCTGAAGAATGGATAAAGAAAATGTGGTGTATACACAATGGTGTATTATTCAGTGGTTAAAAAAAACTGACATCTTGAAAATTGCAGGCAAATTGATGGAACTAAAAAAAAAATAAAAACTAAAAACTCCTGAGTGAGATAACCCAGACCCAAAATGGCAAACATGGTATGAATTCACTCATAAGAGGATATTAGATGTAAAGCAAAGGATAACCAAGCCACAATCCACAACCCCAACGAAGCTAGGTAAAAATGGGGAACCCCAAGAGGGACACACATGGAGGGTCCCAGAAAGTAATATAGTTAAGATCTCCTGGGTAAACTGGGAGGGGGTAGAAGGGAGGGAATGGGGGATGGGCACATGAGGGATCTCGAAGATTGATTCGGGGGAGGGGCGGAGGGGAAGAACAATGAAAGAGATATCTTGATAGAGTGGGCCATGATGGGTTAGGGAGAAACCTGGTGTTAGAGAAATTCTCAGGCATCCAGAATGACCCCAGCTAAGACTCCTAGCCATAGTGGAGAGGGTGCCTGAAAGGGCCTTCCCCTTTAATCAGGTTAGTGACTACCCTACTTGCCATCATAGAACCTACATCTAGGAACTGACTAGGTGCAGTGACCCACAATCTAGCACTGGGCTGAGTTCCTGGAGTTCAGATAAAGAGAGGGAGGAGGGATTATATGAGTCTAAGGGAGTCAGGAGCATGGTGGGAAAACCCACAGAAAAAGCTGACTTGAGCTAGTTGGGAGTTCACAGACTGTGGATTGACAGCTGGAGAAACTGCATGGGACGGAACTAGACCCTCTGAATGTGAGTGACAGTTATGTGGCTTAATATTTGGGGGGGATGGCAGTCATGCCAGGACCTATCCCAGGTACATGAACTGGCTTTTTGGAGCCAATTCCCTATGTTGGGATAAATTGCTCATCCTTGATAAGGGTGTAGGGGGACTTGGCCCTGCCCCAAGTTGGCATCCCAGACATTGTGGACTCCCCAAGGAAGGTCTCACCTTCTTGAGAAGTGGATAGGGGATTGAAAGGGGAGAGGTAGGGGTGGGAGAAGAAGAGGGAGGGGGAACTGAGGTTGGTATGTAAAAGAACAAAGAAGGGGCTGGGAACAAGATAAAACCTTCAAAGGCATGTCCCACTAAGGACCCATTTCTCCAGGTGGAGCCCACCTCCTAAAATTACAACCTCCCAAATACCACCAAAACCTAGGAACCAAGTATTTGCCAGGAGAGCCTGTGGGAAACAGTTTATATTTAAAGCATAACACTGTAAGACTATGTAGGTGAAGTGCCAGTGCAATCAAATTCATACACACAGAAAGTAGAGCTGTGTACACCCACAAATGCCGGCGAGGGTGTGAGATGAGGGGTCCTTTACAGTGAATTCTTCTACACAAGTGTCATCTGGATATATAAACAAGCACAGCCAGTGGAGAGTCCTCAAAAACAAAACAAAATTAAAGCAAAACAAAACAAACAAACAAGAACTTTCACAAGACCCAGATGTACCAGTCCTAGATTTACATCAACACATCACAGAGACACTTGCACATCCATGTTACCTGCGGCACTACACACAAGAACCCAGGTGTACAGCCAGCTGGAATGCCCATCATCAGATGAATTGATTTAAAGAAATGCTATATAAATATACAATGGCATCTTTTTCTGAAAATACCCCTTGCTTTCAAAAACTGAACTTTGGCAGACCTTGCCAACTGCCTGGAGATCATTTAAAACTATCCTCAATCTGTTTCCCTATGTTGTAATCAGCCTGCTTTGAGTTTAACTTGCCTTTAAGAAAATAGTGTAACCAGCCTTGCATACCTGGGTTTCCTGTATATAGCTTTTACAACCTAAGCTAAATACATAGCTTTAAAAGCCATGTGCTCTTCTATACCCAGAACAATGAATGTGTGTGCTGTGGTAATCATTTGCTGAAAGCAGACAGCATGTTGACAGACTCCTTAAACAAAAACAAACATCCACCATACTTGTTGGAAGCAACATGTGGATGTATGCTGTTAACATCTGTATGTGGTTTTGAGAGCTGCTCTGAATCCGTCAAGTAACTTCTTCCCTTGTAAAATTCTGTTAAAGATTTCTGTAGAAAAGAATGCCACATCCCTTTCCTATACTATATTTTCTATTGTGTTCAATAAATATAGAGCAGAGCCATTTGTTAGGGAAAGACAATGGAGAAAGATGGCAGTCACATGAGACAGACAACCGGCAGGCCGTAGACCACAAACTACAGGTAGAGAGAAGACATGGAGAGAACAGTGGAGAATCCAAAGTTGGATTTATTCTTGGTCCAAAGGAAGACTCTTTTGATTCTTGTTTGGTACTTAGGCAGAATTATATATGCTGTAACAGGAGCATGGGTAGATGGGCTCAGTAAGTGAAGTGCCCATTTCACAGATGTAAGGGCCTGACTTCCTGATCCCTAACACCTGTGTAAAAGCCTGGTTCAGCAGTGCAAGTCAGTAATTCTTGTGCAGAAGGAACAGGGGTAAGTAGTGAAGGCAAGGACAGGCAGATCTCTGGAACTCAAAGCTCAGTCTAACAAATGGGTGAGCTTCCAGTTCAGTGAGTGATCTTGCACGGTATTTTAATGAGAACGGCCTCCCACAGGCTCATATGCTTGAATACTTAGCCCAAAGTTGGTTGAACTATTTGGGAAGGTTTAGGAGGTGTGGCCTTGTTAGAGAAGGTATCTCACTGGGGGTGGGCTTTGCTATTTCAAAAGCTCCTGTCTTTCCAGTGAGCTCTCTCTGCCTTGCGCTTTCTCAAGATGCAAGCTTTCAGCTACTGCTTCAGCGCCATGCTTGCCTTCCTATTGCCATGCTCCCCACTATGATGGTCATGGCCTCTAACCCTCCGAAACTGTAAGCTCCAAAAAAGCTCTTCTATAAGTTGCCTTGATTGTGGTATATTATATAGCAATACAAAAGTAACTAAGACACTTTATGTCTTTATGGGAAAAACAGACAGCAACAACAAAAACAAGGTGGAAATGGGCCAAGTAAGACACCCAACACTGGTCACTAACCTCCGCATCCACATGTGTGTATGTGCACACACATGCGGGCATGTATATAAATGAGCAAAATTATGTCTTCTGCAAGGAAGGAAAAAGAACTGGTGATAATCATGGCAAATGAACTAAGGCAGCACAGAGAAGATATTGTGTGTTTTCTCTCGTAGTGGAATCTAGATTCAGAATACATATGACATGAAAGTAAGAGGGGGCTGTTTATGTGGAGATAGCGGACTCGAGGGTGAGGGAGATGGAAGGGAATGGAACATATGCTTGTCTTTCTTACAGGGACTCAGTTTAGCAATGTAATATATGAGACACAAAAACAGAGAAAGGCAATTGGGGGGTGAAGGGATCGGCAGTTGGTGAGAAGTGATTGCATTTGAAAAGGTCATGAAGAAAGCCATCATTGTTTCTTAATGAAAAAAAAACGGGGTTTGTCAGGATCTGGGGAAGTGGCACGGGGAGTTGCTGTCTAATTGGGACAGACTTTGTGGTAATGAAAATGTTCTGGAGGTGATGGTGGTGGTGATTATGCAACAGTGAAGATCTGCTTCAGCCCACAGAAATGGACACCTAGAAATTGCTAAGTGTTATGTGTGTGTGTGTGCGTTTAAGACAGCTTCTCACACTGTTTGAACTCAAGCCTCATCTTTGTTACTCTGTTACTTTGTTACTTTCCAAATGCTGGGATTACTGACATGAGCCACCCCACTCAATGGTGAGAAATATTATGTCGTGCATATTTATCACACTTTTTGATTTGCAAGAGGTCATGTTTCCCAAGAAGAGCCTTCGTGGAAAACAGCTCCGTAATACCACATCCTGAAGGTGAGACTCTCTGCTAGGTAGAGCTAACTTACTACCTAGATCTTGAGAGTCAGAGTCTTCCACAGATGATATGTGAAAATGGCATATCATTTTTAAGAAAAGAGTAACCCATTTTCATTAGGATGTCAGAGAGTGTGATGAAACAAAATATGACTGGCAAGCCTCTTCCCATGCTGTCCTTGTCCGTCCATCTCCTATTGGCCTTTGGGTGTGGCACAGGCTGGACTACTTAGCTCCCATCACCAGCCTCCACCTCCATCCCTCTCTTTCCACCTTCTTCTGGCCTCATCCCAACACCACTTCTTTCTTTACTAGGGTTGTTTACATTCAGTGGGAAAATCTTTCCTTGTTGATTGAGGCGCATAAAAAAAAAGTAGGTGAGCATGATTCTGAGATCTGCAAAACTTTATGTCGGTTCACTTCCATGCATGGTTTGTTTAAAAAAAAAAAAAGCCCTGCTCTGGCCTGCAGCCCAGAACAGAGAAATAAACCCATTGCCTGTCTAGTGACAGGGTTCTCCAAATTGTATCCAAAACTAAAAGTTGTAGCCAACTAGATTTTCCTGTTGAATCAATATTTTGCGTTTAGCTCAGACTGAATTTTAACAGAGACCGCCTGACTTTTACTCCTGCTCTGCCTGAATACTGACAGGATTCCTGGAGGGAAATAGAGAGGCCCTCCATTGGCATGCCAACTTCAAACACGGAGGCGATTTGAATTGTCAGGGCTCAATTTTCTCCCAAGAGAATTCTGATACTTATCTTTTTTAAAAAAAAAAAAGCTTTTATTTCTATTTTTAAATGATACACATTGTTACGAGCATGCATGAAATGCAAAAGGCACGTCACATAGTGTGGGTGGAGAAGGCCTACTGAAGCAAGGCACAGGCTCTGCGGCACCTCAGCAAGGGACGTTAATAATCGTCATAGTTGACACTGGCCCCGTGTCTGAAGCTTTCTGGGCTGTGGGGACCAATGGCTGCGTCTTCATCATAATGACGCTGATAGTAATCACCATAGTAGTCATGTCCATTTCGATTTCTGTTCATCCAATAGTTGACATCATCTTCAAATTTCTGGAAGAAAAGAGAATGGTGAAGAAGGGATTTAAACACACATGCTCCCCTAAAAACACCTGGAAATGATGACTTTTCTCTAGGTGGCTTTTCTTCAGTGATTGATAACCAGTGATATGACAGCTGCTTGTATGACATTTTGTTCATGGGTTAATCCAGCCTTAGGATACCAGGTGCATGATTAATAAAAACTCAGAGAGAGAAATTGGGGTTCAACCGGAGAATTCGAAAAGCAAAACAGCCAGCCACTGGCTCTTACCTTGATCTCAGTCTGAAATGGTGACCCTGCCACCAGGAATCTCGAAATGTGACTGGGACTGAGAGCTGTTTCCTCCTGTTTTATATTCCTCTCTAGTTCTGAGATTAAAGGCGTGAACCACTGGGATTAAAGGCATGCACTACTCAGTTTCTCTGGCAACTAGTGTGGCTACTGGAATTAAAGGTGTGTGTTACCATTGCCTGGTCTGTAAGGCCAACCAGTTGGGCTATTTTACTCTCTGATCTTCAGGCAAGCTTTATTTATTGAAATGCCACTACAGATACCAGCATGAGCACCCGGCACAAAGGAATCTATGGCCATACTTTTGATAATCTCCTCCACGCCAGTCTTAATCACACCCTGCCTCAGAGCATTTCTCTCTTTATAAGGTAAATAAAATGTGTGTCTGTCGTACGCAGTAACAGCTTGGCTGGCCCTGAGGAACCATCCACATTACCGTGGCAGGTTCCTTCCTATCCTCCTGGCCTATTCCTTTGCTGCCACCATAGGAATTCCATCAACTGTTAGCATCTTCCAGCTCTGGGGGAGGGCATCTGGGACACCCCAGGTGGTGTGCACACCTGTGTTCTTGGTTTGTGTGTGCACCTGCACGAGTGTGCACTGTGTAAGGTTGTGAAGTGGACTGTGGGTGTCAGGCCTTGTTGCAGGCACTGGAGAAGGCCCAAAGCAAGATAAAAGAGTTCTGGCTTACAAGAAACCTTCAGTTTTGGAGAGAGTCATGAAAGGCGACAGCTCCTGTTGTTAAAAATGGAAAGGCAAAGGGAAGGGACCAGCAATTAATAAGACCTCCTCCAGCGGCTGCTCGTTGCTGTGAACTGCCTTTTCGGAGGGGAGAAGAATGTTTCTGAAGTGTTGGTGAAAGTGCAACAAGTTGCACATGTTGATTTAGTGTGAGGATGAGGCCCTGGGGACGTAACAAAGGCAGATTAGGAATGGGAGCAGGCTGAGCAGCCTGGGCCACAGGCTGTGACTGTGAGACCCTGCACCAGAACACCTCTGAGGCTGGGGGAAAAAATGAAAATTTGCTGGTGCCTTGTCAGCTTCCTGGACTGAATTTTCTAGTGGCTGGGTCTCAGGAATCTGTTTTCATTTTACTAGAATGGCCAGAGAACCCTAAATAAGGAGCAACTCTGGATTGCACTGTTTTTTGTCTTTGTGTTAGGATGTGAAGGAGGGTGGTGTGCATTCGTAGGAACCACTGTGGATTCTGGGTTTGGATCCTTTCCCAAGCCAATGTTGTGTGGGATGAGCCTCTTAGGGATGTTGCTGTGAATCGGGGCTCCCAGGTGGCCTCTGACGATGTGTCTGATCTAGGAGGGTGGTAAGGTAGATGTGCTGGAGACATTTTAGTTTGTAGTGACTCCAGCTTACCCTAGGCTGAGGGCCATCTGTCCTAAGACTCCTGTGAGGCTGGGAACGCTAGGCTGGGCCATGTACAGGGGCTCTGGGAGCAAATATCCACCCACTTTGGATAATTGGTAGTTTCCTCCTGTGTACCTCTCACCCTGGGCCACTGATTCTGATTCCTCATCTGTTTGCTGCCCAAGACCCTCATCTTCAGAGCTACCCCAAAACCTCCACCTCAGGGAGGAGGAGGCAGGCATTTTTGTCTCCCTGTATATTTAGCCTAGGTTTTTTTTCACAATGCTACATTTTTGGGGTCATAATAAAATAATCTTACTGCCTGAGTTTTCTCATTTAATAAGGTTTGAGATTCTGGCTTCAAATATGTATTTTAAATCTGCTTTAAGGGTTTTTATAAGTATAAAAATAAGACAGGTTCAGATTTGACTATTCAAGTTTGAATATGAGCCAGGGCATAGATAAAGCAAGATGGTGCCTTCCAATGCCAAAGACCACTGCCTGTGTCATCTGAGCATAGTTTCTTGTGGTCTTTTTATGCAAATTTAATTACTATAGCCCTCCTCAATCCTCATCTTTTATTGGTTTTGTTGTCAAACTTTCTGTTTTAGTCATTTACCCATATTAAAAATGTTTTAATGGTGGTCATAAAAGAAATAAAATGACTTAAAGATATGATATTTCCATCTACCAAAAAAAGAAATATATGTACTTAAATGTTCCAAACACAAGATGCTGCCAAAGAATCTAGAGCATGGGTACTCCCCCTCAGGACTTTGGGGGATGTGCGACTTGACTATCATAAGAACCTTTCACTGTGAGTTTACCTGTTTCCCAGTAACTCCACCAGGCAGAACATGAACCTTAAAAAGGAGCAACCGACACATAGCAATATCCCTTGAGTTGGGGAAATTGATAAACAAAGATACTTAAGTACTTTGCGTCACACCTGACACAGAATTTGGCTTAAGCAGGTAGCTACTTGCACAGCAAAAGAAGACTTGTTTTTGAGTAGCAAGAGTACGTTTAGGGACTGACAGCTGCGTGCAGAAGCTGGGAACGGAAGGGAAGGGATGCGGCAGCTCATGCTTCGCTCTGTACTGCATTAGAAAGGAAGCATTTCTACCCAGCACGGGATGTGGAAGACCCTCTGTGAGCCAAATGTCTATTTAGGAAATCACATTCAGCTACCCGACTGCTGATGCTCCCTGGGAGGCAGGCTCCACCCTGGCCTCCTCAACCATTCTGTGGACAGTCTCCAGTGAGTAGAATCTAGAATACCTGTCCTGCTGCCTCTTATCTGTGTCTGTAGCCCAGATGACAATATGTGACTTTCAACAGTCCCCTCTGTTCTCTTACCAACGCTGCCCACTGGTGCTGCCCCACCCACCCGAGCTGCAAACTCACTTGGGCTTTACTCACAAGTGCGTTGATGAAATTTCCCCTGAACATCTGCAAGAACCACCTCTCTTTAAAGATCATTTCAAGTCTCTTTTCATGACCTTCCTGAGTCCATAGACCCATCTTGTTGCATCAGCCATTTCTGCGCAAACACGACCATATTTAAGTGAGCTGTTTTGGTGATGCCCAGGTGAAACTGGACAGGAGGGCTGGAGGAATTTCTAGGAAAATGAGATTCAGTGGGAATCTGGGATGCAGTTATTTGGCCCACAGAGTCCCTGGATTCCTCCTCCCCCATGACTGGCTTAGCATGCAGCACAGAGTGGGCTCAGACAGTCGGGATAAAAAGCACTGTGGTTTGGCTATGTTTTGTGTATTCCTAGGCTTGGTCCTCAGTGTGGCAGTGTTGGAGAGCTGGGATCTTTAAGAGATAAGGTCCTGATGCAAAGAAATTAGGTCGTGAGGTCTTTACCTTTTGAAAGGACTAACCCTGTGGCCTCTCAGAGTGGGTGAGTTCTCCCAAAAACTGGCAATTGTAAAATCAAGTCAGTGGGTATCCTGGTGCACACCTCAGCATTTGGGAGTTCAAGGTTGGCCTTGGCTACATAGTGAGGTTGAGGCCAGAATAGGCTATAAGAGACTCTGTCTCTATAGATAGATAGATAGATAGATAGATAGATAGATAGATAGATAGAT
>LOEQ01000075.1:142653-167560 GCA_001685075.1 Bramus lutescens
TAGATAGATAGATAGATAGATAGATAGATAGATAGACAGACAGACAGACAGATGCAGACAAATGAGGAAAGAAAATGGAGACTTCCTTCTCGCTTTATCTTAACACATCCTCCTGCTATCATGACACCATTTACCATGATGTTCTCACTAAAGCCTCTACGGTGACTTCCTATTCTTAGTCCTTCAGAGACAAAAGCTGAAAATGAACTCTTAAAAGTTCCCCACCTCGGGTGTTTTGATAGCGCAACAGTTAACAGAGGAAAATAAGACTCAAAGTTTAACTTCCCAGGCCCTCATTCCCAGGTCACGCCCCTGTCCCCAACAGCCTGCCCTGTGGTGTCCAAGGTCCCCCAGCAGGAAGGTCTACCTACCGCCTCATCAAAGCCCATGTACAGAAACTGCTGGTACCACTGCTGCACCTCCGGCCGGGTGCGGTCCCACAGCTGTCGCTTGGCACGCTTCAGGCCACCCAGGAATTCCTTTGCGGTGTGCTCAGCCACAGCCACGTTAGTCTTGGCTGGAGCAGGTTCTGAAAAGATCAGTTCCCGAAACACAGACGATTTCTTTTTGGAGAACAATATTCACTTTACTATTAAATTTTTTCCTTCTGTGTTTTTAAAGATTTTTTTAAGGAAATTTATGTCTATGGGTGTTTTGTCTGCATGTGTGCCTGTGCCCCACATGCATGCAGTGCCAGCAAAGGACATAAGAGAGTGTCAGACCCCCTGAACCCCCTGAACCCCCTGAGTTGGAGACAGCTGTGAACCATCACGTGGGTGGTGGGAATTAAACCCTGACCCTCTAAACCGGCAATCAGTGCTCTTAACTACTGAACGTTTCTCCAGCCCCAGGCTATTATTAGACTTCTGATGCAGTGTAATGATTCCTGTGTTTTGAATTGACACAAAGTATTGTACATATTTATGCTATACATATGCAAGGATCAAACGGGATTAATTGCCATTTCCCTCCCCCTTAAATGTTTGTCATTTCTTCCTGCTGCGCAGCTTTAAACTCTTTTCTAGTTCATAAAATGTGCACTGGGTTGCTCTGAGCGGCAGCCACCCTGCTGTGAGGCGGCTCCTTGTAGAACTTACTCCCCTGTGCCTGCTTGTTATCCAACATCCCCACTCCACTCCCTCCTCAGGCTCCACTGGAAGCTACGAGGGAGAAGCAGAAGTGATTAACAATCACACAGGAAACCTGGCTCATATTTCCAGATCTCTGTGACACCCAGTTTTATAGAAGGAGATGGGGGGGGAGGATGTTCACTAGACAGCACCATGGATCCATTTAATTACTGGTCACAGAGGACTGAAAGCCCACATTCTGTGACTTCTATGTTCTACTTCTATGGCTCTTTGTTGCTGTCTACGTAAGTTGGAAATATTTTTTTCAGCGGAAGTTAGTAATAGAAAAGATCCCCCCCCTTGGGAACGCCTTTTCCTAATTGCTGCCTGAATAGTACCAACAATGCATTCTGTAACTACTCCACCAGGTAGGGCTAGTGTCCGCAGCTCAGATGTGTTTCACTAGTCTAAAAGGATCAACATTTGATTAACACTGTCCCACTCTTTCTGAGTCCCCACTGGCAGCTCTTAGAAGCACAGTTGCCAAACATCTATTGGCAGTAATATTTATCAAACAAAATGCCACACCACATACCCACAGAATAAGTCTTCCAGATCTGCAAGCCTTTAAAAGAGCAAACACTTTCTGATCTTTCAAGCAGGAGACCTCCAGCCCCAGGCTACTGTTTGCCACTGCTGTTCCTCTCCTTGCAGTTAGGGGTGAACACACCCCTTACCCGCGTGAGGCCGACTTACCTTCTCGCTTCTGGAGCATCTGCTTGAGTTTGTTTCCACTCACGCCATCTACGTAAGCCAAACAGAAAGCAGTTTCAGAGCCCATCATTCCTGGAACTTTTGTACTTTGTTGAGTGAAAAACTCAGAATTGGATATAAGGACCGTGGACCCTGCACAGATTTAGTAGATCCATATAAAAGTATCTAATCGGTTTTTGTATATTTACCACATGAGAAAAACAATGCATGGTGTCTGTGGTTCACACTGGTGACAGTGACCACAGATGGCAAACACATTACTGCCTGAGCTACTACTTTGGAAGACGACTTTGTAATCTTAGTCCTGATGTCTTAGTGTAAGGGGAGCTGCTTATCACATGCATCTCCACCAAACATTATCTTCATGATGCAATAGGTCCTATGGTGTCCTTGAATTCATAATATCCTGGGAATAACCACTTGGGAATTTGGGAGATAAGCTTGTATGCAAGGTCTTTGTGGTGGTTTGAAGAAAAATAGCCCCATAAGGCCTATATTAGGAGGTGTGACTGTATTAGAGTAGGTGTGGCCTTTTTGGAGGAAGTGCTAATGAGAGCCTTAAAGGTCCAGCCTCTAAGGCTTCCTCTCAGGATTCAAAAGAAAGAAGCCACGATAAGTGAAAGGAACTTGCTGGAGCACTATGCAGTGCACGTCCAGCTGACAGATTCATAAAGGCAGACCTACAAATGGACAACTTACGGGGTACCCCATTTTGCAGAGCTACAGAAACATTTGTCTTTTGGAAAAGTTGCTGTTATATCTGTGGAAAGCTTGTGAAGCCATGATACTTCCCTTCAAAATGGGATTCATTCCCAAGACAGCTCAGCAGTGTGATTTCTCCTGTACGGGCAATGGAATGACCTTGCTTCATTCCCCCACACTGTGAGGCCTTGGAGGGACAGTATTCACTCTTTGTTCTAACAGTCAAATTTACATAGAGTCAATCCCACAAAATTATCTGCTAAGAGACCGCATAGAAATGTCTAAAGAAGACAGGTACTGAGCAGGAAGGTGGCATGCCCTACCTTTGCTAACAAATAAATCTGGGCGTCCCCAAAGCTGGTTATCACCAAAGAGATTGGATGAGGAGGATGGGGGAATCCAGGATTCCGGGGACATTTAGTCACCTTCTCTAATGGTGTGGAATGTCAGGGATTTCCCTTTGGATGCTGGCTCTTTCCTGGCTGGTGTCACCTGCTCCTATTCCATTCCAGAGTGCTGCTTTGTCAGCTTCTACCTGCCCTTGTTGTGATTTTGACATGCATGTTATCATTGTCTTCACCTATGGAATTTCCCAACTATGTCTGTAAAAACCAGAAATCTCGTGGAGATCACCCCTTATTATTCTTCTCCGTGCCCCTTCACTTCACCCTCACATGAGAAATAAAGAAAGCAGAGGTTGCAGGGGTAATGTACTTGAGTTAATGTTTTACCCTCAGATCCTCGCTTGCCATAGACATCCAATTGGATATCTGGGAATATCTGAAATGGAATGCTTTTGCCTGGACCCTAAATGCTGACCAAACGCCTGTCAATAAAGATAACTGCAGGAAGGCCTTTATACAGGAGAGAGGAACAAATGCCTGGCAGGAGAAACTGTTTTCACATGTAACTAGGGGAATGTAATCAGTAAACCCCCAAAGCACAGGAAAGATAGTACTCGGTAAATGATCAAACAGGTCTGAACTGTGGGAATTAATCCCCAAATTTGTAACAGAAGGGGAGTCAGCTACAGTGAAAATCTATAGCAAAAGATTCACTTTATTCACAAGGCAGTAATTCCAATATGCCTTGCATCTTGGTTTAAACATCTACAAAGCCTTCGGCTCTGTTGAGTCACCTCATGAAAAGATGCCTGAGTAATTACTGTAAAATGTTGTGACTGGTACCTTAGTGTGTCGCTGAGGGTGGGCTTTGAGGTCTCAGATGCTCAAGCCAGGCCCAGGGTGTCACTCTCTTACTGCTGTCTGCCCATCCAGATGTAAAAAATCGCAGCTCCTTCTCCAGCACCATGTCTGCCTGGATGCTGCCATGTTTCCCACCATGATGATAATGGACTAAACCTTTGAACTGTAAGCTAACCCCAGTTAAATATTTTCCTTTATAAGAGTCGCTATGGTCATGGTGTCTCTTCACAGCAATAGAACCCCTAATTAAGACAGTCTTTTTCAGGTGCGGTTTGTTAAGGATCTTAAAATGGTTTCCCACTGGACTCAGGTTGGGCTCTACATTCCATGATGCAGATACATACAGCTGGGAAGCCCCATGAGACAAACTCGGGCAGAGATGAGGCCTATATGGAAAGCTGAGGAACATGCCACGCTTGGGTCTTAAAAATAGCTGCACGGCTTTGCAACTTTTTCTGATTGTCCTCCATTCAAGCTTTATCGGAAGGCAGGGCATTGGCTGTTAAATATACTCAGTTGTAAAAGAGTAAAACTAATCTGCCTGGTAAGTTAGTATGAAATAGCATGTTTATCCTGAAAGAACGTACCCTCCATTCACCCAGCTGGTCCCTAAAAGTTGCACACAGACTTGGTCTCATGAAGGGTAGACCCAAAGCAGAAAACACCCCCAGCACCCTAAGCAGGAAACAGAGCATCTACAGGGGTCTGGAACTGCCATGGGGACTCATTATGAAGCAAGGCATATCAGGGTAGTGGTGCTGTCTTCCCAGCAGGGTTCTTAACCCCTCGGTCCAGGGTTTCTGGGAAAAGGATGAACTTGTGCTTGCATCAGCGAAAGTGCCTTAAACAAGAATAAGAACTTGCTCTCGGTGTACACCCACGAGTGGTATAACTAGGTCATATAATAATTCTATGTCTAGTTTTCCATGAAATTTTCCATGATACTCCAGTCAGGACTTGATCATAATTCTAAATTTTCTTTAGGTCCCCATAAGATTATCAGTGCCTTCAACTAGCAGGAAGAAGCCTGGAATACTATGCCCACATTCCTCAAAAATGGACTATGGATGTTCTTGTTTTAAAAAAAGAAAGAAAGAAAAAAGAAGAAGTGGTGTGGGACAATTGTGTATATTCTGTCAATTATATTTTTAAATAAATGCTGATTGATCAGTAGCCAGGCAGGAAGTATAGGTGGGACAACCAGACAGGAAGTAGAGGCCAGTCAATGAGAACAGAAATATTTTAGGAAGGAGGAAGCCCATTCCTCCACAGTCCTGTCCAGACACAGAAGAAGGAAGANAAAAGGTACCGAGCCATGTGGCTAACATATACTAGAATAATGGGTTAATATAAGGTATAACAGTTAATAAGAAGCCTGAGCTAATGGGCCAATCAGTTTATAACTAATGTAGACCCTCTTTGTGATTTTCTCTGGGACTAAACAGCTGGGGAACCAGGCAGACAGAAACCCCGACAACGGAAAACTTAATCAACATTTCCACACTGATTTCCAGAGTGGCTAGACCAGTGTACACTCCCACCAGCAGTAAAGAAAGACTCCTGCCCCCTTACATCCTGCCAAGCTCATGTTGTCGTTGGTTCTCTTGATGATGATCATCTTGGTGGGGTGAGATGGAGTTACTTCAGTTTTAATTGGTAGCCCCCTCATGGGTAAGGACATTGAATATTTTTTAAAAATGCACTAAGATACTTGCATGCTCGTGTTTATTGCTATGTGACTCACAACAGCTGAGAAATGGAACCAGCCTAGATGTCCACTCACAAAGAAATGGATAGGGAAACTGGTACAGAGACACGATGGAGTTTTATGCAACCATAAAGAAAAATTAAATCATGTCATTTTCAGATAAAACTGGAGACCATTATGTTAAGTTAGATAAGCCAGACTGAGTGTTCTGGTTCAGTTCCTTTTGCAATGATAAAACGCTATGTCCAAAAGAAACTCAGGGAGGAAAGGGTTTATTTGGCTTACACTTGTAGGTCACAGTTCATTACCCAGGGAAATCAGTGCAGACACTCAGGGAAAGAACCTGAAGGCAAGAACCACGGAGGGACACTGTTTGCTGACTCTCTCTCTGTACTCAGTCTTATGCTCAGCTAACTTTCTTATATAGCCCAGAGCCACCTGCTCAGGAAATGTCACTGCTTGTGATGGACTGGGCCCTCCTACGCTGATTAATAATCAAGATGATACATCACAGACATGACCACAGAACAAGCTGATAAAGACAGTTGAGACTCTTTTCAGTGATTCTAGACTGTACCACCCTGACAGTTCATATTAACCAGGACACTGAAAGGACCAAGGCCACACTCTTTCTCATGCACATCCCAGATTTTCACTTACATGCGTGTGGTTTTATGCATGTATGTATACAGATTGGGTGTAAGTCATAAAACTAGAAAGGGACCATGAGAGGAAAAGAAGAAAATGTAAAAGATGAAAGGGTATTTGTCTCAGTGACTTTTCTCTTGGTGTGACAAAATACCACGACCATGGCAACTTAGAGAAGAAATCATTTCGCAGAGCTTACAGTTGCAGAGAGGGAGCATGGCAACAGGCAGGAAGGCATGGCACTGGAGCAGTAGTTGAGAGCTCACATCTGATGCTCAAGCGAGAGACAGAGAGCAAGAGAGCTAACTGGGAATAGCATGGGCTTTTGAAACCTCAAAGCCCACCCTCAGTGACACACCTCCTCCAACAAGACCACACCTCCTAATCCTTCCTAAACAGTTCCCCAACTAGAGAGCAGGCATTCAAATAAAGGAGCCTATGGGGGCCATTCTCACTCAAACCACCACAGCAATAGAAGAGGTATCTTGTGATATGGAAGCAAGAAGGGGCTGACTGCAGAGAGAGATGATAGGGGAGGGGTAGGGAGAAAGCAGGGGAAGAGAACCAAAGTATGGAAGAAGTGGACAGACTGAAACCCATTACTCTATATAATTTCAATACTAAGAAAGAAAAAGGAAACAAAGAATGCCAGTTTTGGGTTCTGAGTGCAGCTCTGTGAACACTGATTCAGCATGATGAGGCCTAGGATCAATCCTCAGCTTGGCAAAACAACTAGAAATCTATTCTGTGTTTGTCAATAACACATTACTAAGGCTGGAAAAAGGCTTCTTTAGTAAGAACTCTTGTATAGATGATTTACTATGTTATCGAGGAGAAAAAAAGTCAGTATTCAAAGCCAAGAGTCAGCATCTGGGAGTTCTACCAGGGTGTGCATATGATTGTGTGTGCGTGATTGTGTGCGTGTGTGTGGTTTTGTGTGTGTGCCTGTGTGTGGTTGTGGGTGTGCATGTGTGGTTGTGGGTGTTAGTGCACCTAATACTCACCACCTTTCTGGGTCTGCGTCACTCACACTATGCACAATCCGTACAGAGCTTCCCCTCCTAGCCTACAATAGCACGGTTATGAGTGTTGCCGGCTGACCGCCAGGATAGCAGTACCATCCAGAGCAGCGGTTCTCAGCCTTCCTAATGCTGTAACCCTTTAACGCAGTTCCTCACGTTGTGGTGACTCCAACCATAAACTTATTTTGCTGCTACTTCGCAACTGTAATTTTGCTTCTTTTATGAATAGTAATGCAAATATCTGATATGCAGAATATCCGATATGAGACCCCCCAATGGGGTCATGACCCACGGGTTGAGAGTCACTGATCTAGAGAACCTGGCCTGTGTTCTGGGATGGAGTAAGGAAAATGCTAGAACTTACTCAAGTGCCTCCCTTGGGATCTTACGGCTGTACTGACAGCACTGGGCTCTGCTAGGACAGTCTCTGTTTACAGGAGTTCTTCATTCTCAGAAGTGCCCCCAGCTTG
Organism: Bramus lutescens; assembly: GCA_001685075.1. Classification (NCBI taxonomy): domain Eukaryota; kingdom Metazoa; phylum Chordata; class Mammalia; order Rodentia; family Cricetidae; genus Bramus; species Bramus lutescens. Next base: position 150,253 of record LOEQ01000075.1, read on the forward strand.
GAGGATAATATACGGCCATCCTAATTTTAGAGATTGATAGCAGAGAAACACCTTGGGAAGAATCTGTGGGGCCACACTAAGGGGTGAGGGACAGATGTTAGGATAGCACTATTTGTCCTTATATCTTGCTCAAGGGAGTTGGTATATACCGGGCAGGGGGAGCTAAGGAGATGGTGAAGCAGGCATCAGAGCAGAGTGGCTTCTGTGGTCTGCGTGCAGGTTGCCTTGTTGATGTGGCTGTTTCTAAACAACAGCAGTGTTCAGTGCCGTCTTCATGGGCAGCATCTATCCAGAAATAACTGTCCCATAGCTGCTTTGTCACTGTTCTGACCAGGCCACTTCTCTGCCCTCGGAGAAGGTCCCTGGGAGCCCAGAGAAAGGAAACCCTCAACTTCCTGCCTGTGGCTTGAGATGTTCATTCTCAGCCCTGTTTTCACTGCACCACCACCAGCTCTAACCCTCTGCCACTGTAAGCTCTGGATGCTTTGTTTTCTAAGCCGTCTTGCTCATGTATCACATCAATAGAAAAGCAACTAGGATAGCGAGCAGCAGTCCTTCTAACGCCTGGGCCACCATGTGAAGATGGAGCGCTTGGACCCCAGAGATTCCCCATTAAGAATCACTTGAGGACTCTGAACATAACACAGCACAGTGGAGAACTGGCTGGGCTGCTGGAGAGATGATGATGCGAACAGAAAAGGCGGGACCGATGCTCAATGCTGTACTTCCCTCCCAACCTGAAAAGTCAATGAAGAAATCTATGTCGTTATTTGCCAAGGCGGACAGGTGCATTCTTGGCTCTGCTGTTGGCATTCATGAATAGCTTAACACTTATCAGTCTCTAACAAGTCATAGGGCAGCACACAGAGAATTAAGCACCATCCTCCATCTGTTTGCCTTCTGTAGAAGGGCTTCACAATTAATGAATGAAATGTGGCCGAGCGCTGAAAGAGACACGAGGTTTGGGCTGATACGGCAAGCCTGCAATTTCTTGCAAGCGTGAGTCATCGCTGCTTCAGGAACGAAAGCTCCACCACGGGGATCTCAGCTGTGCTAACTAAAAGGCTTGGAGAGGTCCCATGCCATGAATTATGAATGCTGTGGTTCTGCTAAGCCCTGTACCCTCAGCTATATATTAGTACATATAATTGGACACCACACTGACTCAGCTTGAGGGAAGGAGTAAGGAACAAAAGGCGAGCGGTGGATCCTTTACTACAACATCCCCAGCTGTCATTTCCAGGCTGTGATGAAAAGCAGCGACACATGTATCAAATCTGGCTCCTCGAAATTAGAATGCACAAGGAACTGGGCACACTCCAAGTCTCACGATGTCCCACTCTAAAGGTGAAAGTCTTAACAAGAAGACCAAGAGGGGGCGGTGATCATTCTCTTCATGAAAAGTGCTCAGATACCGTAAAGAGTCCTCTTTGGAGGCTGGAGAGATGGCTTCTCTGTTAAGAGCACTGACTGTTCTTCCACAGGACCCCAGTTTGATTTGCACATTTTCATGGCAGCTTACAACCTTCCCTCGCTCCAGTACCAGGGGTTACAGCACCTCCTTCTGGCCTCTGCCGGCACTACAAGCGTGAGGTGCACAGACATACATATAGGCAAAACACCCATACATGTAAAATGGGGGAGGGGTCATCTTTGAGATTCAATGTATTTTCATCTTTCGTTGTAAAAAGGTCACATTTCAGCTCAACGATTCTGCTGCTGTAACTGATTCCATCACTCACTTCTTGGTATTAACTCTGTAAAATATGAGTGCTGAAAACGAAAGGCCCATGCGCACAAGGCTAGCTCACATGAGGGTAGTGCCGACGTTTGCAACAGTAATCCTTTAACTAGAACAAGCTTCCCTTTATTTTCGTGGTCCCTCCCGCCGTGTCCTACCTCCCCTGGCTCTGGAGTTTGGTTTACCATGCCTGCTCTGAGAAAGCAAATATGAAGTGACAGAGAAATCAAGGGTGTCTTCTTTTACATTTGGCAATGCCCAACGATGTCCCTTCGTACTGGGACAAACACCAATCTAAGGCGCTGGGCAAATGACTTAGAGTCTTCCAGCTCCTGTTCTCCTGGCAGTAAATCTAGGGTCACCCTGTTACCTCCCAGAGTAGTAAGCCCCAAAGGCACTCCTATGCACGGGGCACGGCTCTGGGGTGGCGGGAGGGAGAAGCTCACTTGTGACTTCCAGTGGGTCACAGAAAGATGCCTTTCCAGGTTCAGAAGGTGGAATCTGGAGTTCTGAGTAGAGAAGCCTGAACATCTATCAAAGCGATTCCTTTTGGGTGTGCTGCGAATGTGCTTTTAACGGAAAAAGAACTGGGAGGGGGTTTCAGACGTTTCAGCTAATTCAGCTAAACGTACTGGAAGAGGTTAATTAAGCATTACTCAACTTTAAAGGCTGGCGCCTGCCCTGTCTAAAACATCAGGCCCCAGCTGCTTTGCCGCGTGGAATACCATCAGCTCTGCTGCCTGGAAGGGAATTGGGGAGAGCAAGCAGCTTGTTTTTCCTGCCTACACCAACCACTTCAAGCCTCCACCATCCCTGAGTTGGCCTTTCTTGTAGGTCCTTTGAATCCCTATTCCACTTACCCAGGGTTGCTCCTTAGTCTACAATTGCTCCCTTCGAATTTGATAGCCTCACTGCCTGCCCAAAGTGCACCTCTTGGGTCTCATGCCGAGTGCAAAATCCTAGACCTGCTTCCTCTGTCTTCTTGATCCAGTCCAGGCTAGAAAGGGATCAAACGCAGGCAAGCAGCACCCCATCTCCTCTCTCACTTCCAATCTCCTTACCCAGCCCTCCTTACCAGCAGCACTCTCCGCCAAGCATCTGCCACTCACCTGGACCCAGACACAGCAGAAGGAGCAGCCCCAGCCCAGCCAGGGCCAGGAACGAAGGCCGCACAGACGAGATAGCCATGGCGCCAGGACGCGGCAGAGTGACTGGGGGACGACTGGAGCGGGAGACCCGGGCTCAGCGAAGCCGGCGCGGAGGCGAGAGCTCCGGGTGTCCTTGCCAGGGGCGGGACCCACCGGGTGCGCAACAAGCCAGCAGGCTGCCAGCCAACCTGCAGTTCAATGCCACCGAGGCACACTGTCCTGCGGGTCTGCGGCGAAACGTTGGGAGCAGGGAGCCGCGTGACCAAAGGGGTGAGGGCAAGCCAGATGCCACGCACAGACCAACAAGGCTGCAGACAAGGAATGCTGGCTACCCAGCCCCGCCANCATGGAGCTGTTCCTCTCTGGCAGCATAACCCTCCCTTAGCATCCCAGGCCCTTGGCTCCAGGCTCAAGCCTTGCCTTATAAAGCAGTCTTTGGAATGTCCTTAATTCCTGAGCTCCAGTTAAAGTTGGCTCCTGCAAAGCCTCGTTTTATGATATTTTGAAAAACTCTGGGTTCTGAGCTCCAGTTCAGGAAAACCTCTCAACTAAAGCCGCTCCAGTGTAGAAGCCTTCGGGAGACTAGTGTTTTTGCAAAGCTGTTAGCAAAGTTCGCGTGTCCCTTGTGCATGCTCTCATCCTGGGACATTTGAGCTATTGGAAAAGGAGGCAGAGGACACTCATGGTCTCAGCAGCAGGCTTGGTCATCAAAAGAGGCCACAAAACAGCCAGTGTGCTCAACAAAAGGGAAGACCAGCTTGAGATGGTGCAGCCCTGACCATCTTGCAAGGGTTCTACCCCTAGCAGCAGATTCAGGGAGCAAGGACAAACTGTTTTAGCAGTTGAATGGAAGTTTGCCTTTAGATGCTGTCCCCAGCAAGATGGGCCTGAGCTCTGCAGACTGCTGGTTCTTCACAGAAATGCTCAGTTTTAAATCAAGGAGAGGTGCTTAGTCCCTGGACACCTAGGGAGCCCCCTAGTAAGGCAGAAGGGTTTCTCCAGCAGGCAGGAGAAAAATCAAAGCTTAGTCAGCAAAGAAAAAGAAGAGAAAGGTGAGCCTGGAAGTTATGTAAATGCTGGTAGGCATGGCACAGGCATAAGAGAATTAGGGATTTGCTAGTATACTGCTGGTCGCCCCAATCTAGCAGATACTGGGTGAGGCCTAGCAGATATCTGAGTTTTGATTAAGGCTCTCAGGGATGCTGAGAATGTGCATCAGAGGGCACAGAGAGAATTCCACTGCTGAAGCTCACATGTCCTCTTGGCCTTCCCTTGGCCTCAGGGAGTACAATCTGGAGATTGAGCACAGTGGTGAATACTAGGGTTTAGATTCCAGTGTGCTTCTGCATTCCACACAAGCGTTTAGATGACTCACCTGCCTTTCTCGATGTGTATCTGTGGAGGGGAGGACCCAGTATCCTCCCTACTGAGGTAAGAAGTCAATGTGTGGAGAGCATCCTCGTACGCTGTGAGCACTCAAAAATGTTGGTCACCATTGTTATCAACTAGATGCTCCCTGGCTTCTTGTCCTGTGCTCGGTGCCTTGTCGCCTATGATCTTCCCCCCCTTCCAGCCCAGGCCAGACTCTCAGGAGCTGCACTCTGGAATGAAGCCAATCCACCCTCAGTGCCACTGTCTGTCGGGCTTTCCAGATGCTTCCCAGCAAGATGTCCTTCAGAGCAATGCTGCAGTGACCTCTGCCTTAACTTCTGGTTCGCAGATGAAGGGGTGACAGAGGAGCAGGGGAAGTGCCCTTACCCTGTGGGGTACCATCAGCCCAGCACTCCACAAGGAAGCGCTGCAGGACACATCACATGCGACAGAGATGCAATCTAACACAGCTGTGACCCAATACCGCATCACAAAAGATGGCAAGAGAGATGCAATGGTGGAATAGGCTCCGTTCCAGGATTGCCAGTTTTGTAAGTTGTTGAAAATAGTATTGGGGGGACCTTTCAAAGCCCTTAGCTCTTACAACAGCAGCCTGTGAGATTTGAGGGTAAAATGGTACAATGTATGAGGTTTACCCTAAAATATTTAAAGGACTAAAAAGATTACTCTGAAGTTAAGAGTATCCATTCTTTTTAGGGAACCCTAGTTCAGTTCTAGCAACCCACACAGCAGCTCATAACCACCTGTGACTTCAGTTCTAGCATATCCAATGCCCTCTTTTGGCTGTCTGGGCACCAGACATGCATGTGATGCATGTGCATATATGTATATAAAATACACATACACATGCATAAAACAGATATTTAAAAAATATTTAATAAAAATAATGACAATTGATAACACTTTTGTCAGGAACCCATGTACACCATGAGCCTTCACATGTGATGTGTATGTAGGACCTAGGTCTGTATGTATGTGTACCCCTAAAAGCCATACATTGAAATCCTAGTCCCCAGAGTAATAGAGGTGGGTCTCTAGGGATGCTGTGGTTATGTCCTTATAAAAGAGCCTCCAGTGAGATCCAGACCACCAAGGGACAGCTTGAGAAGCTGCCACCTATAAACTAGAAACTGAGTTCTCCATAGGCATCCGTCCTCCTGCTGCCTTGCCCTGGGGTGTGCCAGCATTGAGAGCTGTGGGCTGTCAACTTCTGTTGCTCATAAGGTACCCCGTTTAAAATATGCTCTTATGCCAGACCTAAGAAAACAAGTTACCAGTGCATCACTCTAGTCTTCTCTGGGATGTGTTTACAAATATTCATTAAACTATAGGACCTTAAAAGCTACCCCATAACCATAGAATATACAACTACATGTGAACGCCCATGCCGTTCAATTACCAGATCTACTCTCTGCTTCTCAGTTTCCTAGGTCGACCTGTACCATTACCACTCTTCGGTCTGGCATTCTTTCCTCATATCTGCGAGTCAGAACCCTACTCCATAGGCCTCTGTCACTGCTTCAACAATGGCCCTAGACATGGTGATTTAGAGCCACCATATTCTTTATTCTTCATGGTCCTTTGGGTCAGGAGTCTGAGTTGGGCTCAACCAGGTGGTTCTGTTCCATGAAGTGCTGGTAAAGGTCTCTCGCACTGCTTGGATGGCAGAGGGACTGAGGTGGATAGCTCCACTCCCTGGTCAGTGACATGAAGCTGGACTCCACTGTGGTGCCCTAATGTGGCACCTCAAGCATGGTGGCTTTAAGCTCCCAGAAGGAACATTGCAAGAGCGGGCCCTCAAGGCACAAGAAAAGTAATCTGCCGTGATTGTCTTAACCTGGAAAGTGGCATGAATCAATTCCATTGTATTCTGTTTGCTAAGAACCACAGGACTGATGGTCTAATGGAAGGTCGGGAAGCTCTTTACGAAAGGAAAACTATCAAAGTAGCCACAACCCTTTTAACCTGCCATGCTCACCAAGCTTCCAGGCCGAACTCAGGTGCTGCCTACACAAGAGGCTCTCTCTCTCCTCCCCCTCAGGCTAGATCTTCCGTCCCTTTCTGTTCCTGCAAGCCTTCTGCACCCCCGATCCTTTCCCTGCTCTCCTGTAGATTCCTTTATGTGTCGTACTCTCTTTTGTCCCTTGAAAAATGAGCTCCCTGTGTGTTCCTCTTTTCAATCACTGTGCAGAGTCACATTATGAATTCCTGAAGAGTAAATACATGCCATCTAAGAGTGCATCAGTTCAAGACTATTCTGGTATTGTACAAGCGAGATCATTTGGCATGACTACATTTTTTGTTTTATTCACTTGATACTAGAAAAGGATATGGGATATGAAATCATATCTCACTGTATTCAGGACTTGAGTGGGGGCAGTAAGAGCTGGGGTAGGAGCCCTGCTACAGACCTGCCCTAGCTACTGGCTAAGCCAATCCTCCAGCCACATCAGTGTTAAACTTCTGTCATAGTGATGGGACCTCAAAACCCCTTTCCACTGATTAAGCCAGTTTCCACGCTGGAATTTTTAATAATTTCTGCCATTTCAAATAATGAACTGAAGCCAAAGGTAGGGAGAAAAAGTTCACTTTAGTCTAAAAAATATAGAGGCACACAAAGTCCTTATTGTAGAAGGCTTACAAAAGAATTCTGTGAATGGTGATCATGAAGAGGTGTCCAGGACCCCACAAGCAGGCCTGGTCTTTTAATGTCAGTGCTTAGGACCCCACAGGCAGATGTCCACCCTGAGTGTCTGTACCTGGGATCCAAGGGCAGATATGGTCTCTTAATGTCCAAACCAAAGAATTCATCAACCAATGTGGTCTCTTAGTGTTTGAGCCCAGGATCTACCAGCAGATCGTCCTGCTAGTGTCTGTACCCAGGATCTCACTAGGGATCAGGCCCCTTAGTGAATGCCAGTGAGAATCCAAAGCCAGGAGACCTGGAGGCAGCCTCAAGCTCCAGAGAAGTAGCTCTTTCTGTGCAAGGGTCTTTGGTGACATAAGAAAGCTTGACCGGAGCTTGCTTCGCACCTTAATTTTCAACGTCTGAACCAGGTTCTGAAAACAGATGGACAAGGTTTCCAGATGAGATGCAGAGTTCTCCCCACCCAGAAGCCTCATCTCGTTTTCCCTGGATGCCTCCCTCCAAGAGGTGGAGGATCACGGTGGAAAAACCACATGGTTCTCCCAACTACAGAGAGCACAGAACTTTGTATATACTGTGCATACCTGTGGCTAACTCAATCCCTTACAGGACATATTTTAGGGCTTCCTCAGCTCCTCTGATTTGCCAGCATTTGCTGCTCATGTACTCTGAGGGCTTGTATTAAGTAAAATAAAGGTTTAAAAAAAGAATAAGCTCTGAGATGTCACAATAGTAAGTGTATCACCCAGACAGCTGCCAAATGGCTGACAGGAGTGGGTATCGAATACAATGTGGATCCACTAGACAGAGATGACTCAGATCCTAGTCTGGATGGAGTAGGATGGCTCAAGATTTTATCAGATTGGCGTACAATTAATATGCATCGTTTCTTTCTGAAAGTTTTCAGGTAATCTTTTTGAGTCTCGGTTGATGGTGAGTTACTAAGACGAGGAAGGAGAGGCTACAAGAGGATACTTCCATGAATTTGCTAATGCAATAAAATAATCCTAGAGGGTGGGCAATGGTAACATCGCTTACATCAAGTGCGTCCATAATCGCCCACAAATCCACAAGAGGCCATGGCTGCCCCTGAAATCTAATGCTAATAATTTAATCAACACTTTATGATTTCCTCTTTAATGTCTAGGTAAGATAGAGCCCCATTTACAGATAGGAACTCGCAGGGTCCAGGCTTGACTGTCACTCAAGTTTTCTGAGCGTCTGAAGAGTCTGACTTTCACCCAGAGTTTCTCCTTCTAGGCAAACCCTTATCAATCCAGTCTGTATTTTTGTGTTAACCTCAGATGCAGGCTCAGTGATGCCAGCGTCTGGTTTGGCTCTGTCCTCTGGGGGGGCTGACCTTCTACTGAGGATTAGCACATAAACCAAGCATGTAATTGTCTTTTGCAAACCGTTTGAAAACCTTCCAAGAACGTGTATGCTAAGGACTCCAAAAAGCAGGATTAGCATCATTTTAAACAAGGGTGACAGAGACTTATAAAACCATTCGCTAGTCTACACGGTGTCTGGGAGAGACTTTATTACTTCAAACATGGTTCTGAACTGAGACCGAAACATGCTTGTCCATTTCAGACTCTGCCAAGCATCTCACCCAGGATATTAACTCAGGAATTCTCTCTCCTGTTGGCCGTCACAGTGCCATTCAGTCCAGAATGACATATGACTTCTAAATCATTCTAAATGGCTCAACCTCTGCCTTTAGTAGATTTAGCCCTTGTTCTGTTTCTCTACCCGGGGTACGCTGAAGAAAACAGTCGTTTTTCATGTCGCATTTGCAGGAGAGTTGTCAACTGTGGATATGCACATGGAGTTACTTGAGCCACTACTTATTACCTAGCTAGTGTTTCTCATCCTCGGACAGTTGCCTTGAAAATGCTACCTAATCGCATCTCCATGTTCCAGTTCCATTACTGAGGTGGAACTGAAGTGTGACCAACTGCGTGCACTTAAGCTATGTGACTCAACAGATGTCAGCAGTTGCGATCACCACAACTGCAGACAGATGCCTCCGTCACCCCTAAAGGTACCTGGTTCCTTTTGTAGCGTTCCCCCAACTCTTGCTTCCTACCTGTATAGCTGTGTCTTCTGGAACTCCCGCAAAGAGAAGCACACAGTGTGTCCTCTTTTATAGTTCATATCTTTGTATATAATGTCCTCAGATTTTTCCATGTGTCAGTCATGTCTTCTTTTTTAATGAGTGTCACTGGTGACGGTATTATATGGACAAGCACAACTTGTCTATCTAGTCACCAGTTACTGCATATGTTTTGGTTTTAATGAATAAAGCAGGAGTAAATATGTATATCCAAGTCATTTCTTTAGTGGATCCCTAAGAGGGTGGCAGTAGAATCAGAGTAGTTTTTGTTTATCTGCATTTTAAAACTCTTTAATGGTAATGAAGATGTGGGGGGGTATCTACCCATTCATAAATGTGGGTTAATAGTTCCCAGGAGAGCCACAGGAGGCTGGCAAATCAATGAATCCCTGACTTCCTGTGCTGGGTGGCTTAGCACTTCACAAATAAGAATGTCCACATGTAGAAGGAGAGAAGCTGCACAGAGAATCCATAAACCACATGTGTATGGCCCCTCAGTGCAGGGCCTACCCTCCCTCCACAGCATGCAATGCATGTGTTCTCGGGGTTGTTGGAGGGATCTGCAGCTGGGGACACAGTTGCTTCAGAAACAGGCAAGGCTTCCTTTGGGCATGGTATCTCTCCTTCACCCTTATTGGTGGAGTTATGATGATACCAAAGATGCATGAAAGTCAGCTCTCCCTCCTCTCCAGCCCCATCTCCAGGAACACAGTGCATCTACAAGGCCACAAGACCCCAGCGCTGTGGTGGACTTTGGCTCGTCCTCTGCCTTTTGCTGGTCCAAAGTCCCCATGCCTTGTGCTGCACACAGTCACAATCCGGTCCTTTCCTTAGGACACACTTGCACCATTCCTTTCCTCAACTACAGGCTGAACTCTTGACAACTTTGACCCATGGGAGGACCAGCACACTAACCCAACCCACTGCCTGTTTCTGTAAGCAGACTTATTGGAGTATGTAGGATCGTGAACTTAATTACTGTCATCTGTATACCTGTGAGTGTTTTCACTTCTTGGTTCTGATGAGTATCAGGACAGAGACTACATCACTCTCAAAGCTAAAATACTGTCTGGTCATTACAGAAAAAAAAAGTCTTCTACCCTGAGAACAGGATGCAATAGAAACAACACCCTGAGACCTCCCAGCACAGGTCCTTGGGCAGCTACCCTGTAAGAAGTTCCACTGGCCTTCCAGAGGGAGCAACACAGAATATGAGACCTCACGGGTGCCTTGGCTCCAGCAAAGCCTCAGCTAAGGACAGCACTGGACTGAGTCCAACAAGAAAGTCTTCTAGCAGAACTGCCCAGTGCAGGGAGTTACAGAAAATAATGAGTTGTCGTTGTTTATGCCTCTGTTTGGGGTGGTTTGTTACCTAGGCGGAGGCGGATTGAAGTACGCTTTCTTCTGGGCTGAGTCCACCAGGAACTACGCATCTGTGGATCATCTGTGAGGCAGAATCCTAGGAAGAAGACGCACAGGATGAGTGGCGGTAGGGGTGGGGAGAGATAATTAAACAGGAGGAAGAAAAAGCAATAAGGACTATAATAGTCTGGTTCTCTTTACTATAATAAAATACCAGAAGCAGACTAACTTTATCAAGAAAAGAAGATTTATGAGTTTACAGTTCTGGAGTCTGAAAGTCCAAACATCGCAAGCCAGGCTGAGGTTAGATATCACCCCCTGACAGCTGGCAATGGTGAGAGCTTGTGTGCAGAAGAGAGCGGTCACCTGGCCAAACAAGAAGCCAAGGAAGCACCCCTTCCAATGGCATGCTCCAGTTACGTTGAAGCCCACCCCCAGGCCTTACATCTTGAGGGCTCTAGACCACCTCCCACCAGCATTAGAATATGGAGGCTCAATGAATGAAGGACCTGAGCCTGCCTGAGCAGTGCCAAGGGAATGGACCACGCAGGAGTCCGTCCAGGCAAACCTCTATGACAACTTGTAGCAGAATGAAGGGGTCTATGAATATTATTGGTAGAATTTTCTTCACATTTATTTTTGGGGGGAGCAGGGAAGGTGGCATGATACGTGTGAAGGTCAGAGGACAACTTTTCAGGAGCTGGTTCTCTCCTTTCCCCATAGGGACTCACTCTTGGGTCATCCAGTTTGGCAGCAGATACCTCTAGCTAACGAATGTTGTTGGAACCCCCCACCCCTGCCCTGCCATTTTGAGGTGGAGTTTCATATAACTCAGGTTAGCTTCAAACTCACAAAGTACCCAAGGAGAACCTTGAACTTCTGAACCTTCTGCTTCTGATTTCTGGTTTGCAGGATTATAGGCTGTAGTGCTGCTGTTCTTTTGTGTAGTGCTGGGAATGACATGCTAGACAAACACTCTTAACAACTGGTCTACCTCTGAATCTCACTGTAGCAGGAGTTTTCATGTGTGAAGCTATGCAACTCATGATAATGGACACTAGCTTCCTGGATATGGTGAGTTTTCATGTATATTGGCATTTACATTTTTGAGTGTGTATATGTGCACATGTGTGTGTATGTGTGTGTGTGTGTGCGCACAATCATATATGTGATTGTGGACACATGTGAGGAGGTCAGAGCACAACCTTGGGTGTCAGACTTGCCTTCCATAGAGTTATCACTTAGTGTTCAAAGATGGCTTGGTATGGTGTTGTTTTTGTGATAATGAGAAATTTAATGTAATGTTATGAGAATCTCAAAGAAATCCAATAAAATTCCCAGAACGTTGGAGCATTCAAACCACAAACACATTCCCTACACCTACTGATGTTTGGCCCATGTTCACAGCTCCAGATTTGCTTGGAAAGTCTTGGACTTATGGCCCCATATAAGAGCTTCGGCCTGGCTGAGCACTGCAGTCTCTTGGCGCAGTGACTCCAGACCATATGCATCCTTATCCTGGTGTTTAACCATCCGTTCCCTTTTCTATCCCAAGTGCTGCATCTGCACTGCCTTCATGCTTTCAATAGCCGGAGAGCATTTTTTCCACACAATTCTGTAAAAGTTTGCAAAGTATCTAGATGCTCAGGACATTGTTAGGGAACCCAAGGTGAATGAGTCATCTGCCCTGTGATGAGCAAACATGCATTCTAGATTTTAGATGCATTTTGCCATGTCTCTATTTTGGAGACTATGGGAAAACATGCTACAAAGCCATAAAAAATTCTATTTGTTCCAGAGTAGGGGAAGCACAGGTGAGCGAAAGTTGAATCTGAACATCTTCAGCATTCCCGTGCATATGAACTCTTGGTTCTTAGCTGGTGGGGTTGATCTTGGATATCAGGCATAGCTGGTGGATGCAGGCTAGGGGGCAAGAGTTTAGGTGATAGCTGAACCTTGTTTCTGGTCCCTTCCTTTTGATTCTTGATTTTCCAAGAAGTAAGAAGCCATGCCACAAGCTAAGCTCATGCTGCTAACCATGCCTTCCCTACCAGGGTGGGCTGATGAACCCCCAAATTAGGAGCCCAAACAAATCTTTCTTCCCTTCCATTTCCTGCCACAGTGATGAGAAGAGTAAATACTACATTGGGGTAGAATATTGCTTGCTGTCTTCTATGTTTTAACAATTCTTATGGTTTGAATGTGCCCCCCCTACCAAGTTACCACATTAAAGGATTGGCCACTAGCCCATGGTCCTACTGAAAGAAATCAGAACGTAGTGGAGATGGGGCTTTGTGGGGAGGTCATATCATGAAAGACATGCCCCATGAAAGGGATAATGGAATATAGGTCCTCCTCTCTCACTTTGATTCTTGATCTTTATGGAAAGAATAGTTTCCTCTGTCACATGCACGCCATGTTGTTGCACCTTGTCCCATGCATAAAAGATCTGAAGTCAAGCAATCAGGACAATAAATTTTTCTTTCCTGTAAGTTGTTTATTTCAGGTATCTAGTCACAACAACAGAAAGGAAGCTGGCTAATACAACCCTTAGCATGATCATTAACTGATGGCCGTGTGAATGGCGAGAGATTAGGGGGCGCAGGAAGCTTGTGACCTACTGGAATTGTATTAATAGCTCAGAGGGAGGCAACTCCTATGTTCCACACACAGTGACTAGTTTTTCTTTCTGACCTGACTCAGCATGGCCAAAGTTGAGCAGGGGGCAATCCTCCTTTAGCACAACATGGAAAAAGCCCCTACACCATGACAAGAAATGAGGTCATGGTGGAGCTGCAGAAGCTGGTGTTAGAGATCTGGATGGGTTCTGATGAGTTTGCTGTGACCAGCCACTGTTTCCGATTAAGTCATGTCCTTGCTGAAGTTAGCACAAGAGGCCTATCAAAACTTCCACAGGAACCAGCCACTCTTGGTCAACACCTAGACCAAAATGGCACAAAATTAATGGAGGTCATCTGACAGAAGACTCTCTGTTCTGCTCCACATTTTTGTGCCTGGGCCAAAACCACTTTGCATTTCCTGTCTTACACCCACAGGGACTGGCATCTGGAAGGGTTCAGATATTTTGAATAGTGTTCGGACAGCAATGCTGGAATCTGGCTGGGGGAAAAAACAGAGCGTCCATTTCTGATAATAAGGAGCAACAAGGCTCTCATTGAATGACAAGGGTCTTCATACACTTTTAACATTAATGCCCTCTGTACCCAACAAGGAGACTTCTTTCTTCCATGTATTGTCCTCAGCTCCCCGCCCCCAACACCCAGATCTATATGGTCAAGGTCATGGTCTGATGTGAATATAATCAGTAGTTCTGTCTCCTTGGAGGTTCAAATCTCAGAAGCTCATGTGAATAGTTTTAAGCTTCGTAGACGCCTGTTATATGGAGCTAGTCATATTTTGCATATCACAGTAAAAATCAAAGGTCGTAAGAGTGCAGAGATGGTGAGAATAAGACTATTCCAGATGGTGATAAATGCTTTCTCAAGTCCTCCAGCAGCACCCTGAGTCACCCTTGCCTCTGGTATGGGGTGGGGGTAGGGGAAGAAGTAACACAAATACCATTGATGTGGGCCAAGTGTTTAGCTGGCTCAGGGCGGATTGATGAAAAGGGTGCTATTTGACTAAATAGCACTCATGCATTTGAGTAAGACCAATCATTCTGACAAAGCATTGTTGCAATTATTTCCTTTGTGGATCAACTTGTTTTGTCATCAAAATTCCCAATGATGGCAAATATGCCAAAATCTCACACTAGAAGGCATTAGTCATTCATTCCTTGTCACTACGTGTCCAACCATTATGGCTACCAGGGCAAAGCCTTTTGCTTCCCCACCCCCTCCAAGCCATTATGCATGCAAAGGATTGGGAGACTGAACTTCATCTGTGGAAGCTCTGCCAGCTGCACTGCACAGAGAAACCCCCTGCCTGGAGAAATGGTACATCCAAAGAATGTTCCCTGATGTAAGCAGCCTCAGGTCCAACAAGTGAGCCAAGGGTTTAGAATCATAAAAATACTAAGCCACTTGGAGGACAACCATTTTGAGTATTCAGACACACTGTTAGAATCCCTGTATTCATCCCAGGAGCTCACCCGGGCTTGGTTGGTTGTTGAATTCATCACTAAGATGGAGGGGGTGTGTATGAAGCAAGATGAAGCGGGAATAAAGAAGCTCTGAGAAATAACAGTTCTCATAGTGAAACCCAGGTCCTCACTAACCAGGTTCTGCTTTCTTGGTCCTCTTGTACCCCGACTCTTCCTCTTCAACCACACCCAGAGGTATATAGGAACCCACTCCCTGTCACAACCCTGTGAAGTCTGTTTAGCTTTCTCTGGTGATATTTCAGCTGGCAACAAGAACATAGCGCTTAGCTTTGGTAGAGATGAGAGAGGAAGGACTGAAGAAAAGACCCGTTGCTTAGGTCCAGTCACAAGCCTGAACTCTATAGGACCGAAAGAGCTCAAAGGGGTTCCCAAAAGAGTCACAAAGCAAGACTGTGTCAGGAAGACGAGTGTGGCAAGGAGAAGGGAAGTGGGCTGACTCATCTCTTTTCCCGTGACCAGCTCACGGGAGATGGAACTGGAGTCCAGGGACACACAGAGAACAGGCAACGAATAAATATTTTCAGCCACACCCAAACATGGTGGGACTTAAACTGGAGAAAGAGCAACAAAAGCAGGCAGTATTACAAAAGGTGACACCCCAAAGAAATGACTGTGAATAAAATTAGGTATGTAAATAATAATAAAAAAGTAATGAAAAAGACCAAAAGCAAAAGCTTAAGGGATGAATCATGTGGGACAAAGCCTATGAATCGGTAAAATGGTCATCAGGTGACGAAATGTAGGTCATCCAAATTTCAGCTGCAGTGTGAACTGATCTGGACAGAGCTTGGTGAGGACAGAGGGCATGCTCAACACACAGTGAAATTTCATCTTACACACATGTAGTAAACAAAAATCAATCTAGAGGTGAGGTAGGCATGCCCAAGGAAAGCTCAGCAGTCAGAGTGTTTGGCTTGAGCTACACAGACATCCCCTCTTAACAATGCACTCAGCCACCAGGGACCCTATCTGTCTCGAGTTGCACGCAGGCCTAACTCTAAAGAAAGTAAGCGCTGCTCCTCCCTGGGAACCCTTAGTAAACTCCCCCTTTCATGCTTAGTTTCCATTCAGATGGAACTAGGGGTAGGGGCCAAAAATAACTGGAAAACTGGACGCAATAGGAAAGGCCATTATTTCCAGACACGGGCCACAGCCAGGAGCAGATGAGAACGGTTAAGTGGGGGAGGCCTGCTGCCACTCTGACTGTCTGTTTGGAGGCATTTCCTGAGTGGGGAGTGGGGAGATCCCCACAGAGGATGGCCACCTCACTGGCAGGAGGAGAAGCCCTCAGAGGTAGGAGCTACAAATTGAAAAGGCTGATGGACAGGTCCTTTCAAGTCTCCCAGACTATGTAATATACATGGAAAGTGAGCATCCATGGACTACGCAGGGAGATACAGGATGATGCACGCTGAAAAACGCTGGGCTTGTACAAGCTAAAAAAGCCAGGCCCTCTAAGCAGTCAATGATGGGGAGAGATCACTGAACATGGGAATCTCAGAGGATTCCCATCAAGGAGGAGACTAAAGTCACCAGAGTCACCACAGAGTGGTCCTGTCCAGCAGGAGACTAAACTGACCCCCAGCATAGTGGCTTCTCTAGACTACAGATGCTTAAAAAACAAAACAAAAAAAAACTTTTCTGTTGAAGATTCTTCTGTCTAATTAGTTTGCAAGGAACTTCACTGCTTGTCAAAATAGAGCACAAAGCTCTTTAAAAGAAGATAACAAAATCCAGACACTATTCACTACAGATGAACAAGTGCTGAGATGTTTTCTTGAGAAATGTTGAGGAAAAGCATTCAGGTGTTCAAGAAACAATTCCAGGCTAGTAAATAGGAATAAAAGGCATCAGAAAGAGCATGTAAGCAAATATATTGTCTCTTTTGTTGAAGAATATTAGTTTAAGGTGTGCTACATTTGTTTATGCTGTGGAACACTTGTTTAAACGATGCAAAGATGTGCTGTATTCTTTCATGCTGCATTTGTTTAACTCTGTGAAGCTGTGACACCTTGCCTGTCTCAAACACCTGATGGGCCAATAAAGAGCTGAACGACCAACAGTGAGGCAGAAGAAAGGACAGGTGGGGCTGGCAGGCAGCGAGAATAAACAGGAGGAGAACTCAGGGAAGAGGGGCAAGAGAGGACAAGGCGAGCAGGAGCAAGAAATGAAGTGGCCTGCTGCCCAGCCTCACAAGCAGCAATGGAATAAGAGCGAAAGTAAGATATACAGAAGGAGGGTGAAAGCCCAGAGGTAAAAGATAGATGGGATAATTTAAGAAAAGGTAGCTAGAAACAAGCCAAGCTAAGGCCGGGCATTTATAAAAAAAGAATAGAACTCCGTGTGTGTCATGATTTGGGAGCTGGGTGGTAGGCCTCCCAAAGAGCAAAAGAGTCTAAGATTAAAAAACAAAACTCTTTAACAAGTTTTCCCAAAAGAAATTTTTCAGTTCATCATGAAAATAATAGTACTGCTGAGCTTAAGTGTTGATGTAAAAAAAATGATAACAGCCCATACAGTGGGGAGGGGGATGAAACTGTAGCATTGAAAGAGTACCACGCTCTTTCCGATCCCTAGCGCAACACTACCCAGAGGAGCCCGAGGTTTCTTCCTAGATATCGGTAAGCTGAAAGTGATAAAGCAATGTGTGCAATCCAGATGACCAACACAATTCTGGAAAAGATTATGTGTTCCACCCGAGTCTAGGATGCTTCTCAATACTGTAGCAAGCAAGACTGTATTGCTGGTGTCTGAGTAACCATGAGATCAGTGGCAAAAA
>LOEQ01000075.1:168690-182375 GCA_001685075.1 Bramus lutescens
ATGCACACACATATGTATGAATACACACAGACACAGACACATAAATGGACAACAACTCTGACCTCTGTGGGAATGCATACACATATGTATGGATGCACAAAGACACATAAATAAAAATAAATCTTTAAAAATGTAAATTGTGAAAATTTTCTCAGGACATTTGAACACAAGGAAGACTATTTAGATAGTAGGCAAAAGTCATCACCATTAGGGAAAAGTGGATGGTATCTGGGAGTCCATTAAAATCAAACAGCTGCGTTCTTCAGAAATACTAAGGTGATAAGAAGATTCCAAGCAAGGTGTGGAGAACTTGTGGCTCGGAGCGTGGACTGGGAGGAGGCCCAGGGAGAAGTGCTGGGGATGGGCAGCTGAAACAGTCAGCTGGCCTACCCTGGGGCATCCCATTCCTGGGCATGAGCTTTGGCAGCAACATGATCGTGTGTGGAGTGATCGGGTCTAATAGACAAGCATCTCACTTGGTATCTGGGAAAGCCTTCCAGGACAGGTCACCCTAGCTCAGGGCCACCCTCCTCTTTCCACTAAACACGTGTAACTCATCTTTTCTACTCACCCTCCCTGCTAGAGCACAATCCGGCAAGGAACCCAGGGGCAAAATTTGTTCTACAATCAAAGAGTTTCAGAAATTTGAAAGGGATTGTCACCAGGAGAGATATCAAACTTAACAGAAAAACTCACACAGGGCGGCTGAGATAATAAACAGAGCAGCGCTTTAGATAAATGAGGTTTAAATCCTCAGAGAAATAAAGGAAGATTCAAGCAAACACTAATCTACTCTATTAGAAAAAAAATCAAAACCCCGCGGAGTAGGAAATGGTGTAAAGGAGGGTAAGCCGTGGAATTCGGACTGCAGAACAAGAGGTGAAGAATTAGGAAGCAGAACCAGACACATGTCGAGTCCAAACCGGAACTCAAGATCAGAGCATCTCTCTCTCAACCCTCATCAGAGAAGCTTCTCCTTGCAATAGATGGTCATTAACACAGAAATCCGCAACTGGTCAGTGTGCAGAGAATAGGAGACTTCATAGGGCTCAACCCTAAATGGGATGTCTGCATTGCGTCCCTCTCCTAGAGGCTCAGGGACCTTCCCAGAAGAGGGGTGGAAAGATAGCAAGAGCCAGAGGTGGTGGATGCTTTAAATGGAACAACGTTCTCCTGACCCAACAGGGAAAGTGCACACATGAACTCAATGATTATGGCAGCACACACGAGGCCAGCATAAGCTCAAGGCAAACAGAAATCCCAGCATTGGCGAGGGGAGTTGGCCAGGAAGTCCACTAGGAACTGAGGAGATACTGGTATTTGATAGCTACAAGGAGATGGAAAGCCAGTTTTCTCTACTGGTGTGAGTCCTGGCTTATCAACCACACTGGAGGCTAGGGCTCATGCCAACACTAATGAGACTATGTGTTCAAAAGAGAAGGAGAGAGAGAGCAAAATGGAGGGTGAGAAAGAAAAAGAGTGTGAGTTTGGGTGGGCAGGTGATGAACCTGGAGGAGCCAGAGGAGTGGATGAATACTACCAAAATACAATGTATACAATTCTCAAGGTATTAATAATACTACTAAAAATAAGTAGAAAGTAAGCATGAAGAACAGTCCCATAATTATACTCTGAATCCCCCCAGACAGAAGGCTAAGAGGCAGAGAGAGATAATTACCTTGCAAGGACTAACGCTTAGGCTACCAAGTCCTGTACGAATGTGTCTACTTCTTGTTACTTCTCCAGAAAGGACAAGAATAACTAGCTACAGAATGGAGAGATTCATGCAAGAGTGAACTGAAGGGCACAGAGATAAATCTTGCCACACTGGGTCTGCTGGGAGTCAGGGCATTCGGTCCTGGGCCAAGAAGACGTGTTAGGAAAGCTCAGTGCTGATGAACTGAACTTTAAGTCTGACTCGAAAGCATTTAATTGGAGTCTCGTTTACGGTTTCACAGATTTAGTTTATTATCATCATGGAGAGGAGCATGGATGCACACAGGCACATGCTAGAGCAGTTGCTGAGAGCGACATCTTGATCCTGAGGCACAGAGAGAGACTGGCTGGTGTGGGCTTTTGAAACCTCAAAGCCCACCATCAGTGGCACACTTTCTACAGCACGGCCACACCTCCTAATCTTTATAGTCCTTTCTATAGTGCCACTCTCTGGTGGCTATACATTCAAATCTATGAGCCTATGGGGGACATTCTTATTCCACTCCCTGGCTCCATCCATAAAGATGGGGACTGGTTTTAATTCACATGGCAGAGTTCTCAAGAGGGGGCTTGATATGAGGTGATGCTGAAATTTTCATGTTGGGTTTATATAATAAACATAGATAATATGTTTGAAAGTCCATGTTAGATCAGACAACACGGTATAAATATTAGTTATTGTTACCCTGACATGTGCAAATCAAATATGCCAGCCACGTGTCTGACCAAACGAGAAATCATCTGAGTTCACATGCATAATTCATGTCAATATTAGAAAGAGCAAATGGTGGAGGCAGGAAAGCAATCAAGGGAGGGAGAAAGGCAGAAGAGGGGAGTAGAGAACCTAGGACTCTACTGTGGGCCCCATCACAGTATAAGGCCATGGGAAGTGTATTCTCTAATTGACTTTCTACGGTGAATATGGAAATTAGACATGTCTGTCCACCAAGCAAGGTCCCGAGGCTCTGAGCCCCACAGTAGGAGCACACATAAAATTAATCAGGTCTTCCATTCCAAGCCTGGTCCCCCACTATTGCATACAGAATCATGCTTTTAAGCAATTTAATCTGGACTTTAAATCCTTTTTGAACCTAGTATGAATTGCACTAACCCTTTTGACACCTCCTGAAGCCTCCAAAGGACATGATGCCGGGAAATGAGAGTGGAGATGGGAAGATTAATAATGTAGCACCAGGCGTGTATCACCATCCACAGCAGCAATCGCTTCAGTCCAATGTCTGTGAAGTCCCAGGAGGTTCTCCACCCTCAGGCAGCCACAGTCTTCGGAAAGGTCAAGCTAAGATTACTCTCCTCTGAGGAAAATGTCAGGCTGCTCCTATCTCTGCAGTAGATCGCCCTTGCCAAGTTCGCTCAGACGCTGAGCGGGCTGGGGAGCCAATGCACACCTCTGGAGTAGCCTCAAATGTCTTTAAGAGCTGGAGCAGCAGCCAGGCCAGAGCTCTAGTTATTCTTGAAGACTCATTTGACACTGCGTGGTGTGAAGTTTATCAAGAAGTTCTGGGAAAGTTTTGAAAAGCAAAAGCAAAAATTACAGAGAGTAACGAAATGGAAAGCCCGGGTCCTCGGGTGGAAAGAGGCCTCACAGCGCAGCATTGGTTCCGTTTAGAATCTTCTCTTTTGGCCTCCCTGGGTCAGCAGCATCGTCCCTCGCTTTGGTCACCCATTACTGTTCATCTGACTTTAGTGAAGTATTATTTGTCCCAGCTCACACCTGTGTTTTACATGTCCATACTCTTCAATGTCACTTCTAATATGTGGATCTATTTTTTTTAACTCTGAGTTAGACATGACCCTTCCTTAAGCATTAAATGCTGTTAATAGATCTTCTAGTCAGCCATTCAAGTAGTTTAAGGACTGTAACATTAAAATCCCTCAGAATCAATTCCATGACTAGATAATTAAATTCTCTTAAAATGTTAAGCTATTATTACTTGTATAAAGTTTTTAAAGATTGTAAGCACAGCCAAAAATGTCAAAATACACATTTTTTTAATTAAGTTAGTTCTTTGACAGTTTCGTACAAGTCATGTATACAATGCAATCTGGCAGGACCACGCATCAGTGGGGAACATGGGCTGCAGCATTTGCCAATGTCTGCCACTGCGTGGGGCTTACTCTCAACAGACGAGTATGACCCAGGCGTGGCATTTCTGCCTGCCCCCTCCTTTTATAACATATCTTATTAAGTCACTCTCATATCCATAGGACAACTGATTCCCGGTGCCTGTCCAAAAAACATGCTGGACATCAAAACTGATGCTGGAGGTTACAGACCCTGAGTTCATATCTGCTCAAAGTTTAGTAATCCAAACATTTACAGCACTAAGTTTACGAGCTGAGTGCTGTTGCTGCTACAGAGTACTGTTTTGTTTTTCAAGACAAGGTTTTCCTGTGTAGCTCAGACCAGACCAGCCTCACATCCCCTCTGTAGCTCTAGCCTGACCTGGAAGTCTGGGATTACAAATGTGTGCCACCATACCCAGATAGTGCATTTTTAAGTATTTTAGAGCATGACACTATAAACTAAATCTTCAATCAAATATAAATATAATAAACAAAGTATAATAAATACCCTTCCCAAGGCTTCAGCTGCCTTCTCAGTTTTTCTTGTTAGGTATAAATCAAGCCACTTGTCCCACTTCCTTAGGTTTATACCAATTAAAAAAATTACCTTGCTACATAATTCCAAATAAAAGATAGCTCATCAGATTTTAAAATAATTTTTACTCCATTAACTGCTTTTAATAATCTACCACCTATGTCTCCTAATAAATTAAATAAAAATAAGAGGTATAAGATATAGGGTTTTTAAAGCAATATAAAAGCTAACGATTTAAATAAAAGTTAAAAGTTTAAGTACTTTTTTTTTGTTTAAGGAAGTAAGTCATAAAAGTTTGAACATGTGATTTTGGGGGGGTCAAAAATTATGTCCAAAAATATATATAGGTCAATAAAAATAAATAGTATGAGGTTTAGAGCTTTAAGATAGGTCTAAAGTTATGCTAAAAAGATGAAAGCTTAAGTATGATCTGAGGTTTGAGGTTTCGGATCTGAAAAAGCAGTTTGAGATATAAAATGTGAAAGTTTAAGATGGAGTATCAGTAAAGTTTATATGGAGGCTAACATGCAAAGGTGTTAGGTATGGGGATAGAAAAATGTTTTGAAAAGTAACTGTATGTAATAACCACATGAATATCACTGAGAACAACACGAGTTCCTCCCTCAAATATTTTCCCACAAAATACTCCCAAGCCTTTAGTCAAATGGAAGGATCGTCTCACTGGACAATGAAAAGGACCAGATATCTTAACAACATCAGGGAGAGGGTATGCTTGTGTCTCTCCATGAGATGCTAGGACATCATTGTGGATTCCAGATCGGTTGATTATTCCCTATGGCCAGCCTGCTGCATCCCTGCACCCCACCCTCCAGCTCTCAGTCCAGGAGGTCCTATTGCAATCTCCTGACACAGACTGCTCTTCCCAGATTTTCACTGGGTTCCAGCCTTCAAGACCCTTATGTCAGTAGGAAGAAACCATGAGTGATTTCTATATCCCTATGTCACTTAACTATGTTTCTAGATTGAACTCTACAGCCCAAGGACTGGACTGCCTTTTAAAAATGTTCCAATACTAATTGTATAAATTCAACCCATGATCCTGTAACGTACGTATTATCAGAAATTCTCCATATGCATTTCTGACAATTGTTCTGTTATGCAAATCTTGCTATGTTACTTTGAGACACTTGGTACTGCCCTCTCATAGTTAAAATGGTTTATTCTTGCCTTGATTACAAATTCAACTTATTAGGCCAACTTCAGCTACAACCTTGGTCTTACAGATGGACACCACTAATCCAGGTAAACTCTTTAGCTAACAATGCTTCATTAAAATACAGATCAATCAAATTAATACAACTAATCAGAGACAAATAAAACTAACACTCTAAACTAAAACATTCTTTTTTGATAACTCAAAATCATTTAGACACACTTAATCATATATGTCATACATACTATTATATATTTCTATATTACTCTTTGCCTTATATAGATCAGAGATAATATAAAATCATATACATCTCATCTACTAGATGATTAAACTAGTTCTCAGCTTGCCATCAATATTAATTGTTGATTTTTATTAATTTCAAAATCATTGAAATGTTTTCAATCTTCAGACTTTTAATTACCCACATCATTGACTGGCCTCGACAGAGTTACATACTTCTTTTTAAACAAAAAGGGGCAGATTTCAGGGGCTATGAGAAGCAGGTGGCAACTAGTGTTCAGATGGCAACCCACCAGAGGCATGGTTATCTGATGGAAGATTAATCCTGTCCAGACAAGGCATTCAGGACCATCAATTGACTCTGAAAGCTGTTGCTCACTTTTGCTGAAGCAGCTTGGTGTCTCCCAAATACCTGCATTGTAGTTTGTAATCTCATGTGATGTGCATATGTAATCTCATGATTGCATCTCAATCTCATGGGCACATATGTCCATGGGTGGTCAGGAGGATAACTTTTCATTTGACTGTGTAGTTTTGATATATAGAAGATGTACCGGGACTTGCTTCATAACTGTTCTGTTTGTCCCACAAGTGCTGTAGACATTTTAGAGGCCTGCCTTGTTCTTTTGCTTACTGGATGGCTTTTTCCACCCCTTGAGACTTTGGGTGAGAGAATTTAGTCACTAGCCAGAAACCTTGGTTCCCACAGCCTATCTCTGCTCTGTTCCCTAAGGTACATTAGAAGCCAACTCCCTACAACGATCTTCCAGTTGGAAGGACACCCACATGGCGGCTCACAATGGTCTGTAACTCCAGTTCTAGGTGATAAGGAGATACAGCATGCTCTTCTGGCCTCTGTGGGCACCACATGCAACTCTTCAAGATATGTATGCAGGCAAAGCACCAATACATATAAAATAAAAATAAGATAAATAAATAAATGATTTTTAAAAAGCTTTGCTATGGTCATGATGTCTCTTCATAGCAATAGAAACCCTAACTAAGACAGCCTTTAACCTTAAAAAGGATATGAAGAAAGCATCTAAATAGTGAAAACTGGCATGGCTTCATATGGGCAAGTGTGCAGTGGAAGATTTAGGAACCAGGAACAGGCAAGACTTGAAGGAGCTGAGCAACCCTCTCTAAGAAAAGGGAGGCGAATAAGCTACATTCAAATAGGTGAGCATATTAATAAAGACATCATTTGCCTGTTTGTGGAGGCTGTAAGTAGAAGCAGTTGAAGAATGCTGACAAGGAACTGGGCTCAGGTCAATGTGTGGGATGAATCACTAAAAATTCAAATGAGATGCAGACGACATTCATGACCTTTCTCTGTACTTCAAAGGGCTCTTTCCCAAGCCCTGGGAGTAGCTGGATTAGATTAGTTATGCACAGATTTTTGGAAGCTCTTTGCATTCAGAAACCCGAAGAATCACAATGTAAGTAGACAATATCTATCAGTATGCAGATTTTCAAAATTAAAACTAAGATTAAGCATTTGATACTTCATTTAAAATAACAGCACCTCTTGAAGATATGGTTTCATTGAAGACACCTGGATTCTCCCCTCTTCTGCTTGCCAGTTGTTTCCACGCATTACTTTGGTCAAAGTGCACGAAAGTAACGGAGCCTTGGGATGTGGACCATGCAGGTGGAGCACGAGCAGGCATCTAGGACGGTCATTTTCACGTCATTGCGGATATTCCTTTTAATACTGCACCAAAGCTTGGGATGTTTTTATTAGTTCTTTGAGAATTGTGTGTGTTCATACAATATAGTTTGACCATATTCATTCTTCACTGTTCTACTAACTCCCCTTAGAGCCAGCTCTAACTTTCCACCCCTCTCAAATTCATGTGTTCATTTTGTTTGTTTGTTTATGGCTCATGGAATCCAGTTCAAGCTACCTACACACTCATGGTATGGGGTCATCCCCCGGAATGTGGTTGACCTACCAGGAGATAACACTCTTAAAGGAAACTCACTCTCCCTCCCACAGAAGCCTGTTCACAGCCCCCTAGGCCAGGGTGGAGGCTCATGAGTGGCTCCATGCTTAAAGCCTATATTGATGGGGATGGCCTTTTGCACAGCTGTCGTGAGGTAGTGTGTGCAGTGGTTCTACCATGTCTGGAAGGCACAATTTACTTTAATCCTCCCTGATCCCTTGCTCTTATGGTCTTCCCGCTCCTAGCCCACAATGACCCCTGAGCTTTGTGGGCACAGAGAGGGTGATATGGATGTCCGTCTTGCGGCAGAGCACACTGAAGACAACTGTCCTCTGCACTTTGACCTGCTCTCACTTTCTATGTTAGTCTGAATCCACTGGCCAAAAAGACTTCTCTGATGAGGTCTGAGAGCCACCCTAATCTACGAGTGTAGATATACTTATTAGAGGGTATCTTAGTACTACATTCATGTAGTAAAATAATACTAGTAGGTTTACCCTTGAACTTACAAGTTAGTTCCAATAAAAAATGTTAAATTTATGACACATTAAAGTCTATTTGTGCATCTTACATATTAACTAGACCCCTTAATTACTATGGATTTGGGTACAGTGTGCTTAATTCTTATTATGAAAATAAATAGGAGCTGGAGAAATGGTCAGTGGGTCAGAGAACTTGCTGACTAAGCATGAGACACTAAGTTTGGACCCAGCACCCACATAAAAAGCAGGTGTGGCCATGCATGCCTGTGACCCTAGCACTATAGGGTCTGCAGAGACGGAGGATGGCTAGAGCTTTCTGGCAACCAACATCGCTCCAGGTTCAGTTAGAAACCCTATCTTAAAGGGATAAGACAAAGGCTGACAGAGAAAGTTACCTGATGTAGTCCTTTGACCTCTGCACACAGGTTCACAAGTGCATGCACCTGCACATACACATGTACATACACAACACACATCTACCAAATTCACATGCATACACATATATGCATGCACTTACCCTCAAAGAAAAAAAGAAATATCATTTAAAAGAACCAGCTAGGCTTTATGGACCCCAGTTGTGTGAGGACCCCCATCAGGGCTCTGAAGACCCTCCTTGAGGGCCTTCCCTCCTTGAGGGCCGTTCACTGAGTATCTTTCCCAGCTTTAAGGTCTTGGATTCCGTGAAAGAGCCACTGTGATTCTTGAGTATTTTACTATGTGGAGAAATGGATAACCTCAGGAATTCTGCAATGAAGAGAGACCCACTCAGACCAGATTACATTAAATAGGGATGGGAACGAAGGTTTGCTTAAAGCATGCTCTCAAGAATTCAGGATGGAAAATGCAGTCAGGCCAAACAGGCTGCGGCTGTATTTGGAAGCTGCTCGCCACCTTGGAGGAGACCAGGCCTCTCTTTCAGTCTGTTCCCTATGCCACACGTTTCCTGGATTTAGCTTTGTAGTAGTGCTGGCTTCTCATCCCACCACAGCTCTGGATAAAACAAGGCCTTGATTTCCCCTACATTAATCCCAGCTTTGTTCCAGATGAGCATTAGAAATTATGCATTTTCCCCCTGGTCTCCTGTTTGCAGATTCCACACTCTCCAGATAGCTCACCCAGACTCATTGCCAGACCAGCAGCATATCTTATCCTAGTAGACACATACAGGGATGCTGGCCTACCACTGCAAATATGAGTGCCAGATGTGTCCCCTCTTGCTGCGCCTTGGTGCTCCGTTCACTTTCTCTTTTTTTTCTTCATTCCAGGTTATGTCTGTCTAGCTCAACATAATCTAGATACATTCACAGCTTTGCCCCGAGGTTTACCATCTAGACGATCCTAGATCCTGTCCAAGTGACAATAGACATCCACTGCCACGTTCTATCATTATTTTTGAGCTCTTCCTAGTCTCTGGCATGTGAAGACGGCTTGGGCTCATCCCCAGGTGTACTCTCTGCCTCAGCTTCAAATTCAGCCACCTCTCCAAGGATCCTGAATTAGTTACTTTTCAATTTCTGCGATAAAACACCACGGCCAAGACAACTTATAGAAGAAAGAGGTTTGGGGACTTACAGTGTCAAAGGGATAAGAATCCATGATGGCAAAGCAGAAGTAATGTGGCTGGAGCTGGAAACAGAGATCACATATTGAACCACAAGCAAGAAATGGAGAGAACACTCTAGGGATGACACAAAGCTTTGAAATGTCAAAACCCTGTCTCCAGTGACACATATCCTCTGGCAAGGCCAGACCTCCTAAGCCTCCCCAAACACCATCACCCCTGGGGACCAAGTATTCAAATACCCCAGACTACTGGTGACATCTCATTCAAACCATTGCAGACCCCTGTTCCTGTTTCCTTTCATTGGTCCTTAATTAGAACTGATAGATGTTTGACTGAGCATGAGTGTAGTAGCGATTAAAACACAATATTCCCATATCCCAGACCTTACCATTCTACCCTTGTTTTAGGAAGTATCTGCTAATTGAATATTTTTAATTATAAAAAAGAAAGCAAGATCATGCCGTACATCTGTAATCCAGTTACATCCTGTCTTAATCACTGTTCTATTGCTGGGAAGAGACACCATAGCTATGGCAACTCTTATTAGGAAAACATTTAATTGGGGTGGGTCACTTACAGTTTCGGCGGCTCAGTCCATTATCGTCATGTTGGGGAGAACGGTGGGCTGGCAGGCAGGTGCTGGAGTAGTAGCTAAGAGCTACTGATCCATATGCAGAGCTAAGGAAAGCGAGCACGCATGCGCGCAAGCTTCTAGGCCTGGTATAGGCTTTTGCAAACTCGTAGTCCACCCCTAGGGGCACACTTCCTCCAACGTCCTACTTTTTCTAACCCTTTCAAAGAGTTCCACTCCCTGGTGACTAAGCATTCAAATATATGAGCCTATGGGGGGGCATTCTTATTCAAACCGCCAAGCATCCCATTGTCACAGGACAAATTCTGTCCTGAGATACCATGTCTTCGTCCTCTTTTCTTCCTCTTCTTTTTTCCAGTATGTTAAGAATCTGCTCCTTCTACTGTAAGATTCTGTGGGTCTCTACCACTACAGTTTCACACAAAATGGTTTCACAGTTCTAAAGATGATCCTTCGTGGCTCTCCTGTTTAGCCCTCTTCTTTTGCAAGGCCCTCAAGAACATTACTCTGTTTCCCTTTACCAAACTCACATAAACCTAACTAATGCAGTATATTTATAGCCTTTTAAATTGTCTTTTCTCCTTACCACTATGCATTTAATATTCATTCATGTTCTTGTTTGAATTCATGTATTTTTCCTTTCTAATTGTAGAATAATGCTCCATTGTATGTATGTACCAAGGATTGTTTATTCACTGACATGTTAAAGAACATCTTGGTGGCTTCCAAGTTTTCACAATTATGAATAAAGCTACTACAGGCATTAGCATGTGAGTTTTTGTGTGAGCATAAGCATTCAAGTAAGTTGGGTAAGTGCCTCCCAATGGTAAGAAACCATGTCTGTCTTCTGAAATGACTTTGCATTCCCAGCAATAGTGAAAGACAGATGCTCCACACCTTTTTCAGAGTTGCTATTTCATGTTTTTGGACTGCAGCCACTCTTGCAGATATCTGTCCATATTTCAGGGAGGTTCATGCTTGGCCTTATCAGCATGTGGCCAAGTTAGAACAAGGAACAATGTCTCACTAACTCTTTGTTTTCAAAGTGTGAACTAGGCTAAGGGCTTAATAGTAAGCAGCTGTCCTGGTCCCTCAGTGCCAGAACCTGTGGGATTTGGTGGCACATGAACAGAAACATCAGTTTACATACAAGTTTAGAAGACCACCTGAATGTTGCCAGGAAAGAAATAGAGTGACCAAAAGAAATACAGAGCAGAACACAGGATCCACTATGACCAGAGCAAGAAAAAAAAACTCCTATGACAACTGCAGCTATGGAAAATGAAGGTGAAGATGCAAAACTCTATATCTGAACAGAGGTCAGGTGAGATTCTATGGGGATAACATTTGCTGTAAATAAACGGCCTAAGGGAACCCATCCACTCTCCATCTCTCTAAAGTATCTCTGAGTTTGGATGCTCCCAGCAGTCCGACACAAGCTAGAAAGGTCTTGATGCTGGAGTGGGTGGTCAGGCAGTGCAAATGGCATGGTATGACAAGTGTGGGGCTAGGAAGACACAGCACTGCCTCCAGCAAATCCTAGGTCCCCAGTGATGCTTAATAATGAACCTCTACTTTATCATGGCCACAGCTTGGCTAGGCTTCCACAGGTCCAAGAGCACACGGGGATTATATATAGCTCCTTTGTCACTGGCTTTATAAACCCATTCATTTCCAAGGTGACTTCAGCCAGGATATGGCTGGAACGAGTGGAACGCTGCAGGAAGGTGACTGGCTGGGCACCAAGGCAGGCTCCTGCGCTCCTGCGCGCACAGTTCAAGTTGTCACAGTTGCAGCTGTGCCTGATGAGTGGGAGATGTGGCCTTCTATTTCAGGCCCGTGTATGTTGTTCCTGTTTTCCAGCAGTGGCTGGCAGACTTGGCTGCCCCACCCCTGCCCCGTGCCCCTCCCTCTTACATTCCAAGCACACATCTGTTTGTACAACTATGCTTCATCTGGAGAGAATGGTACATAGCAGAAAATGAAGAGGAGACCCAGGGGCTGAATCCAATAGGACACCCCTGCCCAGTCACTCACCTGCTCCTCCCTCCCACTCTCTTCCCGCTATGCCTTCCTGTTAATAGTGTCTTTAATGACCTACACAGTCACATTCCACAGCTTGACTCAACATCACAGACCTTCAACTGACCCAAATAGACCCCTGTTCTCTAAGACCCACCATCGATTCAGTTTTTAAAGCCAATAATACGTTTTCTGTTCCAAATAATGAACTTTGGGTTTTAAATTTTACCTGAAATGATATAGATGAATCTCAAAATATCTTTTTAGAATAGACGCCTCCAAAATCTATAGGGAAGACATTTCAAGACTCACAGTAGATACCTGAAAATACATATCCAAACCCGATGTTTACAATATCTTTTTACTATACGTATCTATCATAAGGTTAATTGATAAATTAGACATAATAAGAGATTTTTTAATTTATCAATTTTTCATGTGTATGAGTATTTTGCCTACCTGCAAGCATGTGGACACATGTGCTTAGGTGTCACAGAAGTCAGAAGAGGTGTCAGATCTCTTGGAACTAGAGTCATGGATAGTTTTTAGCTATCACTTTGTACTGAGAAATAAAACAGATTTCCTATAAGAGCAAAAATGCTCTTCACTTCTGAGACAACTCTCCAGTCCCCAGGCATACTAAGACATTAAAAGTAATAGCTAATTGTCAGCCACAAAAACCACAACCACCACCATTGCCCTTTGATATCAAACTTGAACCGGAGTCCTGGGACACTATTGATCTGATAATGAAGATGCTAAGTAAGTCACTGCTGGACACCTTATGTAGTATGAGCACACTGCATAGAGGGGCTGTTCATGTCCCAGGAGGGATAGACCACAATTTCTTCCTCAAACCATCCAGAATAATGTTTAGCTCAAAACTAACATATTGTTTATTACTGATCATTCTCATCAAATACTTTTGCATTGTAGTAGATCATGGAAGCAGAGACAGTAAGACCTAAACCGTGGATGACATAATACCTCTGCATGTGAAAGAAGCTGGGTGGGACCAAGTCCATTGTATTATTCTCTGTTGCACCAAGTTCTGGAACAAGCAAAGTTTAAACTGTGGTGCCACGTTGAGGAGTAGTTGGACATTCTAGATATAGGAAATGTATACATTTCCTAACATGATCAGGCTGCTGGTTATGTGCATGATTGAGGCAGGCAAGTGCAGAAAATCATTTAGCAACTTGGGGCAGGGGGATTCCATTTGGCTTGGGTTATACCCATTCTTTTCTTCTAATAATGTGCTTGACAACCTAGGACCACACAGACACAGACACACAGACACACACACACACACACACACACACACACACA
>LOEQ01000075.1:182494-195679 GCA_001685075.1 Bramus lutescens
GCCTGTAGGCATACACACAGAATATTGTATACATAATAAATAAATATTAAAAAAGAAAGCACAGGCAGAGTCCCATGGATCCAGGACCATCACTGTGCAGGCACCAACCCAGTTCCCTACTCCTCCAGGACTTCTCAGGCTTCTGGCATCCTCTGTAAAACCACTTGCTTCTCGACTAGTCAGACTTGGTTTCTGTTGCTTACAGCTTGGAGCCTGGAGGACACTGGTGATTGTTATGTGCATCAAACCCCCTGTGGATTTGGAAGAGACGAATTACACCTTGTAGCAAGTCAATACAGACAAGCAAATGTCAATTCAGAGGCCCCACTGAACACTCTTCTGCAATTCTTCTTCTTCTCCCTATCCTAAAGTGACCCCTGGCCACTAGAGCTACCTAGCTCCCTTCACATATTTCTTCCATTATAGAGGCAAAGCTAAGTTTCTCTCACTGTCTAAGGCAGGCACCCGAACTGCATCTTTGTTTCCTGCTCCCCGATCAATCCCCCTTCTCTGGGAAGCTCACTACCCTTAGGGGATCACCAGCACAGCTGGAGCTATAAGAAGCTTGGGGAAGTGGGTGCCAAATATGTGAGCAGACGTTTGGACACACAGTCTCTTTCTTTCTGTGTAAGATGTTAAAGTTCACGTGACAATGGCTTCCTGAGAAGAAAGAAAGAGCCTGCGTCCAAGGCATTCTTCAAGGAGAGGCCTAACCTTCATTTTATTGAAGAATCTCTTTCACTTGTGAAATTACTGATACTCAGAGGTTGTTTGAAGCCATATTAGCTTTGGAAAGTACACATGGTAGTTTGAATGAAAATGGCCTCTATAGGTTCGTAGGGAATAGCACTCCTTGTTGGAGTAGGCATAGCCTTGTTGGAGGAAGTGTGATACTGGGGGTAGACTTTAATGTTTCACAAACCCAAGCCAGGTCCAGTACCACTCTTCCTCCTGCCTGAAGAGCTGCATGCAGAACTCTCAGCTACCTCTCCAGCACCATGTCTGCCTGCATGCCTCCCTTCCTCCCGCCATGATGATAATGGACTAAACCTCTGAACTGTAAGCCACCCCAATTACATGTTTTCCTTTATGAGAGCTACGATAATCATGGTGTCTCTTCACAGCAATAAAACCCAAACTAAGACATACACTAACTCAAAAAAAAAAAATTCCAAGTAACTTCCAGTGATCCATGGAGGTTTTAAATTGTCTATGAAACATGGAAAACCTTTCGTCATACAAAAACGTGGTATTTTTAATTAGCCATGAGAGGGACCCCGAAGGCATCAGAGCTCAGAGTAGGTCAGCTTTGAAAGTCATTTTTTCTACTGTCAGTCACACCCCCCTGGTGACTCTCCATCTTCTGTGGCCTCTGCTCCTTGGAAAGACTTGATGTCAATCATGAGTAACTCGGTGCAGTTTTAAAGTATGGGATAACCCTTAGCTTTGCATTGCGATCCTGATCTCTTACAAGGGAACTTTAAGTGCTAGGCTTTGAGGCTTCAGGCTTCAGGATGGTACTGCCGGAGAGGAGACTTGAGGACTGCAATGCCTTCCCTGCCTCAGAGGATGCTATCATGACCTTTTTTTGTGATAAACTTGTCTTGCATATGAATCTATGACAAAGTAAAGGGAACAAGTTCTAAATGAATAACTTTTATACATCCTAGAGACAATCTCCACAGTCCCTTTCCCTCTCCAAATGGCATCGTTTTTCATAGCAGTGCTGGAAAGCAGGTAACCCAAGGCCTGGTTCAACTCTTTTCTAGTGACCAAGAACTCCCCACCTGTGAGGAGACAGTCTGCCACTAGACAGAGGATTGATCCACATTTCATTTTCATCCCCATCGTTTCATTATTACAAGCAATGTATTAGCCTGGCTCTACTGTCTTAGAGATTAGAGCCCGGTTTGTGGTCTACTTCACAACTCTCACTTCTGTTCTGCATACCCATGTTCTGAAATGTTCCACAGGCACCTGGAAAGGTGGATAGTTCCAAACTGTATGCATACTGTCAAATTGGTATGTAAAAAAATAATTAATTAAAAATAAATCAATTAAAAGGAAACGTCTATCTATTCTGAGTGTATCCATGTTTCTTGCTAGTATTCACAAAGCAAATACTCACATCACAGTGCATATTGTGTGCTATATATCTAGATTGTTGTAGAGTGTTATTCTAGCTAAGCAAAGATGTATTACATTTGTTTACACTGTGGACTATGACTTTAACTGTGTAAAGGTGGGTTACATTTTTAAGCTGCGTTTGTTTAACCATGTAAGGATATGTGTTCAATTATGTAATGATATGTTGCATCTGTTTCACCTTGCCTGCCTAAGGCATCTGATTGGTCTTGTAAAGAGCTGAATGGCCAATAGCTAGGCAGAGAAAGGATAGGCAGGAATAGACGGCAAAGAGAATAAATAGGAGGAGAAACCTAGGCTCAAAAAAGAAGAGAGAGGAATGAGAGATGGAGGAGGAGAAAACAATGGACAGACCTGGAGCTAGAAGCTAGGCAGCTGTCAACCAGCCAGACAGAGACAGCAAGAAAGTAAGAAAGGGAAGAAGCCCTGAGGCAAAAGGTAAAGAGAAGCAGGTTAGTTTAAGTTAAAAGAGCTAGCCAGAAACATGCCTAAGTTAGGTTGGTCGTTCATAACTAATAAGAGGTCTCCATGTCATAATTTGTGAGCTGGTTGGTGGCACAAAAGAAAATTCATGGTACAAGAGATGGGTCAACCTTTTAAAACTGTGACATGATGTCGTCTGCAAAGTTGTCACTTGAGAATCACATGACTAAATTACAAAAAAACAAAACACACACACAATCTCTTAAAGTCTAGTAATGTTTCTGATTTAATTGGGGTCAAATTCATAGCTATCCTAGGACACATGTGGATTACAGGTTGGACTAAGAGACTTGAGCAAATGTGGAGTCTGTTATTCAGAGAAAACACCCCAAGAATACTAGGGGGTGACTATCTCCATGGAAACATACATATTATAAAGTTAAAATTAAACATTAGTCATGATAAGAAGTTAGCAACAACTAATAGTTTAGCATGACAATTATAACAATGTACCACAATAATTGTTGCTTTTAACATTATTTCTGGAAATTCCTATCTAATATTTTTAGTGGGCAGTTGAAAGCAGATAAATGAGAGGGATCTCTGTATATCATTTACCAACCTTTAGTTTTTCTTTTATCTTAATTTCATCATCTGGTATAGAAGCTTCCCTTGTTTTCTTTTATAGCATGTGAATCTATTAGCTGCCTCAATTTTGTTTTGAAATGAAGCACATTATAGTCGTAGAATCAAAATACTTCTTCATGCTGTAATGGGCTTCCAGTCCTTAGCACACTGACTCCATGATGTAAATACCATTCAGGCCATAAATCTGATTATGTAGAGAGTCCCAGCTGCCAAAGTGAAAACAAAGACCTAATCCTCATTAAAGTCCATAGTTCTGGGAAAGTCTCTAAATTTTGCTTTTTTTTTTTTCTGTCTTCGGTAGTTCTACTTCTGGCTAACTATTCTTGCTAACTGAAGTATGCCAATCCAGAATGTGGTTTTTGTGCCTAAAGCTCACCTGGAAAAGCTGTGGGGCTTCCCTGGGATCCTGAACATCCAGTCAGTTGCTGGCTGAGACTAATAAAAAATTTCTATTGGCTCAAATCAGTGTCTGAGTAGTCTGTGTTGTGGATACCCCATGACAACACCAGTCCTGTCAAATATTTGAGGACAACAGCTGGACATGCCCTAGGCCTTCTCAGAGAAGGACACACAGAGGGAATTTCTTCAGTCATGATTTGAGGATTTGGGGCTCCTCTCTACTGTGGGAAAGCCTCATACAGGGCTTCTCTGGTTGACCAAGAGCCTCACTGAAACTCCTAGTGGAATTCAGTTGTGCCCAGTTAGAGAATAAGAAGAGTAGGTTAGTCTTGAGGCTTCCTATCCCAACCTGGTACATCTGAGCTCAGCCTTCCAAGAAAGAACAAAGACTTACTGTAATGGTTTAGATAAGATGGCACAGTTCCCTGAGGGGCAGCCAGTCTCACCACCTAAGGCCTCTGTGGGTCCCAGGCAGGTGGGAGGCAGTGGGTAAGAGACCTCAGCGGGTCCCATGAGGAGCCTGGGGGGGTGAGAGACGGATAGAAACCATGCAGAGAAAGTGGGTATAGTTTGTTTGGTGAGTTATGGAGGGGAAAGGGAAAGGGGGGAAGGGGAGAAGGGGAAAGAAGAGAGAGAGAGGCACAGAGAAAGAGGGAGGGGGAAGAAAGAGAGAGAGAGAGAGAAAAGGAGAGAGAGCATGAAGGCTGGAGGCGGCAGGATATCTGCTTCCCTTGGTGGAAGGGGAGGGATTGGGAGAGGGCAGGGCTTGTCTCTTAAAGGGACAGTGTACCCAGGTGACAGACCAGGCCATCAGATCATAACACTTACCCTAGTTGTAGTGTTTTGATAACAAATGTACCTCATAGTCTTAGGAATTTGAGCACTTGGTTCCCAGTGGTGTTGCGATTTGGGGAGCTCTAGAAGTTGTGACATTTTGAAAGAAATTGTAAATGTTTGTTCTGTTCCGAAGAGGCTGCTTCTGCCTCTCTCCCTCCCCCCTCCCTCTCTGGTTCTCTTTCTCTCTCTGCCCCACTATCTTCATCTCCCTTCTCCCTCCCCCACTTTTCCCTTTCCCCTCCATAACCCACTAAATAAATACCCACGTTTTCTGCATGGCATACCTAATAGGTCTCTGTCTCTCACCCACCACATGCCTGAGACGGGCTGTAGCCTGTTGTGGTCTCGTGGCCTACTTCCCACGGCTGCTACTTGGGAACCTGCAGTGTTTTACCATAACAGAAGTTTGTCAGTAGGGAAGGACCTTCAGAATTTAAGGCCACACCCTACATTCAGTTTGCCCTTTCTGCTTTGTGCTTATGATAAAAGGTGTAAGCAAGCTCTCCATTTCCTGCTCCCACCTCCATGCCTACCGCTTGCTGTTATCCTTCTCCACCATGATGGGCTCTTATCCCTCTGGAAGTGTTAGCCCAAATAAATTATTCTTCCTATAAGTTATCTTCTTCATGGTATTTTATTACAGATACATAAAATAACAATAATTTTATTACAGCTACATAAAAATAACATAGAAATAGGTACCAGAGAGCTGCTGGTGTCGTGAAGAACTAGGCCATGTTATTTTGTGTAGGATTATGGAAGGCTTGGGAACTTTGGACTAGGGAAACAGTACTGTAGGCAGAGCTTAAATGCCATTCTAGAAGAACAGGGAGTTCTGAGAGCACTCCCAGCTCCCGAGGCTTCAGAAAGGAACTTTATTAACAACTAATGGGTTAGAGGCCATTCCTCAGTTGTTTTGGGGGGAAAAAACTGGCTGGCTTCTGCCTATGTCCTAAGAACTTGCCAGAGGCTACATGAAAGCAGTGGGCTATATTGTTTTGGCATTTTGAGACATCATAATATTGAATCTGTGTCATGGTTATTAGTAATAATGCTTCTGTAGTCATGGTTATTAGTAATAATGCTTCTGTAGTCATGGTTATTAGTAATAATGCTTGTGTAGGTCTATAATGAAATGACAAGTAGAGCAGAAAAGTGCAAAATATATAATTTAGAAAATAAAGGCATTAGTAAGCTATATTTTATAGCCAAGGCACATGCTGGGGGGAAAGACTATAATTGTTAAAGAGATTAGGGCCATTAAGGAGAGGCCTGATCTGCACTGGGACAAATGGAAAGCTGTCCTCAGGGGAAGACTCCACCCCGTTAAGCTTCTAGCTTGTGAAAGAAAAAGCTCAAAGAGTTTTCTGTTCCTAGAAAGCAAATGCAAGCAATGTGATTCAAGGCAGCCATTCAGTCTATCCACACAGGCAGCACAACTCGGCAATGTTGTCCACACGACACTGGCTTCAGAAGCATGAAGGGTGCAAGAGGGAAGGGTTGTACAGGTTTTTCCACAGCTTCAGAAAGACACTGAGGTTGCCAGCTTGCCCTTACGCTCACCGACAAGCTCAGCTATCCTGCTTGAGGTGTTTCTTCACTGGTGTTGGAACCTACTTCTTCAAGACTCTAAATTAGACTGAAGGCCAGCTGAGACATCCAGCCTTGTGGATAGAACGACTATTGGATTCTTACACTTTGAACTGAGAGAAAGCCATGATTGGACTAGCCAGACCATAGCCAATAAGCCATCATTAAAAATTACCCTTTTAATATATATAGATTAAACTCGAATACACTGTACTCACCCTGTTTACAACCCTGGAAACCTCATGTCTTCCTTTAAAACTTCAAAGAAGTGGCTTTCTCTTTTTCCATTTTTAAATCCAAAATTATAATAGTGTTTGTAAACATATGACTCTGCACCATAACATGCAAATCCACTCCACAGAATGTTGACTTTTTTGGGACTCACTAATATCATATATGCAAACGTGTGTGCGTGATGGGGAAGCTCTGTTAACCAATCACTCCTAGTTAAGGCATGGCTATCTGGAACCCAGGAAGAAAACTGGGACAGACCAGATGTGCACTCTTTCTGCATGATTCCCACCGGACACAGAGGAAGTCAGATTCCCCATTCTTGTGCTGTGAGTTTCCAATTGTAACCATTAAAAATATAATTGTTGTCCTTGAGCTGGCCTGATTATTTCCCATACTGAGCTCGTTCACAACACCTGGTGCCCAACGTGGATGATGGGGAAGCTCTGTTAACCAATCATGTGCCTGTGTGTGCATGCATGTGTTTGTGTTCAGTGTTGAGGGCTCTTCCTCTAGTACACTCCATCTTTTATTTATTTGGTTTGACGTGGCTCTGAGGCTGTTTGTAGCCAGAGGAGGACAAGGGAAAAAATAAGGACGATGGGGGGAGGGCAGGAGATGGAGGGAAGAGTGAGATAGAGATTTAGGAGATAGACAAGGGGAGACAGAAAAGGAAAATGACAGGCAAGACAGAGGAGAGAGAGAAGATAGGGAAACGGAAGTAGACAGCATGGCAGGGAGAGAAGGAGAGAGGGAGAGGGCAGAGAGAACCTAAGCTGCCGGTCCAATCCCAGAACCTGCAGGTCTCTTAGGTTACATGTCAAGGGCTGCTAAGGTTGTAGAGGGCAATAAGACACTATCACAAGATGAGCTGGGGATGGTAACCACAGCATACCAGTGGGCCCAGTATATTACCAAGGACCTTTATTTGTGCCTGAGGGAAGAAGAGAGAGACGTCAGATGGCAGCATGAAGAGGCCTTAGGAGCTGGAGGAAGGGCCAAAAGTCAAGGAATGTAATGGCCTCTAAAAGCTGGACAAACAAGGAAAAAGGCCTTCTCCTGGAAGAGATGTTTGATTATAGCAGTACCTTGAGAATCAGTAAGACCCATTGCAGACCCGGGTCAGGGCTGTCACATGGTAAATTTACTACCTGAAGCCTTTTAACATTGTTACTGCAGTAGCTGAAAATTCGCACAGTGTGTTCATGTGTTCTTCCTCCCATCCTCCCACTCTGCTCCCTGAGGAAGCCTTCTTTCCATTTCCCTTCCAGCTGCAACTACGAATTACCTTTTTCTACAGAACATCTGTCTACCTTTCTATCATCCGATCTATCATCTATCTGTCTCTCTATCCATCCATCCATCTTCTGTCTATCCATTCATCTATCTCTCTGTTTGTCCATCATCTATCCACCTGTCATCTGTCTGTCTGTCTGTCTATCTATCTATACCCAACCATGTCTTATTTATTCTGTAGACTTGGAGAAGAAATCCAGGACCTCTTTTATGTCAGAAAGTGCTTTACCAATGAGCTACATCCTCAAGTCCCAACCAAAACTTTCAGAAACACCAAGTATTTAGTTTTTAAATTATAGTATAACTGCATCATTTCTCCCTTCCCTTTCTCTCCTCCAAACCCTTCAATATATCCCTTCTGATTCCCCTTCAAGTTCTTGGCCTCCTTTTTTGACTAAATGTTATTATTTGACTAAATGTATATTCCTAAATAAAACTTGCTCAGTCTGTATCATGTTACCTGTATGTATGTATGTATGTTTTCAGGGCTGACTGTTTGGCACTGGACAACTAATTGGTGTGCTTTTCCCTGGAGAAGGTCATCTCTCCTGTTCCCACCTTTCCTTAGTTACCTATAGTTCTCTGTGTAGGGGAGCAGCCATGTGGGATTTTCCCCATTCAACTCTGAAGAGGGGAAAAAATTTTAAAGAAGATACAAAAGGGGAAACAGACTGAATGGATGTATCCAATTGTATTAAGAACTGCTTTTATCTAAAAAGGAAAAGTAGCCGTATAAGTTCTTCCCTATCTAAGTGCCATAGACTGGGGATACAAGCAATGTATTTGATTCTCTGCAAAATCCACAGGTTCAGAGTCAAGGTGTCCGTGGGCTCCAGGGAACTGCCATTCTTTTTCTCATCAAGCTTCTTGCAGTTCCCAGTGTTCCTTGGTGCTGTTAGGCCATGGCCACATCACTCCCCAGCTTGTGCTTCCTCCAGCAAGGCTGCATCTTCTAAAGGTTCCACCACTGTCCCAAACGGCACCACCAACAGGGAACCATGTGTTCAAATACAGGAGACTGTGGGGGACAATTCAAATTCAAACCACCACACACACAATAAATTAAAATTAAATAAACAAAATAAGTGGAAAATGAGCTAATCAATATGTATTTGCATAATTTTCCATAAATAATCACAGGAAGAGTAAATCAGAAACCACAGTGTTACATTTGACCATGGTAAAGGCATGATTGTCAGCCTGGAGTTACTGGAAGCTGGCAGAACTGTTAAGAGGTAGAGGTTAAAATGAGAGGAAGTTACATGGTCAGATCTTTGAGAAGATTTAGGGACCTGGCCCCTTTCCTGCTATCACTTTCACTTCTTGGCTGCCACGAAGTCACGGGACACTTATTCTGGTCTGCACTGCCTCTGTGTGCTAGGCCAATGCAGGCCAAAAGCCACAGGGCCGAGCTGCCATGGACTGAACTACTGAAGCTGTGAGCTGAACAGACCTCTTCCTTTATGAGTTATCGCCAGCATTTTGTCACAAAATAGAAAGCTGATAAGTACACAGTGAAACTGGTGTTAGGTAGGATCAGGGTGTGAAGGACAAAGGCGGCCAGTGGCTGACACATTGTATACTTCTGAGTCAGGATGTATATATAGGTCTTTTACATATTCAAGGAGTAAAATGAAACAGAAACGTTTAGGAAAATTATCCTAAAATAGATACATAAATAAATGACACTGCTTTGTATAAAATGAGTAACAGAGATATACTCATAAAATGAGGACACAGAAGGCAAACCAAGGTAAGTAGCTGTACCTCAGGCCTCCTACTCATATTTCAGAGGACCTGGAACTCTAAGAGCCAAAAGTCCTGCGAACAAATCTTGGTCTTAGTTCTGTTGCAGTTCAGATGAAATCGTTTTGAAATTCTTCAAGTCCTTCGTGGAATATAGCAAGCAGTGAGAACAGAGGTGCAGCTGCAGAGGGGGCACAGCAAGACAGAATGCCACAGGGCTCAACGAGCTTGATGGGAAGGGCTCCAAACGAAGCT
This sequence comes from Bramus lutescens, assembly GCA_001685075.1. Taxonomy (NCBI): domain Eukaryota; kingdom Metazoa; phylum Chordata; class Mammalia; order Rodentia; family Cricetidae; genus Bramus; species Bramus lutescens. Next base: position 192,065 of record LOEQ01000075.1, read on the forward strand.
ACAATTTCTTTAAGCTGTGTGTGTCTGTTTGTGGGTGTGTGCTCGGGAGTGAAAGGTTTCAGGTCCCCTGCAGCTGCAGCTAGAGCGACTGGCCGTTGTGAGCTACCCGATGTGGGTTCTGGAGACTGACTTTTTTTTTTTCTGCAAGGAAAGCAAGTACTCTTCACTGCTTAGCAAAGAGCAGCCAACTGGGTTGCATTTGAAGAGTTGCTCGCCATCAAAATCACCAAGGACTCCTTGGCAAAGTGGCTGATTAGTGTTCAGAGATGGGCGTCGTTGCTCAAGTCCTTGCTCAGTCAGGAACCAAGCCCAAATATTCAAGGCCAAACTCAGCACCTCTATTTCTCTGCACGTATTTTCCACCATGGAATCTGCCCTCTATGGAATTTCCATTTTGGGATCACTTTTCCACGTTGTGAAAGCCACAAAAATGGTGCCTTCCTCGGTTTATTGTCTTCTTTAATATAAGCAATGCTTTTAGGAAGCCAATTGGTAGCCTACCAGGGCATCTTTGCTCTTACGGCTGGTGCAGCTCTGGGGCTGTTTCAAACTGCTGGTCCGCAGTGACACACGCCCACTCTGCGGCGTGCATCCTGCTGTGAAATGGCCTCCTGGTGGAATAAGGCATTTTTTTCCTCCTTTCAAGTGACCCTGTTTCTTCTCCTGCACGAGGAGCTGATAAGGAAAACAGCAAGAGGATGAAGAGAGGAGATGGAGGATGAAGGACGGAGAGGGGGGAGAGGGAGGAGGGAAAAGTAAACTTTCAAATGCTTTGAGTCGATATTGACTGACCAACAGAGCTTAAGGCAGCATGAATTTAGTAGTTGCATCCCCAAGACCGGCCAAAGGAGTTCTCTGGCATGGCAAGGTGTGCTGGAAGCATGCGCAGACTCCCACCTTTCCTCCACCCTCAGAAGGCGCCTCCTTAGCCACTACAGCTGCCTATGCTGCCATTGCTGTGCGGGCGTCAGTTTGGTTCTCATTGCACCATTAGTTCCAGGCGCATCTGCTCCAGGATTTCTCCCTGCCCCTGTGGCGCATCCATCTCCATCTTGTTCACGTTTTATTACTCTCGCCTAAATGTTAGCGCGCCTTATCAAGTACGGCAAGCATCTGGGCACAGTGCCAGAAGGCCAGCAGGCCCTCGACCCCACTCCTTGTGGTTTGAGGCTCCACTTATAGCTTTAATTCCCAGTCCCTGTAATTCAGGACCACAAAGGGCCATGCAGAAACGGCTCACTTACTTCCCAAAGGCAGCTGGCCAGTAGCCACTGTTACTGAGTTGAGTGCAGGACCCCTGCCTCTCTTGGGAGCCAAACAAAGCCCTTGACTTTCTCTCTGCGTCTTTTTGCACACTCCAGGGCCTGTGACAGGGAATGCTGTTTCCATTGGCCAGGGGCCCTGGCAGGGCTCCCCGAGGCAATTTTCCAGCCCTACATTCAGTAGAGAACCTGAAAGACTGCTGTTGCAATTGAGCCCTGCTGGGCTGCGGGAGGGAGGCTCCAAGTCTTCCAGTCAGCAGCTCTCAAACCTCTGGAGTGCACAGATCCTCTGAAAGGGGGAAGAAAGAAGACACAATTAAGAACAGAATTCCAAACAACGGAAGCCCCATTCGGTGCAAATCTCCTCTACTTGTAGATTAGTATTGTGAAAGGACTCTGTAAAGTAAGTCCCATTCTGAACACGCTTGTCACCGAGAGCAGTTCGGCTATAGATCAAGGTATTTTTAGAATTGCCCTGCAAGGAGCCCTAATAATATCAGCACGCCTTCCTGCTCAGAACGTCTGACAAACATGCCTCCTCCTGGTGCTGACAGCATCGCACCTACAATGTGGTTTCTGGCAGTTTCTTCAATCCTGCCAATGGTCTGCTGAGCCTGGCAGGACTCCTCCAGGTTCTCAGGTAAGTCCCAGACTTCAGTCACAACTGGGGCAGGTTAGAAAGAGACCAACTTCAGCTCCCTGCCTCAAAGTTCTGACTACTAACTCCCAGGAATCAGGAATCGTTTCCATTATGCAAAGATACTTGTGAAAGAAGGTCAGGTTTGTGAAATAACACTCTGGAATCTTTGTAATGAATTACAATCAGCCCGAGTCCAGAGATTCTGCATCTGTGGCTTCAGTTATGGACAGCAGTCTGAAAATATTCTGAAAAATAAATGTACCAAACACACACAAGCTTTTCATTTCTTGGCATCATTCCCTGAACGGTGCAGTAGAGCAATTATCTGCAAAGAGTTTACATTAGGTGTTTTCAGTAATAGAGCCACGATTAAAGCACTCAGGATTGTGTACACAGGCTATATGCAAATATTATACCATGCTGTAGCTGGTACTGGTCCATAGGTAGAATTTTTGATGCTTTGTCTAAGCTTGGATCCCCTGATATTTGCTATCCCCCCTTCTATTTTTTTCACCTATAAGTTTCTAGTCATGGAAAAACATTTCTTTTTCAAAAAAATGTGTCTGATCAAATAAATATTACCGTTTCTCCATATTGGTTGTGGATTTTAGCTTTTTTGTTTTGTTTTGTTTTTTGATCTTTGAGAGAGAGTTTCTCTGTAGTTTTGATGCCTGTCCTGGAACTAGCTCTTGTAGACCAGGCTGGCCTTGAACTCATGGAGATCTCCCTGCCTCTGCCTCCCGAGTGCTGGGATTAAAGACGTGCGCCACCACTGCCTGGCGGTTGTGGATTTTGAATCATAAAAAAAGGCATCCTCTCTCTCACATTATAGGATAGAGATGAATTTCAAAGGGAAAGAGGGGGGGGGAGGAGGAACAACAGAGACCCAGGATTGGAGGGGGAAAACTGTTGCCTGCAAGGACATTTGAGGAAGGCTCCGTTGGTGGTGATCAAATGAGATGCCCACCTGGGAAGAGTGGCGGGTGAGCTGAGGCAGGTGTCAGGCCCCAGGGTGGGGGTGCTGAAGCCTCTGTTAACTTGGGTGGAGGAAAGCAGCACTGTCCCACCAGAGCGTCAGATCAGGTAGAAAAGAAGTCGACCCTGCTCCCTATACTGAGTCCTAGAGACACAGGTCCAATTTAGAATGGGGGAAAGGACTGCAGGTCAGAAATCCCTGAGGTGTGGACTTCAACTTTGGAAAGGGGAGCAAGTCCTAGTTACAGAACCTGCCCTGCCCTAGATGCTCTCAGCAGAGGCAGGACCTAGCTGGAGCCAAGGTTCCATCCATACTCGTAGCTTAGGGTGGTGACCAGAATGGTCAAGGCCATTTGCTTTTGTTCTGATAGATGTTGTAGCCCAAACTTTATGAAGGGATGGAAGATCAAAGAGGTTTGGTGGCTTGCCTAAGTTCCTCTTCTGCTAAAGGTATAACTAGAATCACAGAGCTGCTGTTGGCTGGTTCTAAACCCACACTGTTGCTACTCCTGTGTCATCTTAAGATGTGGCTTTGAGCCACACCACTTTTGGGTATATATCCAAAGGATGCTCAATCATGCCACAAGGACATGTGCTCAACTATGTTCATTGGAACATTGTTTGTCATAGTCAAAACTTGGAAACAACCTAAATGCTTCTGACTGAAGAATGGATAAGGAAAATGTGGTACATTTACACAATGGAGTACTACACAGCAGAAAAAAATAACGACATCTT
>LOEQ01000075.1:195721-242179 GCA_001685075.1 Bramus lutescens
AAATGGATGGAGCTAGAAAACATCATTTTGAGTGAGGTAACCTAGACCCAGAAAGACAATTATCATATATTCTAACTCATAAGTGTTTTTTAAACATAAAGCAAAAAAAAAACCCAACCTATAAATCACAATCCCAGCAAACTTAGTAAACAATGAGGACACTAAGAGAGACTTACATAGATCTAATCTACATGGGAAGTAGAAAAAGACAAGAACTCCTGAGTAAATTGGGAACATGAGGACCATGAGAGAGGGTTGAAGAGGGGAGGGGAGAGGCAGAAAGGGAGCATAGAAAAAGGTAGAGCTCATTAAAAATCAATAAAAAAGGAAAAAAAAAAGATGTGGCTCTGGCTGGCACAGAGGAACTATCTGGAAGCCCTTTCAACAGCTCTCTGTTGGATAATAAGGTTAAACAAAAATCCTATGGATTAGTGGAAAAGAGGGACCATGCCCTTGGGAGAAACTTCCCAAATATAGAACAGGCTTCCACTGGAGGCTTGAAAAATCAATGCAGAATATTTCTGCCTCTAGAGAATAAAGGGGATATTAAAAACAATTCCCATGTGGCTCCACAAGACAAAACTCGAGGTTGAAATCATACGCTTGACAACTAACTAATTTAGAAGAATCAGTCACAAATACCTGAGGCAAATATCCCTCAGGCACATACATATATTCACATCTGGAAACATAATAGGATTCGTCTCCGAGAGTCTGGCCACCAGAAGGAATGCTGGGGCTAAAGTGTTGTAGCCATAGCAGTAGAACCAACATCTAGAACCAAGTGTGGTGCCCTAGCTAAGACAGAGTCGCCACCTCAGAGGAGGGAAAGTCAAAGGTGCTTGTGTATAGTTCATCCTGTTTCTCAAAAGGCCTTTTGTGCTTTGCTGATAGGCATAGTATCTCCGTCATTAAAGCCAGCAACCATTGTCTGAGGGCCTCGCAGCACTGAGAACTGAGGGAGAAGCAGGCAAGCAACCAGGCAAAACCAACAACACACACAAACCCTCAGTGGCTGTGCAGTCCACTACACAAGAAGCCCTCCACACAAAGCACAGCACACTTGCTAAGACGAGAGTTGAGAGATGAGCTTGGTGTGCTGGGACACATCTGCAAGCCCAGCATTTAGACAGAGTGACAGAAAGATTGTGAGGTCAAGACCCACCTCAGCTGTATAGTGAGGGCCTGTCTCTAAAAACCAAAGGCTCAGTGGGAAATCATAGTGACATTTGACCCCATTATTTTTACTATTAAGATAGTGAAAACTGTGGTACTTAGAGATGTACCCCTGCCTGGTACAGGATTGCAATCACATAAGGCCTTCAGGTGGAGCCCAAGGATTGAGTCCTGCCCTGCTGGCTTTATAAAGTAGGGAGAGACTGAAAACCCTCTCCTCTCTTCCCAGATGTATCCAGCCCCACCTCAAGACTCTGCCAAGAAGGCCACTGCCAGATAGATAGATCCAGAGCTGTGAACTAGCGATGATGCCTCTTTTCTTCATAAAGCTACCCAGCCCCAGATATTTCAATGCAGTTGTGAATAAACAGACAGATATAGATAGTAAGAGAACATGGAAAGCTAATGGGTTTATTTTGTTTGTTTGGGTTTTTTGTTGGGTTTTTTTTGACTTTTTTTCAGGAGGGATTCTCTACCTTTTGTCTGTGGTTTTAGTGGATTCGACACAGTTTTCTGGAGAAGTCTCCCTTATTTAAGGGATACAGGCTCTGACAGGAGGCAACACCTGCAGAAGCCCTTTAAGCTGTGATTATGTTGGTACAGAGTCCTCTGCAGAACAGGAGCCAGTCTCCTGGGATCTGGAGATAGATCTCAGGGTTGGGGCTGGGCTGTGGTACAGGGCCCATTCACATCACCCTTTACTCCAGAGGCTGCAATCATGTCCCTCTATTCTTGATCCAAGAACCTGTAATTAGCCAAATGATCACCAAGTGTATCAATGATGACGGATCAGAGGCCAACACCATTCTTCAGGCGTGTCTCATCTGTTCTGTGTGTTTATGGCAGCGCTGTTCACAATGGTCAAGACAGGGAAACATCCTAAGTGTCTGCTGATGGACATATGGATAACGAAGAGGCGACTCATCCACAGGAATATTATTCAGCCTTGAAGAGGAGGAAATTCCCTCAGTTGTGACAGCATGGACAAACCTGGAGTACCTTGCCCTCAATGAGTCACCCAGTCCCTGAAAGACAAATACCGTGTGGCCTCACCTCTGTATAGAATCTACAGAAATGAAACACCCACAGCATAGAGTAGAAGGGTACCAGGATCAAGAGGTCAGGGGGAGGGGAGAGAGTGATGGATAGGCTCAAAGTTGAAGTTCTAAGATAAAGGGTCTCTAGAGACCCATTGCTCAGCCAGGTGAGCATAGCAACACACAGGACTACAGATGCTGAGAGACCTGTGCTCCCCGTGCACAGGTGTGACCCTGTCAGATGATAGTTATGCTAATTAGATTGACTGTAAATCACTGTTCAGCTACATTTACCAGATTTTAAACATATACATATATAATTTGATTTGTCAACTATACCTCAATGAAATGGAGAAATCTAAAAGTAATAAATTAACTTTTTCAAAGGAAGGGAACAGGGCCCATCTAGAGCACTCTGCACTGAGGCTATAGACCTCTTTATTTGAAGCATACATACTGCAATGTGATGTGTTTCAGCAATGAGGGCAGACAAGTGGCAGATTACATTGTGTGTTTTGCGGTTTCATTTGTGTAAAACAAACTGCACCTTGTCATGACCAAGGCAACTTATAAAAGAAAATATTTAATTGGGGGCTTGCTCCAGAAGGTGATTTCATAACCATCATGGTGGGGAGCATGGTAGCAGGCATAACACTGACACAGTGCCTAAGAGCTTATTTCCTGACTCACAAGTTGGAGGTAGAACAGAGTGGGAAAGGAGAGAGAGAGAAAGAGAGAGAGAGGAGAGAGAACAGAGAGAGGAGAGAGAGAGAGAAGAGAGAGAGGAGAGAGAGGAGAGAGAGAGGAGAGAGAGAGGAGAGAAGAGAGATAGAGAGGAGAGAGAGGAGAGAGAGAAGAGAGAGAGGAGAGAGAGGAAAGAGAGAGGAGAGAGAGAGAAAGAGAAAGAGGAGAGAGAGGAAAGAGAGAGGAAAGAGAGGAGAGAGAGAGAGAAGAGAGAGAAGAGAGAGAGAGAGAAAAGAGAGAGAAATTGGGCCTGGTTTAGACTTTTGAAACCTCAAAGCCCACCCCCAATGACACACCTCCTCTAAAAGGCTACACCTCCTAATCCTTCCCAAACTGTTCCACCAACCAGGGAGCAAACAAATTCAGATATATGAGTCTCTGGGGACCATACTTAAACCACACACTTGACAACAACGAGGATGCTCTAACAGGATACTGGTGGCCCTCCCTTTTGCTTTCAGACTATTGAAACAATAGTCCCCAGGAAACTGGAATTTCCCCCAAGAACCTCATGTTGGGAGAAGGAAAAACATGTAGCCAGAGGGAACCTTGTCTTCCTGAGAGAAATGTCACACAGTTCTGGTAGTTTGTGAGGTCACTTCAAAAGGGAGACTGCAGCCAAGTCAGTGATGGGTCAAGATGAGCAGGACCACTGAGCTGAGCATACCTCTGGACTCTGTTTAAACAGAAATCTTGCATCAGGACCTCAGACACAGACCTGAGATCACCTCTGGGCTCTGTTAAACAAGAACCTCATATGAGGACCTCAGACATGGACCTGAGATCACCTCTAGGCTCTGTTTAAACAGGAATCTTATATCAGGACCTCAGACATGAATCTGAGATTACTTTTCCTACTTATTTCTCCTTATAATGTGTCCAAGGTGGGTGACTCTCCTGTTCTTCATCATTACTCACCTGTTTAATTGTCCTAGTGAGTTCAGGTGCAGAGAGGAGCTTGTCGGGGCCGCAAAGGCTCCAACCCTATGACAACTCAAACAACAACTCTCCCAACACACTGAAGAGCCAAGATGGCACGGTTGTCTCTGGGTGATAGGATTACAGGTGTGTCCAATTCACTTGCCTCTGCTGTGTTTAATTGCTGTGCCGATAGAAAGATTTTTTTTTCCTCTGAGTGATGGCACCACCCTATGACAACATCCCTAAACAAACCAACATCTATTAGCCTTGGATAAAGAGGAAGAACACAGAGGACCAGCAGATGGATGGACCTAAATGGGGTTCAATATGCTGTACTCAAGTAGACAGGAAAGGTCAGGAGAGGGTACTCTAGAAATGATTTGGGGGGAATGTGCTCCAAATTTGCTCAGGGCCTAGAGTGAGCACTTGCTATTGTCTTATGAGTTCTTTATATAAATTCAGTCTTTTTTTTTTCCTCATGGGAATTCAAAGGAAAAAATTACATTAAGATCACTGTAAAGATTTCAAGTCACCATCTGTGTGGCTGTTTATTTTCGCACCTGAAGAGATAATTGCTTCTTTGTGGCATTGTGCCTACTGCCAAGCTGATTATCGTGTCATCAATAGGACATTAAACCCTCAGGTAAGGGGGCACCTTCAGGTAAGGTAGGGACAGATGAGCCCACAGGAAGCCAGAATGTGAGCGAGCTTCATGCAAATGCCAAAGTTAATAAGGGACAAGAGGAAAGGATGACTTGTGACTGCCAGCGAACTTCTGCTGTCCACCCCAAATGGACTCACAGCATGTTGCTGTCTCCCTGCTTCTCATTAGCTCTACCAGTAAAGAAAATGTGTGTCTCTGCCACCAAACTCACGGTCTACTTTAGATTGGATGAAATGAAAGGGCTGCTGTGGCCTGGGAACTCAAGAGGCAGTCCCACAGTACAGGACAAAGGTCCAGGACTGGCTGTCAGTCATGCATGTGTGTATGCATGAGTTCTACTAGGTCTTAATAATAAAAGCCTAGAGTCAGATATTGGGGGGAAAGTTGAGCAATCAGAGAGACGAAGAAGACAAACCACAGCCACCTTACTCCACTTCCCAGCTGACAGAGACTTAGTTCCTGTTTCCTCTCACGTTAATACTTCCTATCTCCATTCAGCCATATCATTTCCTGTCTGTCTGTACAGACCTCCAGACCTCTATGGTTAGCTAGTGGCTAGTTCTGCCCTCTATTCTTTCAAGTAAGCTTTATTTATACAAACAAGATAGCGCCACACAAGTGCACCCCAAATCTATACAGACAGACTCTCTGTATGATGTGAGAGGCCATGAATCTGCAATGACCCAATTTCCTCAGAACAGCCTTCTGCACATTAAACTCTAGCATTGAGACTCTTGTAGATATCAGCAAGGAGGGCAGAGAATACTGACCTCCACAATGCCCTTTGGTAATTCAGAAAACACTTTATTTATTGAAGTCCTGACTCAGGGCCTAGAGAACACATCAGGGATTCCTGTCTGGGAAAACACATAAAACTTTACAAGATTGCCTGAAATAACAATTGCAGGGTACTAGAGGTCATAACAGACATAGTATGCAGGCCTGAAAAAAAGCACAAGAGCTGGGAGCTAAAGTGTGGACTCGTGATACACAACTGCCTTTGCTGCCCTTCCCCAACCCCACTTGTTCTGCTGGCAAAGTGTCAGGTTGATCACAGGGGACTGACAGCTCACAGCTAGCATTGCTGCCACAGTTGACACCGCGGGNGGGGGCCTTTGGCTGGGGAGAATTCTCCCTGATCAGTTGTGGAAGCCCTGGCTTCAGGTGGGAATGAAGAGGGCACCATCTGGGACTATTCTCAACTGGGTCTTACCCAGGGGCCTTGACCTCAGGTCAGTCTGTGTAATTTTAGTGTGAGTCAGGCTGTGCAGTGGTTTAAAAAAGAATGCCTCCCATAGACTCAGATATTTGAATGTTCAGTAATCAGGGAGTTATAGATGGAAGTTTCTGTCCCACCAGGTTCTGCAGCTGTTCTGTCCCAAAGAAACACACAGAGGCTTATATTAATTATAAGCCTATTAGCTCAGCTTATTATTAACTAGCTCTTATACCTTAAATTAACCCATAATTCTTATCTACATTTAACTACATGGCTTGGTACCTTTTCTCACTTTCCTCTTCCCAGAATTCTCTTAGTCTGGTTGCCCCACCTATACTTCCTGCCTGGCTACTGGACAATCAGCGTTTTATTAAACCAATATGAGTGACAAATCTTTACAATGTACAAGGGCATTATCCCACTATTTGAAAGAATTAGGGGGTATGGTCTTGTTGGAGTAGGTGTGACTTTGTTGGAGGCATTGTGTCACTGAGGGTAAGCTATGACACTTCAAGAGTCCAGGCCAGTCCCAATGTCTCATTCTTCTAGCTGTATGTGGATCAGGATATAGTTCTCAGCTACTTCTCCAACACCATGCCTGCCTGCACACTGCTATGCTCCCTGCCATGAAGATAATGGACTAAACCTCTGATTGTAAGCAAGTCCCAACTAAATGCTTTCCTTTTCAAGAGTTGCTGTGGTCATCATGTCTCTTCACAGCGATAGAACAGTGACTAAGAAAGGCTGTATCAGTTACTTTTATCATAGAAGTGACAAAAATACTTAACAAAAGTAATGTAATGAAAAGTTTTGAATTACAGTTTGAGGGTACAGTCCATCATAACAGTGAAGACACAGCCAGGAAGTATGAGGCAGCTGTTTGTATTACCTCTGCAGCTGGAAAGCAGAAGAGATAAATTGCCGAGGCTCAGCTTTTTAAAGAAGTTTTGGATCCTAGTCCATAGGATGGTGTCTTCCACATTCAAGATAACTCTTCTCTTCTCATTTAAATTGTCAGGAAACACTCTCCATGGTGACTATAAATATTCTCAAGTTGGCAGTTAAGATTAATCATCACGTGACTAAGTCAGTTCAGAAAGAGCCCTTAGCCTCCATAGTTCATGGTCACTCAATAGCTGATCAAACTCCTCTCCTGTCCCTTATTTCCCACAAATGACCTCTGGGCATTCTGATCTGCCTCCAGCATGGATTCTGTTAGGGCAACTTAACAAGAATTTTCCACACCTGTTCGGGTGCCTCTTAGTAATTTTCCACTTGTCAACCTTCACTTCTCAGTCAACTCCTTGGCAAAAATTCCCACTTATTCTGGCTATATTTGGAATTGAGTTCAGTTGTTTACTGAGGTCTCTTGTCCGTTACTGCAATGGTCCATGACTGAAGTTCAGGTCTGATTTGCTGAACAAAGGATAACCTGGAGCTTTACAAGCCAGAGGCCAGAACCCCAAGTTAAAGCAAACAATGGGTTGGCCGCAATTTTGCAAAGAAAAATAAGGAAGGGAACCAGGGAAAGATTTGATACTCTTGATCAGTGTGAGCCTGGTAAGATGTGAACATGGGTAAGAACTTGAGATGTGGCCACAAATAGCCACACATTCCCCAGGCACCATATCCCGAGAGGAAGTAGTCCACAGGGTCCAGGTGTTGGAGCCCTGCCTGAGACGTGCTGACAAGGAACTGTGAAACACAGAGGAAAATAGGAGATGCATATTCCAAGTCCCAAAAGCAAAGAATTGACATCCAAGATTACTATACTCACCTAAATTATGTCTTTAAATTAATAAAGAAATAAAACTATATGAAAACAAATACAAATTAAGACAATTCACAAGCCAACACTGCAGAAAATGTTTAAAGGAATACTATGCCTAAAGGTAGAGCAACACAGGAATTAGTACAGTTCGTGAGAGAAGCAGATGAACAGGAGATTCAAAAATAGATCCATCATGTCCAACACAGCAAACCTAAAATTTCTCAATACTAATACCTGCTGTGGGACAAGAGTCTTTTATCCTGTCATTTATGTTATTTTTAATAAATGCTGATTGGCCACTAGCCCTGCAGGAAGTATAGGTGGGACAACCAGGCAGGAAGTAGAGGCAGGACAACAAGAACAGGAGAATTCTGGGAAGAGGAAAGTGAGTCTGCAATCATCACCCAGACACAGAGGACGCAGATGAGAACACCTCGTTGATGAAAGGTACCAAGCCATGTGGCTAGCACAGATAAGAATTATGGGTTAATACATAAGAATTAATTAATAAGAAGCTTGAGCTAATAGGCCAACCAGTTTATGATTAATGTAGACCTCTGTGTATTTCTTTGGGACTGAATGACTGGGACCTGGTGAGACAGAAACAGTGTTCCATTGAGGAATGTTCAGAACATGGCTTCTAGGACTTGTTGCTGTCTGGTCTCCCCAACTCCCCTTACACACAGCTCTTGTCCATTTGTGGATTTTTTTTTTTGAGACAGGGTTTCTTGGTGTAGCCTTGGTTATCTTGGAACTCACTCTATAGACTAGGCTGTCCTTAAACTCATAGAAACCTACCTGCCTCTCCCTCTCAAGTGCTGGAATTAAAGGTGTTCACCACCACTGCCTGGTTTCATGTGCAGATCCTGACTTACTAAGGATTACAACCACTAACCACTTCCTAATGTTTTCAAAGTGTAGTATCCTGAAGAATTGGTCAAAGTTAAGTCAGGGTTTTACATGCAGGTAGACATACATACACTACCCTTTTTGTTATAATTTAAAGGTCAATGCAGTGAAATCCTGTGAGGGACCTTTTGAATCCAGCAAGAACCTCAAACTATGAGTAACAGTTGCTTATTATACATGTTTGTAAACCAGCAAGGATTACATGATCAAAGATGGCATGTCTCCTTGACTGGGATAAACATGAAGAGATGAGGTCAGAAATGCTTTCTGGGCCATTTAGACATTTACTTTGCTGATGTGTGAGGCTGCCTCTGGGAGCCACTTCTGATGTGGGATGTCCTTCTGTATATGTGTTGCTTTTCTTGGTTGATGAATAAAGCTGTTTGGCTAATGGCTTAGCAGAGTAAAATCAGGAAGTAAATCTGAACATACATAAATACACACACACACACACACACACATATATACTCTCTCTCTCTCTCTCTCTCTCTCTCTCTCTCTCTCTAGGCAGAGTCAAGGAGATATCATGTGAAGATGCCACTGAAGGAGAAAGGTGCCAGAATATTACTGGTAAGCCACAGCCTCATGGCAATATATAGATTAATAGGAAATGGGTTCATTTAAGATACAAGAGCCAGCTAGGAATTCACTTGAACCATTGACCAAACAGTGTTGTAATTATTGTAGTTTCTGTGTGATTATTTGAGTCTGGGTGGCCGAAAAATGAAAGCACATTCTTCATCTACACACTTCTCCAGGATATGTTAAGCTTCAAAGAACCTTTCTCCTGGGGGAAGTTACTTCCATATCTATGTTGTATTTGGCTGTTGTGCTAAGTGTCCTGTACACAAGTGTTTCATCATATAGTAGCCTCTGCCTTCATGGAGAGATACTAGTCTGTTTTCTGATATTAGTAAGCAATATCTGATATTTTATGAAGAAAAATGATTTAACTCTCAGTTTGAAAGACTAGAAGTCCCAAAGCAGGCAGACCCATTAAATCTGGTCCTGGAAAGGATCCTCTTCACATGTCACAATGTAGCAGAGAATCAAGAAAAGAAATGGACATATGCAAAAGAGGACAAGAAAATGGTTTCACTTTATAACAACCTGGTTTCCCAGGAGTACTGGGGTCCCATGAGAAGTCATTAATCCCTTCCATGGGAAACACACTAATGACTTACTTCTACTGGATCTCACCACTTCCTGATGTCATCATGTGATTCATAAATCCTTGGGGAACAAACTATACACAAACCACAGCATAGAGCTGGTTGTATTTCATTTACTTCCTTCTTGCTGATAACAGTTTTTTCTTTTTTCAAGTTCAGTAACATGGTAGTTTTGCCTGGTCCTTTGTGTGCAATGTAAATTATAACCAGGGAAAATCAAGCTGAGACCAACATCTGAGGGATTAGAGGAGTGGAAGCTCAGTGCTCAAGTTTGACTCATGTTACTCCCCAAATCCCAAACATGCCAGCTTCCTTTGCAGCTACGTGTGGCCACAAATGAATGTTTTCACCGACATGATGGCACTCATAAATGTCTGTGACTGTCATGATAAATATTACTATTAGAATAGTCATGTAATTCTGTCTTCCTGGACCTTGCCCAAAGTAGTTCAATTTCATGACCCATTGTGAACCATGAAGATGAAACAGGCACATGTGTCACAGAAAAAGTCCCTAGTAGACTCCCTAGAATGCACTCGACTGGTTCTCACTGATCCATGCGGTATCTTTTATTTCTAAGAGAAGTCAAATGCTTATCATGTTTAGATCCTGACTTGGTTATAAACAATGCAAAGGATTCTTATACAATCATTTTTCTCTATTTGTGGGCAGATAAAGTCAAAACTCTGAAATAGGTGTCTAAATTGGCAAGTAGTACAGACTCTTGCGTATATTAAATTTCCCTGTGTACTCTGCTTCATTGGCTCACTGTAACATAGTTGACCTGTGCTGTCATGTTTTACACTAGGTGTTTCATATACACTCTTATGTACTTTGAGACCACTGTCCACTAAAACAAGGGTTACTTAGGCACCAGTATTGCACTGCTGTGGTCGCTGTTGATCTGATAATTTAGGTGACAATAAAGTGACTAGCATGTGGCTAGTACATACAGCATGAATATGCCAAAGGGACAAGTCATGTTCTTGGTGGGACAGTGTGTAAAACCCGTGAGTTGTTTGTTTCTGTAATTTGTCATTTAATGTTTTCAGATGGTGGTTAACCTTGGATAGCTAAAATTTCAGAAAACAAAATGGTGACACATGGCAGAAACAGGGTAACCACTATAGGTACACCTTCCTTGCTTCCAGTTTCTTACGTAGTTGAGACCCACCATATGAAGGCTCTTATTAGGCTTTATATTTCTCAATTATATCTTTAAGGCTTTTTATTTTACCATCTCTCACTGACTTTTAAGTTTTATTCTACATTGGAAGTTCTCAGTACAGATTAGCTCAGTGACTAGGCCAGCAACTGCCCTTTGGAACCTGTGACTCTTACCTGGGAACTGTCTACAAACACAGGATGTCACAGTCAGAAAAACATCTTCTATTCATGGACTCTATTTCTCATCTAATAAAAAGAAAAACAAAACAACAAAAAAAACCCTCCATTAGCAAACACACCCTCCCACACCGCAACTCTGCCCTACGTTTCCTGTTTTTACTCCTAGCTCCAACAAATAGCTCTTTCCCATCAACTGGAAAAACTCCCTGCAAACAACTTAAGTCACATTTTCTTCAGAGGCACCCAAGAATTAGCCACTTTGGAAATTTTTCATTTTGCTATAGTCAAAAGAGGAAAGGCTAATGTGTGTTAGACACCTCACATCTATTGTGAAGTTTGGTGTGAACCAGTTTCCTGTTTCCACTATACACTGATCAGGAGAAGCAGTTGGAGAGAAACAGCTCAAGAAATATCCGGGCTACAGGAGAGGCTAGGCACTTCATATGGATCCCTGTTAAAGAGTGGTCTTCACTATGTCGACCCCGACAAGTCTAGGCTCTGAGGGCTAACAAGCTCCCAGGTTCTAAAGGCCTCTATCGCTTTGCTCTCTTCCCCTTAGAATCTGCATGACTTAAATTTGCCAACTAAAACTTCAGCACCCTAGTTCACTCCCTCACTTCAGACTGATATTACATGTTCACCATGACTGAAGATTCATGACAAGTTTACCAACGACATGCTACAACACCAGGACATGGTTCTGCTTTTCTTTGACTTTTATTACCATTCACTGAGCACTGAGTAGTGTCTTACTTTAGCTCTAGACATAACTCATCTCCCATTTGTGTGTGTGTGTGTGTGTGTGTGTGTGTGTGTGTAGGCCACTGACACTTGGCCTCCTTGACTGGCTTCCAAATGTTGGAGAGGCTCAGCACAGGTCTTATTTCCCTATTTATCCTCCATAAGAGACTTTATCTAGTATCCCAGACTCTGTATGACACCTACAACATAACTCACATATTTATGCCTTCAATCTGTACTCTCTCTTCCCTGAACTCTTGCCTCATATTTCCAGTCTCCTGCTTGATGTCTGCACGTATTTCTTCAGCATCACCCCAAACCACATTTCATACTGCAGACAGCACACTCTCTCTACCCAGGGACCACCTCCTACCTTCTTTCCTTCACTTCCTGTTTTTCTGCCATCAGAATCTTCTTCTGTCTGTCACCGTCCTTTCTTCTCTGCCAACATCCATCCCCCTAGACTAAGTTACCAGCACAGATTTGCCATCACCTCATTGGTTTCTCTCCCAATCATCCCTTCATATCTTCTCCAAATACTGTCTAGTGTGAAGTTACTGGAGTATATCATACTTCATGCCTGTCCTGGCTAGTTTTAAGTCAACTTGACACAAGATAGAGTTCTCTAAAAGGAGGGAAACTCGACTGAGAAAATGCCTCCATAAGACTCAGTTGTAAGGCATTTTCTTAATTAGTGATTGACAGAAAGGGTCCAGGTCATTGTGAGTGGTGCCATCCTTGGGCTGGTGATCCTGGCTACTATAAGAAAGCAGGCTGAGCCGGGCAATTGTGGTGGCACACGCCTTTAATTCCAGCACTCAGGAGGCAGTGACAGGGGGATCTCTATGAGTTCAAAGCCAGTCTGGTCTATAACAGCTAGTTCCAGAACAGACCCCAAAGCTGCAGAGAAACCCTGACTCAAAAACAAACAAACAAACAAAAACCAAGCCATGAGGAGCAAGCCAGCAAACATCACCCATGACTTCTGCATCAGCTCCCGCCTCCAGGTTCCTGTCCTGTCGGAGTTCCTGTCCTGACTCTCTTTGATAATGAACATGGAAGTGTGAGTCAAATAAACCCTTTCCTCCTCAACTTGCTTTTTGGTCATGGTGTTTCATCACAGCAATAGAAACCTTAACTTAGACAATGCCCAACTGACAGCTGTCATCATAGTAAGCTTGCCGGTGTTTCATCTCCCCTCATTTGTACCCTACCTACTCTTAACCCCTCTTCCTGACCATCCTTCCCCCATTCTTCAGCTACTTGGCCTCCCTGTCCATTGGTTCCCCTTCCCACATGTTGCCCTCTGTAACAGCCCCTTATTGGACTTGATTTGTTTGCCCTTATCGTTATGGCTCAGATCAAACACCCTTCTCAGAGAAGCTTCTCTGGCTATCTGTATAGAGGGCCAAATCCTGTATTTTCTCACACAGTCCCTCAGCACACTCTGGAAAATGATGTTGTTTCTTTTTCTGTATTTGGCTCCTGATTTTCTGCCTCCATTCACTTGAATGGAGACTCCAGGAGGAAGAATATCCTCAGCCTCATCCATCACCACCTCTTCGGCACCATCCCCAGTGCCAGGCAGGGCTCTTGCTTATTCATATTTTCTGAACAAATAAAAGCTCAAAGGCACATTATGTCTACAGAGAGTTTGTGAGTCGCTCGCTATCTGCCAACCTGCATACATACCGACCCTCTGTCTATACATTTCTCGTCCAATCAACCACCTTGGGGTTGCTTGTGAGCCTTTTCCAAGTTGTGAGAACAGGCTCAGCTGTGAGCAGCTTGCCTCGAGCCATACAGCTGGTGTGCGGGCTGAGCTGGCCATCATCCCAGGTCTGCTTGGTTCTGCCGTACCCACCGTTACCAGCTGAGAATAGAGTGATAGGGCTGCTTTAGTGTTTTTTTCTCATTGTTTGACAGCAGAAGACAGATGAAGACAAGGCTCTTATTTAGACACTCCACTGACTTCTGTCTCCCTAGAGCCCTTCCAGATCATTTCAACCAGTTCCAAAGTTCCTGGGGTTGTCTCCAGCAAATGGATGGGCTGGTCTTCTCTTCCCAGCGCGTTGTCCCTTTCCGGAGCACCCGTTAATGGGGAACAGATGGAGAACCTGTCTCAGGGTCTGACTGAAACTTGAAAGCAAGTGTTCTTTCATCTTGAGTACTGTGCATCAAAGGGTCAGATGGTCCAATGCTTACCAGGTGGCAGGAAAGCAAGCCTTGTGGACAGGGACTTTTTCTTTTGGGTCAGTCTTGTCCAGCTAGATGAATGTGTTTGAGTGCCGAACGAATAAAAATGAAAGAGAATGGCATTTGTCCTCTCTACATGAGCCACTGGGAAGATTTTGTGAGAGCTACAAAGGCAGATATGCCTTGTCACCCGGTTGGCTCGCAGTCCTAAACCAGTAGGCTTCTAAAAATGCATGTCAAGGGCAGAACACAGAGAAGGCCCCAGAGAGGATACATCCTCCCAGACCCAGACATGAGGAGAGCCAGGCTTTCAGAATTCTGCCAAAGCCCCTCCACTACCACAAGCCCCTTTCTATGGCCAAAGAGCTTCCTGGTCCAGAATCTGCACTTCGGGGAGGCTGTCTTTGAGGTGCACACGTGCCTAGCTTTCTTCTTCTAGTGTGCCTCTGAGGCTGTCCTCCATGCTGCCTGAGTAGCTGCAGAGCAGACCCTGGTATGTCGTGGTATGCAGCATTTGTTAGAAAAGTTTTGGTAGGCTTTGACTCAGTGTCATTTTCTAGTCTCAACAGAGCAAGGCTTAGCATTCTCTATAGCTACCCTTTGGCAGAGGGGTCCCACCATAATTCCATTTCACCCAACTTATATGTAGGAATTAGTAGTTCCTTTGACTGCAAGAGTCTGCTTCATACAGGTGTGCTTGTTGAACGGCAGAGGCTACGGTCAGACCTTTACCATCATCTCAGCTTGCTTTCTGTTGCTGACAAGCAAGGTGTTATTTTAGCTTACAGGTGACACTCCATCCTGAAGCAAAGTCAGGGAAGGAACTCAAGCAGGAACCTGGAGGCAGGAACTGAAGCAGAGAACATGGAGGGATGCTGCTTACTGGCATGTTCCCAGACTCATGTTCAGCTCCCTCTCTTACAACTTGGGCCCATTCTGTACAGGGATAACACCACCAACAGAGGTGTCTCTCCCACCTCAATTGGCACTCAGAGAATGACCCACTGACATACCCACAGGCCAGTCTGATGGAGATAATTCCTCCCCCGAGGTTCCCTCTTCCAAGGTGTGTTGACAACCAGAATTAGCCACTACAATCAATGTGTTAGCCAGCTTTCATCTGTTATAACAACAACAACAAAAAAACCTGATATAGCCACTTTAAATGGAGAGAAGACTTCTTTTGGTCCATGGTCTTGGAGGCTTCATTTCATGGTGATATTGACTCCATTGAAGATGTGAAGAGACAACAGGTTACGAGCAGAGTGTGCATGTTGTTATGTGTAGCTGCTTACCTCATCACAACCAGGAAGCACAAAAAGAGACCCCTGTCTCAAAGTCATGACCTTAATGATCTAAGACACCCCAATAGATTCCACCTCTCAGAGGTTCCACCACCTCCCAATCACATCACGCTATTGGGAGACATTTAAGACAGAAAGTACACCACCATGGAGGGGCTGAATAAAGTTTTTGGATATGGCAGTGATGGTCATGGTTGAGAAAGTGTCCTTGTGGTAGGATGAAGCATCCTTTGGGTATGTGCCCAAGAGTGGCATAGCTGGATCTCGAAGCAGATTGACTCCTACCTTTCTGAGGAACCACCGTACTGATTTCCATAGTGACTGTATGAGTTCACATTCCCATCAGCAATGAAGGAGTGCTCCCTTTATTCTACATCCTTGCCAGCATGAACTGTCACTTGTATTATTGATCTGGGCCATTTTGACAGGTGTAAGATGGAAACTTAAAGTAATTTGGCTGGCATTTCCAGGAAAATTTACTTTGTGTTCTGGTCTATTTGGTGTCCTGTGTAGTTCTTGTACATTGACATCTCCTCCTTTATGTTAGGGAATTTTTCTTCTTTGATTTTGCTGAAAATATTTTCTGTGCCTTTGCTCTGGGTTTCTTCTCCTTCTTCTATCCCTATTATTTGATGCCTCACCAATGATTAAAAAGTTTGATGTTTTGGCACCCATGTATTACTTGTCATTTCATTTAAAAATCATTAAGAATTTATCAAGTTAAATAAGGTTTAAAAATGCACAGAGAACCGGGAATGAATTGTGGTTTCTGTAGGACTTGGACATTATTTCATTTACCATCATTGATTTTGTCTCTGCTGTGGACTGACTGTCCCACACATGGTAATGATCGCTAGAGAAAAGGTTGGTCCAAAACACTGGGCCCCTGTCTAGACAGGGGAGACTGGTGTATCTGTTGGGCTGGTCCCCTCAAGTGTCTGTAGTTGATGGCTTCACCTTCTCTAGAAGAAATTCACTTTAGAATTTCTCTAGAGAAATTCATTGTGCTTGTACCCAGCTCTTTGTGACAGATGATTTTGCCAAACAAAACTCATAATTCTTCTGTGCCCGTTGGCCAAGAGGAATTTCACACGGAAAGGGCCTAGGTGACTGAATTAGCCCCATTCTCTGATCCGCATGATCTATTGAGCAGTCACTTCTACAATGTGCATTTACTTTTGCTTTTGAGTCACACAGAACAAAGGGAACCTCTTTAAAGGATCAACCAAGAAGCTTTGTAAATAATTCACCCATGGTACTACAGGTAAGAAAGATGGATATTGTCTTGTTGAGTGACATGGAAATTAAGAATTCATTTGTGTAGAAGCTTTGAACTCTCCTGTCTCCAGGGTGGGAGCAAGGTGGTTCCATTTATTTAAGGGGATTTTAGAGCAGAAAGTATATTTGCTCTCCCTCCATTTCTTGTGGAATTTAAGTTGTCCCACATATCTCTTCCTTGCCTTCTTTCTTAGCATTCTCAAGTCCTTGACTGTATCTTTCCCCTGCCCAGGCATCTCCCCACCACAGAGGACAGTAGTCAGTTGGGAGAAGGCAAACAAGTCCTCAGTTGTGAATGAGGGTGTGATAGTTAGAATGAACACAAACCTTGAGCAGCAGCTTTCTTTCTCTTTTTTATCTCCCACCTTCCTCCTAGGTTCACCAATGGGTAGTTTACCCATGTTAAATGCATGTCTTCTTCTGTTTCTATCTTTTGCTGATACATTTTCCAGATTTGGACTATCAGTTTCCACTAACACCCCTGCTGCTCTGTGGTAATTTGAAAGTAATTAGCCACCATAAGTTCATAGGAAGTGGAACTATTAGGAAGTGTGGCCTTGTTGAAGGAAGTGTGTCACTGTGAAGGTAGGTTTTGAGGTCTCCTATGCTCAAGTTGTGCTTAGTATAGAGACAGTTTACTTCCTGTTGCCTGTGGCCCCAGATATAGAACTCTCAGCTCCTTCTCTAGCACTGTGTCTGCCTGCATGCTATCGTGTCTTGCCAGGATGATGATAATGGACTAAACCTCTAAAACAGGAAGCTATCGCAACTCAAGGTTTTCCTTTATAATAGTTGCCATGGTCATGGAGTCTTTTTACAGCAACAGAACACTGACTAAAACATGCTCATGGAAAGTCAGCCACAGCAAAGATCTTGAAAATACCACAGTCATTTCCATCAACACAAAATGTCAGACTCTGACACAGGAAATAGTTTAGCATTTGTGTATAAGTAGCACAGATCCTTCTCTCTACTCTAAGAATTTTCTTGGTCCTTGCCAGGACCCAAAAATGTGAGCCTATTCCACTTTATCTGAAGGTCAGAGTTTGAGTTTATTTTGCTTACTCAAAGTTGTTGACAACAAGTGTGGCTACACACCCAGACATAGGGTGTGGTTACGTGGTGTTTTAGACATTAAGATGGCCCATAGATGTAGATCTGCTCCACCCTGATCAAAGGTCAGAGAATTCAAGCTCCTTTTAAAATAGGAGATTTGACTTAAGGAGTGTGCCTTCCAGCTACATGGTTGAGGGTGTGTTCACTGTCTAATTAACAAATGCTTAACTCAAGGTATAGTAGTTTGATATCTCAAGGATTGGAGCAAGTAACTGTTCTGGTTGTTCTTGGTATTGTGTTAAAGCAGTATTTGCCTTCTTCCCCCTTTTTGTGTGGGGATATAAAAGTACGTGTTTCTGAAGGATCTGGCCTATGCCCATGGCCTCACTGCACCCTTGGTCATGAGCACACTTAGAGTACCTTCTGCACTGCACATACCCTGCTATCCAATACCAACAATTGCTTTCTCAGACACCTTGACTCAAGACTGCTAGATGCCACAACATGAAGTGCTCTTCCTGTAAGTTTTCTGCTCTTATAGAAACATAATGAATGGCTTAATGACAGCAAGCACAGGCTTTAAATACCCTCTACTGCCACTCCTCAGCTCGTCTTAAGATTGTATTGTGTTGAAAATATTTGATTTAAAATACTGCTGTCTGAGTTGCTGGTTTGAGTTTCAAAAACTCTAATGAATTTTGGCATGGAATTAGGAGAGAATTTCCAACAGTTTCTGAAATGGGCATGAACACACTTCTAACATATTGTACTATGTATTTATGAGAACTGGTATCCTCAGCATTGGCAATTATACAATTAAAATGTAGGTCAATTTTGAAAAATTTTGAAGATATTTTTGCCCAATTCAATATTCCACCAAAAAATTAATTCCTTATATAAAAATAAACATCACATCTCTCTCATTAGTGTGCACATTTGCTTTAATCATAAAAATGGTAAAATTCCATGTATACCAAAAGATAATTTTAAAATACATATCTTTATGATTTATTACCTGTAAATGTTTGCTTGTATGCTTATTTTACACTCCTATGTATCTAGGGTATTCAACACGAGTGTAAAATTTTTGAGAAGTCCTATATTTCCCAATGCAAAGAAGTCCTATTTTTTCCCATGCAAAAAGTTGCTATTACACATTATTTGGGAAATAACAACAGAAAGGTTGTTCAGTCCAAATGAAATTAGAGACAGCATGCAAGTCCTTGGTCTGTTGAATCTGCGGACGTTGAAATCACAGATCAGTAGGGTCAACTATTTTTTCATACCCCAGATTCAGTGGTTTCTCTACCCACAACTGATTCACCATTTCATTTTGTGTGAACACAAAATGTTTAGCCAGGGGGTTCAACTCACTTGTTCACATAATATTCCTGTTACTAGTTTTGAGAGCCACTCTCTGGGGCTGAACACCACTGTATCAGTTTCTAGGTACCTTAAAGTCTCACATAGCAGAGAGAAACTTTTAGGAAGCACAGAACAGCTAGACAGTTGGGAGGGCAAGCAGAGAGGATGCTGTGAGCTCCCCAAATGCAAGTAAGAACCAGCCAGGAGAAAGGAGCAGAAATGTCACACAGGAGACTGGCCAATCACTCCACCACTGAGTCAGATTGCCACCCAATATCTTTTTTTATTTAAAATTCTTGGTGTGTTCCTTTTAGTTATTTCAATTATTTCTGCTTTCTTTTTTGTAGAAATACAGTAGATGATCATGAAATCTGTTCTGTTTTGTTTTTGAGAATCCTAATACATTAGTTGCTGGCTAGTAGAGTCTTCCAATTTCGAGAAAGCGCATTGAGTCTCCCACGGTGAAATTCAAAAGAAGGCTAGAAGAAGATACCCTTCCTTAAACAGCTCATCCAAACTGTGTTAGGCGATTTTTCAGGAGAAGTTTAGCCAGGGCTCTGAGAGAGATGTGAGAGGTCCCGGGAGGGATTTGATCTGCAGTTGCTATGGACTGGTATGGGAAGAGCTGCTGATGAATGAGACCAATGACGTGAGCCCCACTGTGACCTCCTTATGGGTGGCACACCTTGTGCTGTGTCTGAGAATGGTTGTGCCTTTGGTGCATCCTGGAGAGTGGCAGCTTGCTCAAGCTGGCATGTTTATGAGGCTCGTAAAGGATGGCATCAGCAATATATCAGTAGCTTACAGAGAATGGGAGCCTGCTCCATGCTGAGCAAAATTTTCTGTTAATACAATCTGGAAAATACATAAAGTAAGTCAGCATTATGAAGTCAAGAGACTCTTGAGGGCTGGAAACTTAATCTTCAACATCTGCACAAAGGGGTCTGGCTACCCAAAGTTTCTGCTGATATACAGCATTCCAGAGCCAGGAAAATGGGTTAACCACTTCATAAAGATAAACTTTGAAGGCAAAAGGATTCTGAACTTTAACCAGGGAACAGAAGGAAGCAAAATAAAGCAGAAGGCAAACACACAGAATTCATTCTGTTGTTTGAAAAGCCCTCTATTTTTAGACTTGCTGGGGCTGAACCAACATTTGGGCAAGTGATTTGCACTAACACAGCCTTGGCCTCTGTGCAAGGTAAACTGTGTTTCAATCCAGCCCAGCAACAGCCCAGCAGGAGAGCACAAGGAAAGTTCAGAGGCTGCCACAAGAACCCAGGATGAAGTACATGTAACACATCTGTATAGCCACTGTTTCAAACATTCAGTCAGTTTGAGCACAGTCCTAGAGTCGTACAATCCTCACAACTCGTTTTGGATATTTTTATTACCACATCCAAACGAAACAACAATAAAAAAAAAAAAACCTGTCTCCTTATTAGCTACTGCCACCATCTTGACGCCTGGGTTGTTGTTCTCGAACCATCCCCTCACCCTTTCCCTCCTCCCCTCTCAGTCCCAACAAGCACTCATCTACTTTCTGTTTCCATGGGTTCTTCTGTTTCAGAATTTGAGACCAATGCAATGATGCCATCTGCAGTGTTTCCTGATGGTTTTTTTCCATCTACCACAACATTTTTGAATTTTGCTCACATTGGAGCTAGCGCTTGACTCCTTTCTATTCCTGGATAATATTCCATCATACGGATATTTCACTCTTAGCAATTTGTCAGTCAATGGACTTCTGGATAGTTTTACTCTTTGTTATGATCATCATTTGTGCTTTTTTTTCTCTTTTTTTGCTTGTGGGCACACCTTTTCATTTCTCCCTAGCATATTTAGGATAGAAAGGCTGGGTCCTGTGTTGAGCCTGTGTTTAGTCTAGTGAGGAAATGCCTGGTTTCCAGAGTGGTTGTACTGTTTCCTATTCCCTTCAGGAGTGTATGAAGGTTTTGCCAGACTTCGCCAGCACATTATGACTGTCCTTTTATGGATCGACATCCATGTGGGTATGAGGCAGTATCAGATTTGATTCTGATGTGCAGTTTCCTGGCTCTAGGATTCTGAGCCTCTATCTCGTGTTTGTAGCCACTCATAAACTGCTGAAATTGGAAGAAAATTGCCCTTTCTTATTGCAAGAACTTCCTGTTTATATTCTAGACTCATTTTTTGAATAGACTATCATTTTTTAGTTCTTTATATATTATGGATAATAATCTTCTGTCACATTTGTAGCAGGTGAAGATTCTTTCTCATTCTGTAGGCTTCTTCACCTAGTTGATTGCTTCTTTAGCTGTGCAGAAGCTTTTTAGTTTTATAAAGGCTCATTGGTCAATTGTTGGACTTAGTTCTTGGGCAAGTGGAGCGATATTTAGAAAGTCCTTACCTATCCTTTTATCACGTAGGGTACTGTCTAAGTTTTCTTCTAGATGGTACAGTGTTTCAAGTTTCATGTTTAGGTCTTTGATCCATTAGAGTTAGTTTTGGGTGAGGTGATATATATGAATCTAATTTCCTTTTCCTGAATATGGGCATCTAGTTTGCCAAGGACCATTTGTTGAAGATGATTTCTTTGCTCTAGACTATATATTTTGGCATCTTTGTCAAATGCAAAATGACCAGAGTTACGTGTGCTCATGTTTGGGTCTTTGATTTTGTCCTGCTGGTCTACCTACATGTCTGTTTTTGTGCCAGTGCCATAATGTCTTCTTTTAAAATTGTATTTATTTTATTTTATTCTGTGCAGTGTCTTATTACAGTCTCAGTGAGATTTACTGGAACACAAAGGCAAATGAGACATTCAATCTGTGCCTTTTTTCACTTTTTCCACTTATCCATTGGTGTCTTATCTCAGAAGGCTTTGCCCACAGAGTCAGAGCCATTCATCCTCCAGTTTTCCTGCGTGAGTTTTATAGTCTTAACCTTTATATTTAGGTTAATGATTCACTCTGAGTCAACTTTTATATATGAAGTAAAGGTCCAGTTTCACATGTCTCAATGGAACCATCCTGTAGTGTAGAAGGAGAGGCCGCTTGGTTGTTCCCAGCTGCCCAGCCCTGAAATAATCACACAGAAACTGTATTAGTTAAATCATTGCTTGATCCATTAGCTCTAGTTTCTTATTGGCTAATTCTTACATCTTAATTTAACCCATTTCTATTAATCTGTATATCACCAAAAGGCCGTGGTCTACCAGCAAAGTTCAGCATGTCTGACTCTGGTGGCAGCTCCATAGTGTTTCTCCAACTCCACCCTTCTTCCTCCCAGCATTCTGTTTAGTTTTCCCCACCTCATTCTGTTCCCCTATAGTTCTGCTATAGGCCCAAAGCAGTTCCTTTATTAACCAATGAAATCAACACATAGACAGAAGGACCTCCTATACCACTGTAGCAACTGTGTTGAAAGCTCTGTGCTTTCCACGGTGGACTGTGCTGTCTCTGCTGCAAATCAATGGAACATAAGCTCAAAATGTATCTCTAGAGACTTTCTACTCCGTGGCTCTATGCGTGTACTGAACACACAGAATAAGTTACACTAGTGTTGGGATAGCTTCCAAATATCTGTGACTCATCTTCCCTTTCTTTTCAGGTTTTTTTCAGCCATACAGAGTCATTTGAGTATCCATTGTACTTCAGGTTCAGCTAGACAATTCCTATAAATGTCACAACTGAGATTAGTCAAGAATGCATTGAACCCATAGGTCAGTTGGGAACATTGACAATTGTGCTAATCAGTTCCTCCATCTGTGACAAAATGCCCAGATAAGCAGCACAAACAGAAAAAGCATATGTTAGCTCCCGATTTGGAAGGTTTCAGTTCATGATAACCAGGTAGCACATCATGAAGTATGTGGGGTGCCAAAGCTGCTCACCTAATGGTAGCTGAGGAGAGAGGGCAACCACTAGCTTAGTGTCCCATACACCCTTTAAGGATGAGCCCGAAAGACTTTACTTCCTTCCAGTAGCCTCTACTTTACAAAGTCTCCACCAGCTCCCAGTAGTGCCACAGGCTGGACCTGAACCTTTAGCTTGTAGGACTTGGGCGGGAATAATAGACAAAGCATAACTACTTTAACACTGTTAAGAGTTTCGGTCTAGGCTGGGGATGTAGCTTAGTGGTAGAGGACTTTTGCCCAAAGACCTCCAATCCATAAGCATGGGCTTGATACTTCTCTACTTACTGAGTGAGCATCCCCTTAATTTGTTTAACAACATTTAAGAACTTCAAGGTACAATATGACACCTTTTCTTTAGTTATATTTTTTTTGTTGTTTTAACTATACATCTATCTTTGTATTATTCATTGCTAGTGCACAGAAATAGAATTAATCTATGTGCACTCACCTTGTATGCCAAATCCTTGTTGAATTGATTGTAAGATCTGCCCTCTAAACTTTCTAAATATAGGACCACATGGTCTGAGAGTAGAGAGAGTTGTAGTTTCTTTCCAATCTTCTTGTACCTGATTTCAGGTTTACTTTGAAACTGATGTATATGTGTCTGTCTGTGGGTTTTACACATGAAAGCAGCCCCCACAGAGGCTGAAAGAGGGTGTCAGATCCCCCAGAGCTGGAGCCCCAGGGGTTGTTAGCTGCCCAATACACACACTGAGGATCAAATTCCAGTCCTTTACAAAAGCAGCAGGCATTCTTAACCGCTGAGTCATCCCTCCAAAACCCTCCTTTCCAATCGTGATGTCACTGTGTTTATGTATATATGTATATGTGCATGTATATAGTTGTGTGTACATGTGTATCAATATATGCATGTGTACATATATATGCATGTGCATGCATATATGTGTATATATGTATGAATGTATTATGTATATGTGTGTGTATTTGTATATGTAGATGTGTATGTGATTTTGCCCAGGTCACTTGGCTTGGAATTTCAGTACACTGTTGAATGGAAGTGGAGAGTTGAGATCCTTGCCTTGTCCTCTATCTCAAAAAACAAATCTATCATTCACCATTAGTATGATGTTGGCTGTGGGATTTTGGAGATGCCCTTTATCTGTTTTAGCCGACTCTTCCATTGTATGTTTGGTGAGAGCTTTCATCCCGAGTGACGGTTAGGTCTTGTCAGGTGTGTTTCTTCTGCATTGGTTGTCATCAGTTACACTGTTTTCATATGTTCAACTAACCATGCATTGCTGGGACAAATTCCACTTAGTGAAGATATGTAATCCTTTCCAGATGCTGTGTGTGTGCCCGGGGGAACAGCAATGACAGTTGTCCTTCCCCTTAGATCTCCATCTGGTTCTAGTCTGAGGGAATCCTGACAACATGAAACAGCTGGAGAAGCTGTTTCCCTCCTTCGTTTTCAAGAAAATGTTTATGGTCCCTGGCGATTTACTCAGGGCTCAGGGGTTATTTAAAACCATGTTATTTAAATCCCCAGCACATGGGAACAAGGATGAGGAGGCTCCTTTCACTGTACATTTAACTGAAATTTTTATTACTGATTTCTGTTCTAATTTTGGAGGACATGCTATGCATGATTCGAGTCTCCAAGTTTCTTGAGCTTTCTTATGACCTAGCACCCCATCTACCCTATAGCATTCCCTGTGCACATCTGAAAAGAGTTTTCTTCCGTTGGTACATGTTATTTGGGCCAGTTGGGTGTCTGATGTCAAATCATTGTTATTGTTGCCTAGTCTTTAATGAACTCTTCTCTTGTTTCTAAGAAAGTAGTATTGGAATCTAGCTGTAAATGTCGAATTATTTCTTTATCCTGATTCATTTAGACTTATAAATTAATTTTTTTGTATGGAAGGCTGTTTTGGCTGCACATATATCTGTGTACCATGTGTGTGCCTCATCCGCAGCAATGCCAGAAGAGGTCATCAGATTTCCCTGAAACTAGAGTTGTGGACGGGTATGAACTGCCATGTGGGTATTGGGAATTGAACTCACATCCTCTAGAGAAGCAGGCAGTGCCTTTAACCACTAAAACATCTCTCTAGCCCTTCATTTAGATTTAATTTATGTAATTCCAGGCTGTTGTCACTACAGGAATGATTGTTACTACTGTGTCTTCTTGCTGCTGTAGATGGAATCCTACTGGCTCATCTCATAGACACTCCTCCTTGACTCTAAAAGCATTTATTAAGAACAATAAGTATATCGTGTGGACCCATTTTGACAATGTCTGTGGTGGTTTCAAAGAACCATAGGGCGTGGCACTCTCAGGAGGTGTGGTCTAGCTGGAGGACATGTGTCACTGTGGGGGTGGGCTTTGAGGTCTTCTATGCTCACACTGCGTCCAGTGTCACTGCTCACTTCCTGTTGCCTACAGATCAAGATCTAGATCTCTCAGCTCCTTCTCTAGCACCATGTCTGCTTGCATGCCACCATGTCCTGTCATGAGTATAATAAACCTCTGAAGCTGCAAGCTACCCCCAATTAAATGTTTCCCTTTATAAGAGTTGTCACGGTCATGGTGTCTCTTCACAGCAATAGAAACCCCAACTAAGACAATGTCTATCTTTAATCAGAGTGTTAAGTCTGTGTGAACTTAGTGATCCAGTGGTGGAACTGGGTTTAATCCTAACACTTTTCTTGTTAACTTTCTAGATAGCTCATTGCTTTGCTGTCCCTTTAATAATAAACTTCTTATATGTGTAAACATCTACCCTGCTAACCTTATCCACCCTTAACCCCAAGCACCCCACTTTGAGCCCTTGTTTGGCTTCATGTACAAACCAACCTGGGAACCTAGGCTCCTACCCAACTCTACTGCACCAACCTCAATCAGTTTTGCCCATTCCTCCCACATACACCTGGTTCTTCTCTGCCACAATTTGCATCATTAACCCCACCTGCCCCACCAAGAGCCCTTTCTTGCTTTCATCCCTAGCTGAAGAACCTAGACTCCTTTCCAACTCTGCTACACCCACCGCAAACCAGCTCCACCCATCCCCACTGCACAGACATGGTCCCTTCTGTAGGCAGGCACCACATGTATTCCCATTACCTAGGAACACGCCTCCCTGGGGGCTCTAGACTCGCACCAGAAGCTCAACTCAAGCCTCACCTGAAGACCAGCTACCTTGAAGCCTCCTATAGTTGGTCAAAAACCTGACAAATCTGGGTGACAGGAAATAGAACTTCAAATACCCACTAAACAAGAGACAAGATTTCCATACCAAAATCTTTACTAACAACCTAACTGCAGATATAGACATGAAAAACCAAAGCAACAAGACTCTCCAAGAATGTCACACCCCCTTAGTAGTAGCCCCTGAGAAAGGCAACTTGGATGATGTGCCAATGATTTTAAAATGGCAATTATAGCAAGCGTGAGCAAAGAACGTAAAGAATATGAATAACGGCTGCTGCAATGAAGACTGTGAAGACATACAGACTAAACAGACTATCTTTTTAGGAATAGATACATATATACATACAATAACAGTGAATAAGCAGGCCATGAATTTGATGAAGAGCAGGGATGGTTAGATGGGAGGGTTTGAAGGGAGGAAAAGGAAAGGAGAAATATTATAATTACACTATGGTCTCAAAAATAAAAGACTGAAAAGACAAAAAGTTGAATGGAATAATATAAACAACTGAAGATATGAAAATAATTTAATAAGAGATAGAATCTCTGAAATAAAGCCAAACTGAAGATTGAAAATGAACAACTCACCAATTAAAAGAAAGAACATCCAGATGTGGTGCCATGCATTTGTAATCCCAGTCCTCCTGTAGGGAGGTGGGAGATGGAGCCAGGAGAACTGGCCCGAAGCAGGGGCAGGCTCAGCTGGAGTACACTGCTTAGCAGTGGCAGAAACAGGAGCGAATCAGTCTCAACAAGGTAGCATGTGATAATCCACTCCGGAAAGCTGACCTCTCGCTTCCACAGGCAATGAATCTGTGAAGTCTTAGGCTTTTATTGTGGGGAGACTTAATAACTGCTTTGCTTTCATTATTTATTTGGGGGCCGTGGAAGTTGCTTATATCTCCAAAATTTAATTTGGTAAGTTATATATCCAATGTATTCCCCACTGATCCTGAGTTACGCTGGCATCTGCCGGGTTCTGCTGAAAGCCACACAGCTGATTGGGAGATTTCCCGCTCAAGATGAAGAATGAAACTAGTACCATCTTTTCAGGAACTGGGTAAAAACTTCCAGAGTCTGGCCCCATGGTTTATTCTTGCTACACATTTAAACAGAGTAAACTTCAGGAAAAAGGTTTTCACCTGACAATTATCACAACAAAGCTTTAGGCACGGCTACAGAAGAACTTCCTAGCAATGTAGCAAAGCACCCCAGTGACCTTTGTGATAAGAATTATGTCTATTGGCTGATTAACAGAGCTAATGGCAAGGCTTAAGGAGGAATGTTTTTTAAGAAGCATAACGATGGATAGATTCTGTGGGTGGAACGTGTAAAATACACAGACTTCTTTCATAAGGATGAATTCTATTTACTGATAAATAAAGCTCAGGATTAGGGCCTAAACAATGCTTGGGATTGGGAGGATTCAGGAAGGCTGACTCCATAGAATAGCAAAAAAATTTACCAGGTTGTCAGACAGCATCCACTCCAGTCTTCTGGGTGAAAAGGCATCATTTCCATCCCTGCAGGAACTAAAAAGCCTTCGTGCTTAACAATTCTAGATTCCCCAATGCTTTCTGTAAGCTGTGCTTCCTACAGGAATCTGTTGTAAGAACTCTTCAATCACTAATTTTTATTGATTTGAGTCACTCACCAGTTTATCTAGTAGCTTTTCAAAATTGTTGATCTTTTCAAAGAACCACTTCTTTGATTGAATCTACATATTGTTCTTTTAATCTCTGTTTTGTTTATTTCCCACTCTGCATTATTTCTTATAAACTACTGTATTTAAATATGATTTCCATTTGTCTGCACCAGTCGGTTATTGTTGGACCCTAGAGTCCAATCACTGAGGAGGAGTCTTCCCCCAGAGATCATCTCTCACACCACAGCTGATGTAAAAGCATGAGGAGTTTATTAATTCTGTCATGACAGGGTCTTTCAGCATTAGGGAGGCTAGAAAGACCCCAAATGGCAAGTACAGGCTATTTTTAAAGGGAAAAATCACAGAAGGAAGGGGTGTCTGGGGGTTGTTCTTTAACTATTATGATTGGCTTATTCAAAAGGGCTATTACCAATAATTAGCTGGAGAGTGGCTGCCAGATCAGATGAGGTAAGGGAAAACATCTGAGGGTCATTTTGCCCCTTTCCCAGGGCCTAAGTCAAAACATCCGTCTCTGAGTCAACACCTAAGGGTTATCTTGCCTCTATTCAATAAATGAGTTCTATTTGGAGAACAATCACAAGAACTCAGGGAGATGATGGAACATTCCCAACATTCTAGTACGTGTGTGGGCAATTGTTAGGTCCTTGGTTCCCAGGGGAGGGGGAGCATTACTGAGACTGAGAGTTGTCAGAAATGGATTCAGAGTTCCACCACATCATTTATCTGCAAACGCTCTTATTTTTACTAGGTGCACTAATAGTCACCAACTTCCTTTGGACTACCTTGGCTGTGTTCCAGATGTTCTGGGAGGTTGTACACTCATTTCCATTTGATTAAAGGAATTTTTAAATTTCTTCCCTAGTTTAGTCAATGATTCACTCTTCATTCAAAAGTGTTGTTCAGTTTAGTGATATTCTATTTATGTTTTATAAATAGAGCTTGCCTGAAGACCAGAAAGTAAAACTAAGCCAGTAGAGGCCAGGCAGTGGTGTCACACACCTTTAGTCCCAGGATTTGGGAGACAGAGGTGGATGGATCTCTGTGAGTTCAAGGCCATCCTGGGCTACACAAGATCAATGCAGAAACAGATCCAGGTGGTGGTGGCTCACACCTTTAATCCCAGCCCTAGAGAGAAATATAAGGTGGGATGAGATAGGAGATCATGCTCTTTCAGTCTGAAGATTCCTTAGAGGTAAGAGCTCTCTGGTGACTTGGCTGCTTTACTTTTCTGAGCTTCAAGTTGAATCCCACTATCTATCTCTGTGTTTTTATTATTCATGCTGCAGTTCAGTCTTCACATATTTGTGTTGTTTCTTTGGCTACTGAGTTCTGGTCTTATCCCACTATGATCTGATATGATCTAAGGGATTATTATGAACTATTAATATGTGAATGATTTTAGATGAGACTGCATGCTGAGAAGAAAGTGTCTTTTCTCTCTATTGGACAGAATATTCTGTCAATATCTGTAAAAATCCAGTAGGCATGTGGTATAATTCAGCTGTCAAGTTTCTTTACTACGTTTCAGTTTGAAAGCCCTAAAAAATAAAAGAGAGTGGAATGTTGCAAGTCATCTGTCTCTCTTTCTGAGTCAGGAGCACCGCCATCCCTCTATGCCTCTTCGTGTTTATTTCCAGAAGCCAGGAGGACTAAACTTTAGTACATAAATATTTATAATTGTTGCATCATCTGGATAAATTATTCTTTTTATGTATCTACCATGGGTTTCTTTTCCTCTTCTGACTAGTTCTGACTTCAGGTCTACCCTATGAGAGACAGAGCCACTGTGCCAGCCCGTTGACCTCTTCCTTTAGCTCGGTAAACTGATTTCTGTCTTCAACTCTCCATTTTTGGAAATGTTCTTATGGAAACTCATAAGGCATGCTTCTTTGAAACAACATAAGGGTAGATCTTGTTTTTCAAGCCAGTCAATCTGTAACTTTCAGTTGGTGAGTTGATGCCATTATTGAGAAGGGTTTATTATTCCCTACTATTTTGTTGGTGTTTGTTCTGGATAACTGGTAAGTCCCCGCCTGCCCTGCATGGTATTTGCTGTGGGAGTTCCTTCCACTCTTTCAGCCAATAGCCTTTAAGATATCAGCCCACTTGGGAGTAGTCTTTTATACTATAAATGTAGCTGTAAAACATTCTCTCTCTCTCTCTCTCTCTCTCTCTTTTCCAGTTCTCAGAAGCTAGACTCTGTTTCTGTTCCCCATTTGTGCAGAGGGCTGTGATCTAGGACAGTGATTTGTAAGTCTCCCCTAAATAAATAACCCTTTATTATGCATAATTCTGAACTAGTGTGGGATTAGTTTGTATCTTCCACCATCATCTGGTGCCCAAACGTGGGGACCAGTCCACACTTTTTGGGATGGATCCACCAGCCACGTGGCACATTGGGCACTGATTCTCCCACCCACGACTCTAGCTGGCCCTCAGACACAGCAGGCTGCTTCTCAGTGCTCCGCAGCTTGTGACCCACAAACTGTCTCTCTGCATTATGTGCCAACCCACATACATGGTGCACACAGTTAGCAACTCACACTGACTGAAAACTTCGGGTTTTCTCTTTTTCCTAAGCCCCAACTCTCGGAATCGTTTGATCACCTTAATAACTGCTCTTAAATTGTTAAACAAAGCATTTTTTTCAGTGCCTTGCTACTGCTATCAGCTCTCAGCCATGCAGCTGCAACTGTGACACCTGCTGGCCGATAACAATTATTACACTTACTCCAATTCATTGTAATAGCCTTATAACAAATAAGATCTAAAAACTACACAAAATAACTGATAACATCCAGGAGTTCAATAATTATTTTTCTTATACTATGGAAGATATTCTGCAAGACTTACATGATTTTCCTTCTACATCCCCTTATTTGATTCTAGGAATTAGCTTTTTTTCAATATTATCTCATTAAAAATGGTTTAATACTACAGAGAGGGATAGTATTGATTCAACAAAATTATCTGAAATAATTTGTGCTGTTGAATCTAACTATCAAAATCTGTTCAAAAGTTATAATATGTCTAAGGACAAGACATTATCTCTACTGGACAAGTTTTATACCTTGGAATCCTCAGTGAGGACATTAGAACAGAACTGGACAGGAGATTCAGACTTTTAAAAAGGCAGTAGTAAAAAGAGTTGAAAAGACTGAGGAATTTATTGAAATTGATGAGCAGGAACAGAAAGTACAAGGACAGGATTTAGCCTCATCAGTACGTGCCAGACCCCAGGATGACTTACACAGAGTTTCAACTGCATATCCAGTAATTTCCTTGGAAAGACCATCTGGCACAAAGTACTCTAAGGTAGTAAAATAATGTGCATGGGAACCAATATGTATGGACAATCTAAAAGAAATAAAACAAACAATAGTTTCCTATGTCCTACTTTCACCATTTGTTAGGGAAATGGTAAAAATGTGGGCTTCAAGCACGAAGGCTACTCCACACAACTGGCTTCAATTAATCTCAGTGGTCCTAGAAAACAGACCTCAGCTGCTTTGGAAGTGTTGTTTGAGAGAAGAGGCAAAAATTTTAAAGCAACAAGGGAAAGCAAAAGGATTTGAGACTTCCTAAAATCAAATTTTTGGTGAGGGTCATTGCTCTGATCCTCAGGAACAGGCTCGCTAAGAGGAATAAACCTTGTCCCTATGTAGCACAGCAGCTTTAAATGCTTGGGACAGGATTCAGAAACTATAAAAGAGAATTGAGTCATATATTAGGATTAAACAGGGCCAGAGAGAACCCTTTACTGACTTCTTACAAAGATTAACTAAGGTTGTTCAATTAGGAGTGACAGACCCAGAAGCTAGATGTATACTAATTGAATTGGCTTTTGAAAATGCCAACTTAGAATGTAAGAAGATGAAGATCCTTGGGTCTTTAAAAGATATTTCAGCACTCGTAGATGAATGTATCTTGCATACAATGAAAGTTGAAAAATTTGACTTTAGTGCTGAAGCTTGGGTAGGAGAAGCAATTTCCAATGGTATAAGGAGACACCAAAATGCCAAATGTTTTAACTGTGGAAAAATAGAACATCTAAGACGGGACTGTAGACAAGTAATTCCTAGGAATAATGTCTCTTCTAGGAATGGCAAGAATAGGAGGACTCAGCCTTCTGGGATATGTAGGAGGCAAAGGACAACATTGGACTAATGAATGTACATTGACAAGAGGCAGACAAGGCAACCCTATACCACTGAGAAACTTCTTGGGGGGCCTCTCACAGGCCCTGTTGTCAAACAAGGCCCAGTCATTTCTGTCACTGTGGAGAATATGTCTTACCAGGAAAATTAAACAACCCAGTGCCTACTGTAAAAAAAACATACTGTTCTGGATAATGGAGCAGATGTGGGGGATGAGTCAAAAACTCCACTAGGAAATAGCAAACATATATTTTGGCAGACTTCTATAAATGATCAAAGACCAAAGCTAAGAGTGCTTATAAATAACATTGTAATTGAGGATTACAATTGCTAGACACAGGTGCAGAAGTGACTATCATTACTCCAGAATCTTGGCATCCAGATTGGCCTCTTCAAGAAGCAGATATTCATTTCCTAGGAATTGGAACCCTATCTCAAGTCAAATAAGAGAACTACATGGATTCTTCTCCAAATTGTATGTGACGCACCAATAACTGGAGCCCATACATTTTATACTGATGCAAATAAATCATGAAAGACAGGTTACAAATCAGAAGAATTAAGGTGGAACAAAGCCCTTATAACTCTGTCCAAAAGGCAGAATTATATGCTATTCTCATGGTACTAAGAGATTTCCTGATATCTATAATTTACCATTAGCTTCTTGCCTAGGGGTAGTACTTTGTGTTTATTTCCCCTTTTCTATGCTGGGACTTTGTCTGGCTTGAGCTCATGAAGGTCTTGCACATGTTGTCCCATTCTCTGGGTTCCTATGTTCAGCAGTCCTGTTGTGTCTTGAAACTTCTGTCTCCTTAAAATCTTCTATTGCTTCTGGATCTTACAATATTTTTGTCCCATCTTCAGAATAGTGTTGCGAGATATTTATTCACACTGACATTCCAAGGCTGCCAATAAAGTTAAACCATGAATAAAGGGGTGGAGTTAGCAACTAGCTAACCATAATTAGCCACAGAGGTTTTGGAGGTCCTAGGATACATATAGAGAGACACGGGAAGTGGTAGGAAGAGGCTTAGAAAGATTTGTGGGCCCTTCTCCCCACCCCAATCTGCAAAGTATGTAGAGGCAGAGTCAGCTGATCATTCCTTTGTAGCTCTTTGGATTTATCGGGTTTTTGCCCCAATATCTGAATCCTGAGTATTTATTTAACAATAGAGCAATTTAAGCAAACACTTCATCTGACAACCAACATGTGGTGAGGTTGTTGTTGGAGGCCACTTGTTCATTTCCCCGCCACCCAGACTCCCAAAATAATCACACAGAAACTCTATTATTTGCAATACTGTTTAGCAAAAAGCTTAAGCACATTGATAGCTAGCTCTTACATCTAGAATTAACCCATTTCCATTATTTTATATTTTACCATGAGGCTCATGGCCTACCTGCAAGGTTCCAACTGGCAGTTTGCGTCTTTCCCCTCTGGTGGCTCCATGGTGTCTCACGATTCTGCCTTCTTTCTCCCAGCATTCAGTTTAGTTTTCCCCTCCTAGCTCTACTCTGCCCTATCACAGGCCAAGCAAACTTTTTTGCTTATTAACCAATAGAAGCAACACATATACAAAAGGACTTCCCATACCAGTGAGATAACACAACAGCTTTTAAAGCAAGTTAAGATCATTGTTGAAAAAGTCTTGTTACGATCTTATTTTATGTTCCTATCTTGCTCTGTGCTAAGAGGCCAGAATTTGGTTATATTAATACAGAATGAAATTATTCAGAACTGCTTTAGTTTATTCACACAAGATATTGTTCATCTGTCTTGTAGTAACAGGACTGAGGCAGATATAACAAAGTATGACTTATTCATATTTGTCAACCTCCACAGCTTGATGGTAAGACCTTATTGCTGAAGACACTGCATATTTATGGCATAGAATACAGAGAAATTTCATTAGTACTCAACTAGAAGCTTCACTCATACTTGTTAGCTTTCATAGTGCTAGAATGTGCTACACATGATACTAGAGGAGAAAAGTAATAATTCGTCTTATTCAGATACAAACCCCATGAGCTATAATAATGATCTGCTTGCAAGATATGACTAGTGCAATAGTGGCACGGATGTTAGGGGAGTGATCAATCACTCTTTGACTAGATTGGAGGCCCACTCTATGAGATGGACCTGATACCTGATACTGTTAATGAGGACAAAATCCTGAGACTAGATAGGGCATGGGCCCTAGGAGAAAACCTACCACTATTATTTCTGCTAAAAGGACATAGAAATAACGTGACTCATAGTGACATAATGCTATACCCATAGATCAGTGCATCACTCAACCCTCACCAGAGAAGCTTCTTGCAGTGGTTGGTAACAGAGACCCACAACTGGACAATATGAAGAGAATAAGAGACTTTAGATTGATCAGCCCTAAATGTGATACCTTGGTCACACCCTTCACCTTAAGACTGGGAAATCTATCCTGAAGTGTTTACTTATATTATTCTATTATTAAAACTTGAGAGGGTTAAGGTTAGATGGTAGTTCTGATCTAAATTCTTCTGTGTTCTGTGTGAATATTTTTATTGCTTCCATTAGTATGTTTTTCTAAGGCTTTTATCTTATCAGTCAGTTTTTCATTTTTGTCACAGATATCAAACTTCTTTTTAAAGGATAAAACATGAATCATCAAACTTATAATAATTATAATTGGCATTATATGAATCCTAGCTAGGCTGGTTATTCCTTCACTTATTTTTTTTAATTTCAAATCATCCGTTGTGGAACCATAGAGAGTTCTAACTTCTTGCATTGTAATATTCCCCATTCTTAACATGGGAAAGAACTTCTTAAAATAGAACCTAATTCCCCTTTAAGAATTCTCAGATGTCTCTCCAGGTCTGATGGCTTTTCAGTTTATGTGTTATCAATTCTGCTGTATCTGGAAGGTACTGTTTCTTTGTAGTCATCCATAACTTCTGGCTTTTACAGTCTTTAGGACTTTTCTTCCACATAGACCCTGAACCCTAAGAGAAAGAGTTTGGTAAAGATATTCCACTTAGAGTTCAGTGCTCCAAAGTCTCATTCTTTGCACATTGTTCAGCTGTGGACTTTTTTTGTTAATTCCCATCATTAATATTGAGAGTTACTAATGAGCAGTGTTTATCAGCTCCTTTTATTTGTTGTGATAATGTGGGGCTGTTTACTTTCTTTTGACTATTATGGGATTATCTATTCTTTGTGTTCCCTTGGATGTGGTTAAACTTTTCTTTGGACTAAAGTATTCTAGTGCCTTATATAGAGCTGGATTGGCAGAAAGAAATTGCCTAAGTATGTTTTTATTAAAAAACGCTTTTCTTTCTCTATAAATTGTGATTTATCGTTTTGCTAGGAGTAGTAGTCTGAGCTAGCATCTGTGATCTCTCAGAGTTTGTAGAACCTCCATCAAGGCTTTATTGGTTTTCAGAATTTCCATTGAAAATTCAGGTGTATTATTCTAATGGGCCTGTATTTATATGTGACTTGGTCTTCTCCCCTTGCACATTTTAATATCCCTTTCTTTATTCTGTATATCATTTAGTGTTTGACTAATGCATTGTTGGAATTTCTTTTCCATTTTTGTCTATTTGCTTCTAGTGTCTTGATAGATATTTCTTTCTTTAGATTGGAGACCTTTTCCTCTATGTTTCTGTTAAAAATATTTTCTGTGCTTTTGACATGAATTCTTTGTCTTCCTCTATTCCTATTATCTGTAGATTTGATCTCTTTATATGCCACAGATTTCTAGGATGTTTTGCGCCAAGGTTTTTTGTTTGTTTTGATTTTACGTTTTCTTTGACTGAGCTAGCCATTTCGCCCCCCTCATCTTCCAGACCTGAAATCCTTTCCTCGACATTTGTAACTCTGTTTGTGAGGCTTACCTCTGAAGTTTTTCAATTCATTTTATTTTATTTCAGTTTGGGCTTCCTTTAATGATTGTATTTCTTTATTAAATTCTGTTTTCATGTCTTGAATTGGTTTCATTATTTCATCTCAACTGTTTGTAGTTTCCCAGTCTTCATTAAGTCATTTATTCACATTGTCTTTAAGGTCTCTAAACATACTCATAACTGCTATCTTGAAGTCTTTGTCTTGTACTTCAGCTAAAATGCTTTCCTTGGAGCCTAACACAATAGGGTTGGTGGCCTCTGGAGGATATTTATTGTCTTGGTTCTTCATTTTT
The DNA here is from genome assembly GCA_001685075.1 of Bramus lutescens. NCBI lineage: Eukaryota > Metazoa > Chordata > Mammalia > Rodentia > Cricetidae > Bramus > Bramus lutescens. The sequence continues at coordinate 231,693 of LOEQ01000075.1, forward strand.
GTATTTTTGCACTAAGACCTAGTGCATCTGGAATTAAAATGTTTGAAGTGTTTCTTGGTGTAGGTATCTTGCTTCATTCTTGTTAGGTGGGTGTTCTATTTAATTTTTGTTGCTAAATCTGGGTCCTAGACAAGTGTAGCAGTTATGGGGATCCCTGAGCCACAACCAAGGTGTTTCTGGGGTTCTTGATCTGCAGTTCAGTGGAGAGTCACAAAGGAATAGTGATGGGATAGAAGCAAAGATTCAGAGCAACAGGAAGAGCTAGGGAATCCTGGGTAAGCACCAAGAATTCAAGTCCCCAGTAATAAAGGTAGGCTTGGAGGAGGGGCTCCAACATGCAGGGCTAAGGGTCTAGAGAGAGCAAAATGAAGGACACGAAGGAGAGTCAGATTCCTTACCTGAGTCCCAGCCTGGTGTGGCAACTTTAGGTCCCTGGTAGAAAGAGGTTCTGTGGTTTGGTGGAGTCACAAAGGACTGGAAGTAGGCTAGAATAAACGGCTGAAAGGGTCATCAGGAAGAACAAAGCAGCCATTTTCAACCTGAGGGTCATGACCACTGGAAAACACATATTTCTGATGGTCTTAGGAACTGAGACACTGGTCAGCAGCAGAATTACTGTTATAAAGTAGCAATAAAAATAAAATTAGGGTTGAGGGTTTCTAAGGCCATTGGAAATATGTGTTTTCTAGTAGTTGCAACCCACAGGGTGAGAACCACTGAACTAGAAGGACCCTTGTCCACCCAGAGACTGAGTCCCTGGGGAACAGTGTTTAGCTGGGAGGAAATGCACTTGTTGCTCCATCTGAGGACCTGTGCTCAATTTCCAGCACCCACAAGGAGGCTGTGACAGATGGTTATCTATAACTCCAGTTCTACTGGCTTCAACAACCTCTTCTGGCCTCTGTAGGAACCTGGTACACAGATATGCATATAGATAAAGAAATAAAATGTGTGAAAATATTAAAGTTATTCTCACCTCCATGGACCTGCATCCTTCCCATTTCCACAGCATGAGGAGATACTGAGATGCGCTGGAGTGGATCTTATGACCTGAAAGTGGAAAGGGCCAGCTCAGTGCAGCTCATGTGTTTCTATAGTGTATCCACAGGCTATTCCGTGAAATACACAAAACCTGAAACTAAGAGCTGGGAGTAACATAGCCTTGCATTTGCCTCACTGTGCCATGCCCAAAGAAATTTGTGTTTCTAGGAAAACACGTCTAATTTTGGTCTCGCTGCTGAATGACTCAAGTCCAAGGTCTTCACTGGGGTAACTATTGCTGTGATAAAACAACATGACCAAAGACAACGTGGGGAGGGAAGGGTTTATTTTACTGACAGTTCCATATAACAGCTCATCATCAAAAGCAGTAATGGAAGGAACTCAAACACAGTGGGAACCTGGAGGCAGGAGCTGACACAGAGGCCATGGAGACACGCTGCTTACTGACTTGCTTCACATGGCTTGCTGCTTTATTGGAGAACCCAAGACCACCAGCCCAGGAGTGGCACCACCCACAGTGAGCTGGGCCCTCCCATCAATCACTAATAATGAAAATTTCTCCAGGTGAATCTTATGGAGACATTTACTCAGCTGAGGCTCCTTCTTCTCTGATGACTCTATCTTGTGTCAAGTTGCCATAAAACTTGCCAGCACACCCAGGTCCTGCAAGCTACTTGGAGATTTCTGTCCATTAGAGACTCTAGTTTTGTCATTCTGTGAAATCTTGTCATTCCTGATATGGCAATCTTATCCTAGCACTGCAGCATGGCTTGGAATGGAGGCGCCACCGTGTGCTAGGGTCTTAACCCAGCTGGTGGCACTATTGAGAGGCGGTAGAACCTCAGAAGTAGGGCCTGGTAGGAGGAGTGCACCTGCAGGATCCCATCTCTTCTCTCTTGTCACATTCTAACCACAGTCGGGGAACCACCAGTGTAGGTGACCTCACCTCATTGTTCAAAAGCAACAGACCAATCACCCATCAACTTCTGAAGTCATGAGACCAAATAGAAATTTACTCCCATTAAACTGATTGTCTCAGGTATTTTGTCCCAGAGAAGACAAACACATATCTTTTTTGTGAAGTATATATGTTGTGTGTGTGTGTATGTGTCCATATGTGTGCACATAAATGGACCACAGTGCTCCTGTGGTAGAAGTTAGGTAAAAACTTATTAGAGTCAGTTCTCTCTATGTGGGTTTCTGGGAATCAGCTCAGGCTATTTGGCTTGGCAGCGAGTGCCTTTACCCACTGAACCACCTCAATGGCCCACATACTTGTTTTGTTTTAATTTCTAGAAATACCCAATGCTTTCTCAACCAACAATACAAGCTCAGTTACTAATGGTGTGGTCTATCTTTAGCAAATTTATTCTAGATTTGTATCTTAATCTATAACAAACTACCACAGACTGAGTACTTTAAAAAAAATAGATATCTATTTCCCATAATCCTGGGATATAGAAGCCCAAAACCAAAGGCCAGTTTCTGGTATGAACATTTTTTTTCTGTGTCTGCATGTGCCAGAGCACAGAAGGGGAGGAAAAAACGAATGCACTGTCCTCCTGTGGCAGAGAGTGGAAGAGCAACCCAATCCAAGGTTGCCTGGGACCTCATTCCCAAAGTCTTTAACCTCATCAAGAAGATCGAGCCTGGAGTCCTAACCTCTTCCTAAAGATCTTGCCGTTCACTGCAATGACACTGCTAACACCGGCGTCTGGGAGGTGATACATTTCAATCTTAGCTCTTGGGCTGACACCACAGTGCTACTTTTGAAAGTTCTGCCCCCATGCCATGAACAGAATGCAGGAACGCACATGGCAATTTCTGCCCCCTACAATATCCACAGCTGCCACACAGGGTGGTGAGCAGCAAGCGCCACCTGGAAGAGGCCAAGTGTCTCAGTGAGAACTGAGAAAACTGCAGTTGGCATCTGGAAATGGGGACCTTTGACGAAGGAAGGGATGCTGAAGGGGGTGGGGTGATGAGGGGTGGGGCTGTAACATCTGACCTTTCGGGATCTATGACTTCCTCTCTCGTTTCTCTGTTCATTGTCCATTTCCCTTCATTTTTCATCCCAGTTCTCCCTTCCTCTTCCTCATCGTCTTCTACGCTTCCTCCCTGCGGATCCTGCTTGCCTGCCTTTAGAAGAGACATCAGTGGAGAGAGAAATGCAGCAGGCACTTACCCAGGGAGCACCAGTGCAGCAAACTGGAGCTCGTTTTCAAGGAGAGAGCTACAAAGAAGCCAAGGATGAGAAAGGAGTCTAGGGAGTTGGCAATCTGCGTTTATTTAAAATGATTTCACGGCATGGACTGTTCTCTCTAATAGGAGATTTAGAACAATCATCGGTGTTTTAAGTGCCTTTGCTATAGCTGCTGCTAATACTGCAGCACCTTTGTCCTGCGGCAGTCAAAAATTATAAAGACAGTGGTCTGATTTTTTTGGATGATTAGGGCCAATTGCTCTCTGGAACAGAAACCATGCTCCCAGGGCACAGAGGGCCATTCTGAGCTCAGGAAGAAGCATCTACTCACTGGTCCCTGACAGCCTTGCCGGGTTAATGCAGCTCCCAGAGCAGTGGATGTGTTATCACCTACCAATTCATTCAGGCTCATTACCTTAATAACCAGCCAGGATGCGAGTGCACCAGAGACCAGAGATTCTTCTCTCTTGCCTTAAGAGTGAAAAGATGTTCCAGGCTGTGTCAGAGCAGAAAGAAAGCTCTGTATTTAAGGTGGATTTGAGCTTTGGCGCTCACTAAACACTCAAAATCAGGAATATTAAATTTAATGTGCACCCTTCTAATGATACTGAGTCTAAATCACTCAGGATGCATGGTGTCACTTCCAAGGGAATCTGAAAAGCAAGTTCTGCTCAGGAAGTTTGGGGACCCTGTGTCTTTTTGGATTTGCATTTGTAGCAATGTATTTCCAAGCATTTCATTCTAATTTTTGTATCTGTTTTGAAAGTGAGTAACAGGAGCCTGGTATGGTGGAACACATTTGGCGGAACACACTTGGGATCTCAGCACTCAGGAGACCAGGGAAGGAAGATCCTGAGTTCAAGACCAGCCTGGGGTACACAGTAAAACACTGTCTTATGCTACTTGAACACGCACACAGAGAGAGATACACACAGAGGCAAACAGTTCAAGACTAGCCTGGGGTACAGAGTAAGATAAGACCCTGTTTCAAACTATGCACATGCACATACACACAAAGACACACACACATACACACACACACACCAGAGAGAGCGGGGGTGGGGGAAACTAAGGCTGGATGGCATGTTCCCCATAAGTACTATGACATCAGGCTGCTCTGAGAATCCTGTTCCTCCCTGGAAGTACCCTTAGGAAGATTTGTGCATCTTCCTGGTGCTTCCCATGGGAAGTGGGTACAAAGAGGTTCTATCTCCCAGGAAAGTTTCATGTGCCTCCATTCCGGGCCTCACCCCCAATCTGATCATGTCACCACATCTAGTCCCTGAGAGCTAAACTCTGAAGAGCACAACTTGAGAGATACAGCAGTTGAGTGTGGCTAAACTCATGTCTCATTCAGGTCAGTACAGGTCAGGTTTGATGGCAGTGGTGACAGAAACAAGGCTCTGCGTCATGTAACCACACAGACACCCAGGCTGTTGCTGTCTGTGGCTTCTCCTCTTTGGAGCCATACAATCCTTTCCTCCTCCTCACCTAAGTCTATCCAGACCACAACAAGGACAAGTATCGCCATCTCAGTTCCTACTGTACCGCTCTATCACACAGACAGGCAATGTGGCCTCTATGTCAGCTGAGAATCGAGACATAAAACTGCTGTCGCCGCCCCTAGTTAACTCACACATTGATCTGGACAGAGCTGTCCGCTGAACGTACTCCACTGCCATTAGGAAATGTATTTTGTTAAATTCCTTTCTGCTGACAGTCTAAAAGCTCTACTGTATCCCAAAGCGGCTCAACAGAGGGGTGCCTCAGCTCCAGATGGTGTCTTCTTCTAGACAGACAGAGGCTCATTTTCTCTAAATTGCCTCAAGCATCCCCAAGATTAGACGTTTTTCGACACGTCTCAACCTTTTGGCTGAGAACAAGTGATGATGCGAAGTTTCCAGGAGCACGTGTGGATTCAGGAAGATGGTGCCTCCCAACTTCCATGACACCCTTTGTTCTTTATCTGTGCTGTCTCCAGGAGCTGCTAAACAGCTGCACACAGAGGCCTGATTTACTTGGACCAATAAAGCTCATGTCATCCTCCATTAGAGTCAAGCTTGAAATATGGGATTGACAGGTATTTCTGGAGTTGGGGACCATAGGCTATCATTGGCCCATAGACAAGCAGCTTGTGTTTTGTCTAAGAAGAGGACTGCTAGCGAATCATCACACCTCAGAAGGGTTTGGAGGCAGACACAGCTAGTTGGAAGGGAACCCCGAGGAAGAATGGGAAGGAGAGTTCAGGAGAACAGGTAGGCTTCGAGGAGAAATTCAGGAAGTGCCACGGTCTGACATAAGAGCTGCCAAAAGAGGCCATGCTTGGACTTGTAACACATCACTTTGCAGGCCTAGAACCAGCACATCTCTGCTCTCAAGTTACGTCTTCATTGATAACATGGAGCTCATTGTTCAGGATTGCAAATGGTTAATGATTCCACCTGATAGCCCTCGATTTCTCTGAAGCACAGAGTTATACTTGCTTTCATGGCCCTTTGGAAACAATCTCTGTCCTTCCTAAAGACAGATGTCACTGCCTGATGTGCTTATCACCCTTTCTAACACTTAACACTAACAGCCAATTCACTTCTAATGTCTTCTGGTTTAACTGCATCAATAGTTTGAGATATGTGGTTGTACTAATTAGTCACAGGTATCCAGAAAAATGATTTATCAAGTAGATACATACATCTATATTACAGATAACACTCATATATTATATATACATACTATTATAATACACATAATTAATACATATTATGATATATAACTGATTATATACAACATGTAGAGAATATGTTACATGTAAGTAGATATGGATTGTTATATTATTATATAGGAATATGTGTCATATATATGTGTATATATCCTGTTATAAGTATATATATATACCAATAGATAAGTGACATTAAACTTGCAATCCCAAGTCAAGGCAGGAGGATGTATGATAAAGACCATCCTGAGCTACACAGTATGAATCTGTTTCATATGTCCAATTGATTGATTATTTGATTAACAAAAAGGGACTAGGTTATCCAGCTTTAAACACTAAGAAGATCCACAGACAGCAAATCAGACATCCTGAAGAACCCTTGGGCTAGTTCCAGTCCTGATCTGAGCCCCAAAGCAGGAGAAAACAGTCACTGAGACAGCGGGTTCTCTATGACTCAGCTTTTGATCTGTGCAGATCTTCTACAGAGGAGAAGACGCCCACTTATGATGGGGCAGCCATCTGCTTTACCCAGCCTTTCTAACCATTTCCATCCCAAATATCCCCACAGATACACCAAGAATAAAATGACCCAAATATCTGAGCGCCCAGTGGCCTAGCTAGTCAGTGGACACACAAAGTTTTCTACATCAGTGGTCATGGAAATAAACAGTGGTGCTTCAGACTTTGAGAAGCATGCTGTGTGGACTTGCAGCATCAGTGTTACCTGGGAATTCGATGGAAATGCAGGCTCCCCACTTCTAACCAAGACCTGTGGCTCCAGATGTTCTAGAGATGGTCTGGGAGTCTGCTCCGTCTTGCTCAGGTGTTTGCTTGACTTTGACAGCCATAATCTCCAGGCTTCATAGCTGAACCAGGAAGGCTTTTTGATTGAGAATCATACAATAGTGCCATCTTATAGTTATGTAATTCTGTGCAATGTATTAAGGGTGTCTGTGTACATGTGGTCTTCAGATTGACTGAACATAGATAAAGATAATATTGCAAATGAAAAAGCTGAAGCTTTAACCTTGTTAGACCTACCACCATGCCTCCTCTTAATATAGACATCTCTGATGTGGGATTCCCCTCTATAGGCTGTGAATATGTTTTATTATCATTGATTAACAAAGAAGCTGCTTTGACCTGTGGCAGGGCAAAATAGAGCTAGGAGGGAAAACTAAGCTGAATGCTAGGAGAAGGTAGGCGGAGTCAGAGAGATGCCATGTAGCTGCCAAAGGAAAAAGACACCCTCCAGAGACTGCTGGAACCCCGCTGGTAGGCCACAACCTCGTGGTGATACACAGATTAACAGAGATGGGTTAACTTAAGATGTAAGAGTTAGCTAGAAATATGCCTAAGCTAATAGGCCAAGCAGTGTTGCAATTAATATAGTTTCTGTGTAATTATTTGGGTCTGGGCAGCCGTGAACAAACAAGCAGCCTCCGCCAACACATCTCCCTCTTCCTTCTTCCCTTTCCTGACCCTCCTGCTACAATGTTTCCCCAAAGGGTACCATGCTGGAACCTGGCCAGGAAGACAGCACCAAGATCTGAGACATAGTCCTAGTGCAAGATTTCTGGGTCTCTAGTACAACACCCTCAAAAGGGATTCATGTAGTTCTATGGAACACTAGTCAGTACCAATAAGAGTGGAATGCTTCCAGCCAGGTTCCTTCTCAGCCTCTGGCTCACTGCTTCACCACATGGTCCCTTTCCTTACACATGCCTCCATCACTGTGCCACTTGCCAGGTGGTGACATAGATGGAAATTAGGGTGCCATTAGAAGCTCAATTTGTAGAGCCAACTGATTTCTAGCTTCAGAGCAGGAGCTAACTAAACTTCTTTCTAAAGGAAGTACCCAACCCCAGGTATTTAATTGCAGTATCAGAAAACAGACTAAACTCGCACCTCTCCCCCAGCCCCCGTACACACACACACTCTGTTCCTCTGCGTTCATTCCTCACAGTTATTTATTCTCTGCAAGGAGTCCCAGGCTTCCTTTCAAAACTTAAGGCTTGTTCTCTCAGTTACCAGAGAACACCTTCGGCCATCAGTTCTGTGAAGTTGTCCTGCCTGAAGATAATCCCCTGGTCCGAGCCCAAGTTCCTTCCTGAGGCCATTCTCCATCCAGTGACTAATAGATGTGGGGGCATTAAAGCCTAGTCCAATGTCTCTTCTGGGTGCAGGGCAGCCTAGGGGCCATGCTGCCCAGGGCTCCCTGTGACTGGTGGCAGAGTCACAGCTCAACGCTCCCTTCTTGGGCAGCATCTTGCTGTTAAACAACGTCTAGAGTCAGTCTCCATGACAACCACCAAGCCAGCATGGCTGCCATCACAGTAGAAGATATATGCATTGCTCTGTCAGCTGATAGAACAGACACACATACATTCACACACTCAGGAACACAATGCACATATGCATAAACACACACACACACACACAGAGTTTTCTAATGCCTTGACTGTATCTAAACTCTAAAAAAAATTAATTTGGCTAAACCAAGTAGTATGCTTAAACACTTCATTTTTCATATGCCTACTTTCAGGAGGCCAAACCCCCAGGCTTTGGCTTCCCATTGGAAGCCCCTGGCTTTTGAAGGGCTCATCTTCTGAGATGGCCTGAGCTGGTCATTTCATGTGCCTGACACAAAGCCTTCCCTCCTCTTGCTCCTCAGCTGTTTCCCTGGAAATAGAGGCCCTCCCCAGCCCCTGTCCACACAACACTGAGCATCCTGACTACAGAGCCACACAGAGGTTGCTGCTGGCAGCACAAAGAAGCCATTGTGTCCTTTGTTCAATGTCAGACATTCATATCTGTTTTCCCCTCCTGACAGGAAAGAAAGCTCAGGCGTGCTCTGAGGCATAGCATCCTTGGCATCAGATCTGACACATTTTTTTTCTTTTTCTGTTTTTAAGAAAGCAATTCCTAAATGAGCTATTGTCTCCATGAAACAAGCCCTAGTCAGCATGGACTTAGTGTTGACCTTCCTCTTTCAAAAACAAAATCATCTTTTATGGATAGAGGGGCTGGTATGTCAGAAAAGTGTTGGCATTGGGGACAATGCACAGCAGGTTAATTGTGAAGTCCACAGTGACAGCCACAGAGCAAGAAAAAGAGTCTTGATGCTCGAGTCATTGCTGCAAAAGAAAGACCTGCTGCCTGCTGGAGCCAGGACTGCCTCTGATGGTCGCATGTCACCACCATCCAATCCAACTCATTTTTGCTAATCAGAACACAGGCCTTACCTGAGAGCTGATCTCTGGAAGCAAGGTGATGTCCCCAGGATCAGAGAGGCCACATGCCCCACCTAAGGTCACACAGAACCTTTGTTCATTGCTGTCCTTGCACCTTCATGCTCACACTCATTATTTTGAGCCATTTAGGCCTGGTTATTTATTTGACAATGTTTTTTTTTTATAAATTTTGCAGTTTTAGTTTTAGAGCTAATTGATTTGGTTGAAGGAAAACAGGTTGATCATCAAGGCTGTCAGTCATTAAATGGGTAGCTTTAATTTCACCAAGGAACTATTTGCAAACACTTAAGAATCATCTTTAAAACACTCTTCCTTATTATTTTACTACTAAAAGCATAAGTTCTTTAAAAATTTGTTGTGAATTATGCACAACTTGAAGTTCCGGCGACTATTTTCAGAGTGCAATTCAGTACCAGTAAGTACATACACCTTGCTGCCCTATAACCACCACCACCCACGTATAGAACCTTTGCATCTTCCCAAAGAGAACTCTGCTCACATCAGATAATTCCCCAACTTTCCCTCACCAAGTCTTGTGTCTGTCTGTGAAACTTCCCTTTGAGAATTTCACAAATGTCTATCATGTGTTTTGATCATATTCTTCCCATAACCCTCTTTATTCCCCTCCCACTCCCATTAAACTCTATTCTCAATAACTCCTCTCTCTCTGCTTTTATGGGGTTTTGTTTGCTTGCTTGCTTGTTTTTTGGTGATGCACTGAGTTTAGTCATGATTGCTTGCATGAACATGGGTTATTTACTTGAGCACAAACAACTTACCAGCAGCTACACCACTGATGGAAGACAACTCTTCCTCCCTCAGCAATCATTAACTGATGTCTCCCCAGGGAGGATGGGGACTCATGAGCCCCTCCCCCACCCATGATGCAGTGTTCATGGGCTCAATCTTGTGCAGGTAACACGAGCTTCTGTGAATTCACTAGTACATTGTCATCATCGGAAGACGTCACTTGCTAACACTACTCTCCTTTCTCTGACACCTACATTCTTTCTGTCCTTTCTTCTAGAATGTTCCCTGAGCCTTGGATGGAGTGATACAGATGTCTAAATTAAAATGGAGCATTCAACAATTGCTTATTCTCATCACTTATACAAGTTTATGAATCTGCATTAACCACTGCTCACTGTAAAAGTTTCTCTGACACAGGCTGAAAACAGAATTAATCCATGGGCATAAACAAATACTTAGAAGAGAATCCTGTTGTAGGCTGAGCGGCAGGCTGCATTCTGCTGCCCGGCTAGGCTAGCTTAACCCCCAAAATAACCACACAGAAATTGTATTAATTAAATTACTG